>BTHU01000004.1:83067229-83574729 GCA_036184795.1 Tokudaia tokunoshimensis
CTCGGAATACCCTAGACACAATCCGCATATCAATAGATTTCTAAAAAGATGGAAGGAGAGACCCCTGGTCCTGGAAAGACTGGATGTAGGGGAACGCCAGGACAGAGTAACGAGAGGGGGTTGAATGGATTAAAGAGGGAGGGAAGGGGGCTTATGGGACTTTCGGGGAGGGAGGAAACGGGAAAGGGGAAGTGATTTGGAATGTAAATTAAAAAAATAAAATAAAATAAATAATAATAAAAAAAAGAGAGTTGCACATCATTGTGGAACTAGAACATGTACCACATCCCAATGTCCTCCGGAAACAGATAGCAGCTTTTAGAAGTAACCACGGTCACCTGGTTCAGGACACAGTAACCCAGTGCAATTTCTGCCGCTTCTGCTCTCTGCCATTCCTTTTACCACAAGAGTTCTCACATTGTGATAGTGTCATCTGTTAATAAGCAGCAAAAATTTCCACGCTGCCCTGTTAATTTGCTGGAAATTGCATGGCTAAAAGCAATGGCTTTTGTTGCTAACAAAAGACTTTCATCTTACTTTGTGATAGCTATGAACACAGGAAAAAGGATTATTGTAATGACAAATTTAACAGCGTGGGCTAAGTTTAGACTGTCTTTAGCCTAGTTACTATGATTAGACATGAGAATGAAAATATTATTTCAACGTGGAATAAGAATGTTCACTGTGTTTCTCACATGGAAAGAAGTGGTTTCTGAAAAGAATTTGAATTGGTTGAGAATACAATGCAATTATTTTATTGAAAACATTGGCTAGATACAATGTGTGCTCTAAAAATAGGAACTAATGTTCCTCTTTTCCACACGTAGACTCCAACTACTATCCCAGCACACATACACTCACAGTATTATCAATGTGTATAGTCTTGATTTTCGAAGGAAGTCAGATTGATGAGCAAGGCAGGGGCAGGGTCGGCTGCAGCCACATTCATGACCTCAAGAAAGCGACTTGCTCTTCTCTGACCCATGAATCTCATCTATCACCTGGCTGGTCTCACTTGCCCAATGAAAGTCTTTGCTAGAGTGGAAATTCTATCACAATACTCCTACTGAAATAATGTAACCCTCTGTAGTGTATCTGTCATTCAGCATCTGCTGAATCAATCTATTCATCAGGTCGGAGTTGGGGGGATCAAAAAGCAAGAAGCCAGCCATTATGAGTGCTTGCACAATGCCAGAGAACATTCAAGGCGCTTGATAAACCTGTTTCCTTCAATCTTTATCAAAGGTAGATAAGAGTGCACTCAAGATCACTTAAGTTAAAGGTCAGGGTTTCAAATAGTGAACATGTTTTGCACCATAGCATTTGAACCCTAGACAAGAACACATTGATTTTATGATGTAAAGCTCCTGAAGCACATGCAAATTTTCCCTTACTTGAAGAGTAAATTAAGCCATAAGAATTTCATGTAAGGAATTTATTTAATTTTCAAAACTTCCAGACATATGTTTGAAATAAAATTCAAAATTAAAATATAGTATGCCCTTAAGAGTCAGTGGGCAACAGAATTCCTACTTTGTGATAAGTCATTTGAATTATTTAAACCTTAATGTTCTCTATATAGTAAAGAAAACTTGTCCATGTAAGTGGTATAAACTCATTCCAGTGGTAGGACTGGGATACCAATTCAGCCACAAATCCTTTGACCTATGAATTGTCCTGCTTACAGAATGTGTTGGGTTAAAGGTAGTACAGAACTTGTGGGAATGGCCAACCAATGACTGGTACAACTTGAGACCCACTGTCATGAGAGGGAGCCCGTGTCTGAATATTACCTGTATGACCATGAACCAGAGCCTGAATAGCACAGAGACCTAGGATAGAATCAAACAAAATTCTGGAGAGGAGAAGAGAAATGGATTAGTGAAATCAGTGAAATGATTCCTAATGATATTTGTCTCTTAGACCCAAGCTTATAATTGTTAACAACGTGGCCTTATCCAGAAACAGGTAGGAACAGATGCAAAGACCTACAGCCAAGAATTCTTCAATTGAAGAAGTATCATATGAGTCAAAGGAGTCAAGGACACCATGAGAACAGAGCTGGCCCACAGAATCAACTAATCAGGGCACATTGGGGATCATAGAGACTGAAGCAGTAATCACGGAGCTTGTGTGGATCTGACCTAGGTTCTCTGCATATATGATGTTGTTGTATGTTTCAGTATTCTTGTGGGACTCCTAACAGTTGGAGTGGGTTCTGTCTCTGGCTCTTTTGCCAGCTTTTGGAACACTTTTCTTCCTCTATGATGGTACGTACCTATGCTTATTTTAACATAACATGCCATGTTTGCCCTGGGAGACCTGCTAAGGGGGCTGAAGGAAGAGTGGGTCATGGAGAGAGGGGAGGTTCTGGGAGAAGAGAAGGGAAGGAAAACTGCAGTCAGGATGATATGAGGAAAGAAGAAGAATGAAAAAAGAAAAAAACAAACATTTTTATCTAAATAAAAAATGTCAACAATTAAAAGAGAGATCATGGATTTGAGAAAGAAAGAAAAGGAGAGATACATATGAGGGGCTTGAGGAAGGAAAGGAAAATGAGAAATGATGCAATTATATTCCAATTTCCAAAAATAATTAATCACTAATATGAAAAAAAAACATTACGTTTACCATAAACAGTACCTTTAAAGTTTGAATGAAATATTTTTGTTAAATAGTTTTTTATAATGATGTACTTGTGAAACTTTGTTCATTTTTTTAATTCCTGTAAATATTTATTCTTGTCAAATGTAAGTACTGTAGACACAATTTAAGAAATTAAAATGAAAACAGCCATAACGCCATACATTTACTAAATTCGTGTTCATAGGGTATTCACTTTCCTTCCCATCACTCTCCTTAAGATATACTCTATTAATTCCTCATTGTCACTTCATGATAAGTGCCCAATATTTCAACATCATTTAAAGAAAAATGGTCAGTCCTTGAATACCTGACATGGATATTTCAGAGAAGAAGTCATGTAACCAGAGGAAGAAATATGTCATGAGTTGTATGTTAGATACCAATGTTTACACAAGCCCATCTACAGTTCTATAACTCTTTTTCTACTCCACCATCTCAAGGTTGATAAAGTGTCAGGGTTTGATCAATGCCCCAAAAGAAGATTTATTTTTAAAGATTTTTACTGAAAAAATTGCATGCAGCATGATCTCCCCTCACCTAACTCCTTCTAGATTCTTCCCAACCACCCAACTCCTCATTGTATTTCTCTCTTTAAAAAACAAATTGGTAAAAATTAAATAAATAATTGATTAATTAAAATAAAGAAATCAGGTAACTATAGTAAAAGAACAAAAATAACAAAAGACAAGCAATCGCACACTCATATACCACAAACCAGTAAAAACACAAATTTATAAACTTTAATATATAAGCAAAAGGCCAGTAGAACAAAAAATGCTCTAATAAAATAATATGAGATTTAAAGTCCACAAAGATACTATCAAGTTTATTTATGTTTGCCACCTACTACTGTTAGGTAGTATTTCTGTTTTTAAATGTGGTTGTTATACCCAGTGAGACTCCATTGGCAAAAACTAAGTTTTCTTTCACAAGCAGATGTCAGCTGGAGGTAGAGAAGATATATTTTTGTCACTTTGATTATGGGAATTTAGAAAAAAAATTTTGTGTGTATTCTCTTTCTTGTGTCAGTAATCCTGGAAACCAGTTTTAAGCATGGTACCCTAAAAACATGGAGAGACCTCTTTCTACCCAGACCACCAAATAACTAACACTATAATGAACATAACCCTATAAAATGGCCCAGACTTATGGGAGACTGAAGAATAAACTGTTGAGTTATGTCATTAGAATTTAGGGATCTTGTTTCTACAACTTAATGAAGCTATAAGAAATGCCTGTTCATGATTCAGAGGGATCAGAGCTCAGGGAGTTGTGCCTGGCCTGCAATTGCACTTGAAGTATTTAGAAGGAAGGATGCTCTTATTTCAGCCCTGAAAATTAAACAGTTATGTTCATCATGAAGCACTGAGGTTTAGGAGTTTAGGGGTTTAACAGTACAATGAAAAGTATGAAGTTATAAACTAGCAGGACAAAGCATATGCAAATAGCTAAATTTAGAGTAGACAGTCTGCAGTATGTTGTTGCCAGTGGGTTATCAATAGGAGGAAATGCCCCACAATTCTGAGCACCCTTTCCTACAGAAATGAAAGATTAAAAAGAGAGGAAAAAGCTCATAGAGGTAGAGTTACAAAGAAGTCCTTGCTTGAACTCAGTTTCTCTGTGAATAAATACAAGTGGAACTTTATTTTATTACAGGTTTTTGTTTCTTCAAGTACTAATATGCACTCCCAATATCCCTTTATGAAAGTGCCAATGGTTTCAAACACAAACTGCCAAAGTTCCAAAATGGCTTCCTAGTCTACAATGTCTGTAACCCACTTGGAGCTCCTGGACCCCATAAAACTCATTTAATGCATGAACTTAATTACGAGGAGATGGATCAAGGGCCTCAGAGGTGAAAGGCTAATGAGAGCATTAAATCCTGAACCACTTAACAGCTGCCCCAACACTTGGAAGAGCAGTATTTTAAAATAGTGTTTGAAATATATTTAAACTCAAATAAATAAAACATATTTTCCTGCAAATGATGCCAACTCCTGCCAATTAAATTCAGATCTATTTAAAAAAAAAATCTTTAGCTCTCAACAAATGCTGACTGCTTTTTCCCACTAAAAGCAATTCTGAGCATCCAAGCTCTCACTTTTTCCCTGGACCATTATGCTTCATTCCTCTTGTTATTATTTAAAGCCTCTGAAACTGTTTTCACCATGCTTTTAGACTAGAATACAAAACTGAAGGTTTTTTTTTTGTTTTACAATGATGCGTAAAAATAATCCCATACTTATTAAGAGACAGTATTACTAAAATAAACATGCGTGAAATCTTACAAAATACAAAATTTAAAATATCATATGTCTTTCTGTTATTGAACAATGTAGTAGTAAACTTTAGGAAGATGATACAATGACAATAATAATCTGTAGGTTTGAAATGCTAAGTAGGCTTGTAATCACTTTCCACATAGCATTTCATTATTTTCTCATAACTATCATGCAACTATTTTGCCACGGGTTGAATGAAAGTCAGGTACCACAGAAAGTGGCCCAAGGTGTCAGAGGTGGAAGCATATTGGCTCTAACTTCTGGCCACATCCATCTGACGTTAATTTTAAAAGATATGCTCTTCTGTCTTTAAATTTTATAGTTGCTTTATTTAGTAAGATAGGATCATTGAAACCACAAAGATTTAATGAAAATATTCAATGAAAATATTATTACAGATTCAATGAAAATATTATTACTCTCTTCTTTGAATCGCAGACCCAAAGTTTATGGAGTTAAATTATTCAATAGAGTCAGAACCAGCTTCTTTGTTCTAGATAGACTAACACATGAACCTGAATTTTGAGATTTTTATTTTCTTCTAGATATGATTTAGCATTAAAGACCACTGGCTGATATTCTAGAGGATCCAGGTTTATTTTCCAGCAGCCACATATTGACTTACAACCATCTGTAACTGCAATTCCAGATTTCTTGAAGCTCTCTTCTAGTCTTGTATGCCATACATACATACATACATTACATACATACATACATACATACATACATACATACATACATTTCAAGAAAAAAATGAAAGAAGATGCAATTTTCTTATCTGGATAGAACTAGATTTTGGAATCTTGTCTGAATAGAACTAGGTTCTATTTAATGTGATGGTATTCAGAAGTAGGATTAATGTCTTTGCTACACTTACATGAAAATCCCACATAACTTTGAATTTCACAAGTGCATCTTTCCAAAGCCATAAACAAATGCAGGGTACCAATCACTAAGCTGAATCAGCAGAAGGGAACATTTTGACTGAAACATGGTGCTTTTTACATGTAGTTTGAACAGCTGCCTCCCTAAACTCACTGCTTAGACCCATAAAAACATGGTTCCTCTATTGCTAGTGGGAAGGTAAACTTGTTCAATCACTCTGGAAATCAGTCTCAGAATAGTTTTCTCCAAGACTGAGCTATACCACTTGTGGGCGTATACTCAAAAGATGATCCATCATACCACAGGAACACTTGCCCAACTATGTTCATAACAGCATTATTCATAATAGCCTGAAACTGGAAGAAAACCAGATATAGCTCAACAGAAGAATGGATAAAGTGCAGGATAACCATGCTACAATACACAGACCCAAAGAAGCCAAAAACAAGATGATCCCAAGAAGGGTACCTGAATCTCACTCAGAAGGGGAAATAAACTAGATATTAGAGGCAGATGGTGGAAAGGCACTAACTGGGAGAGGGGATGGTGGGCAGAAATCCATGTTGGGGTGGGTGTATGCATCTCTAGGACCTTCCAGAGACCCAGGATGTGGGAGGCTCCAGTGAGTCCATGGGGGTGACTCTAGGTGAGAGAGACTTCTAGCTGTGAAGGATATGGAGCCTGAAGTGGTGACCTCCTGTAGCCACTGTAGCCCAGGCACATACAAACATTGGTGGAGTCCTGGAAGGAGAAAGTGACTGACCAGTAGCATCATTAGACAACCAATCTTTCCAATTCCTGTTATATAACTCTGTAAAGCTTTTAGTAATATAAATTTTACAAGTATAACTTGACAAAGGACATACCTATTAATAGGAAGAAAGTCAGTAGTCACTGTTTAACATCCTAAGTTTAGAGTATAGGTGCTAGGTCTTTGTTTATAAACCACATAATTAGTAAAACTGGAAGACAATGTTACTTTAACATTTTTATTTTTTAATAACTTCTCAAAAAGTGTATTCAATGAAGCAGTCAGGTAAAATGATAATACTATAATCACTTGGCACAATAAATACAAAAATCATCTAAGTCTAGTGGAAAATTTCCAAGAAAAGTTAATAAATTTTTATGGTCAGTTACTATTTAACTTCTAGTTCTTGTTTTTTTTTTCAATCTTCAAAGCATAAATTTAAACTATTTTAATTTGTTTTATTTAAGGTTTTCTCTTTTTAAGCATGTTCTTTTTTTGAAAAAGGAAGTAAAAACATTTTATGATAAAATTGAAGATTTACATGGAAAATATTTCTGATAAAAGAGAAGAGATACTCATTTAAAAACTTTAACATTTTTAAATGTATTTGTTTCATACCTTCTCTAAGAATATCTTCCCCGATAATTCTGGCTGTCTTTTGGCTATAATTTGCACTTATGAGCCTGACCTGTTACAGGACCACTAGGATTGTCATACCTTCCCTGATGGAAAGGAAAAATAAGTCTCACAGCCTTCAGGCTACCAGACCTCATTTCCATCCTTGTCCCTGACACTATTATCAATTCCTTCTATTACCTTCTGTAACTTACAGGGTCTTTTACTGTGTGTTCTTCTCCATCCTTATATACTTAATTCTAGTGTCTGTTAACATTGAGAATCTTCCTGCCTAATGACCCCAGACACAATGTCACTCTAACCAGCATTCAGGTGACTCACAACTGATCAGTTCACTTTGCCTCTTGTTCCCTCTTTTGAAAATGGCAAATATGAAAGCATATTACATGTGGATTCTGGAGGCTGACAAACTTTCTGCCAAGTGCAGTGAGGGATCTCTATGCTCTTTTTGGTAAAACTTTTAACTATAATTCCATTTCATTCTACTTACTCCCTTACCGAGGACTGTCATATTCAGTTTTCTTTCCTACAAGTTAGCTAATTCCAATTCATGACGTCTCCCTCTAGTCTATATTTTCAGTGTAGTCCCCGCTCATGAGGGCAGCCCTTGTGGTCGTTGGTCATTCTAAATCACCATTTAGAGGGGTTGCAAGCAGCTCACTACTTTTTAATTTGAACCAATTGTTTCCAAATCAAAACAAATTCATTTTCTTCATAAACTTCTATGTAATACTTCTAAGATTCTTTCCATCTTCTGTCCTTTATATCTGACCCTCTTGCTGTTACTTCTGCCATGCTCTCACACATTCTCACTCCATTCTGCTTTCGTTCCTCCCTGCAGCTTTTTACCATCAGACTTTCAACGTCTTTCTCTAAGATACTGCAAATATTTCTGTCTAGAAAACATCTGGATGCAAATATACAATACATACATTTTTAAAGACTCTAAAATAATTTTTAAAATTAAAAAGACAGCTTTATTATGTTGCAGGTTAAAATTCCTTAATAAACCCATGTTTCTCGGAAAAAATAAAAATTCAAAGTCATTAAGATAGTTCTCAGCACCCTTCCAAATCTGGCTTTTCTATATTTCCTTATTTCAGTTCTCTACAATTTTCTCCACTCAAGAAGTATTCCCACTCTTCTTTAATAAAATGCACACTTATGAATAAAACATGTACTCCTATCCCTCAAATCTGAAATTCTATTAAGTCATCAAATCTGTCTTAAACACTGCTTTATCAAGAAATAAAATCTGTATTATCTCCCCTTTCCACCAGATAGAATTTTACCTGTCTGTCTACTCAGTGCCCAGCATACTTTAAAATATTTTGTCATATCAGTTATGATCACATTTGCAAACACTATGAGATGAATGGCTCTTTAAATAGCATGTGATGCTTGATGACATATTCTGTCTGCTTCTGATATCCATTGTTCAGAAGCTATCACTCTCAATACATGTGACTTCACTACTAATGGTATCTTTTTCACTTCTTTATCTAGATTTAGCTGTCCTAAAATTATAAAGTATTACCGATATTTTATGAGCCACAATGTGATTGCCAGGAATACACCTTACCAACTTTGGAAGAGCAGCCAGTTCTTAACCTCTGAGCCATCTCCCAGCCCACCTTTTATTTTTTTCTTTTTTCTTTTCTTTTCTTTTGTTTTATTTTATATGGACATTTGTCTTTTCTGTGCATGTCTGTTTGTGTGAGGATGTCAAATCTTAGAGGTATAGACATTTATGGGTAGTCATGTGTGTACTGGGAATTGAACCTAGGTCCTCTGGAAAAGCAGCCAGTGCTCTGAACTCCTGAACTTTCCAGTCCTTATAGATATTTTTAAAAATCAAGGTGAAATAATCAATTAAGATAAATGCTTAAAGATAATATTTAAATTAAATGGAGAATCTTTCTGAGCTTAAGATAATTCTGCTCAATAATCAAGCGCAAATTGGTTGTACAATGAAAACCCCAATCTTTTAATAGATATAGAAATGTAAGGTGGCCTTGAGAGCTTAGGTACCTGTCAAATAATACTATCTGTGACCTCAAGCTGTTTAGTGTCAGGTTTTTTTAGAACAATTTTATACATGTAATAAAATTATCTTTTATTCTTCTTCTGGAATGCTTTTAGAAAATTTAGTTTCTTTAATTTTTTCATTAAGGGTATGTTCCCTTTAGTAATACTCTTATCTAAAATGATACCATGACATATATTTAAAAGTGTACAGACATTTACTTGCACATAGGAATAGCACACTTGTAAATGACATCAGCTACCACTCTTCTGTGTTTACAAAGACAGAGAAAAATATCCTACATTGATTTTTTCATTATCTAGAGTATTTGTACACCAAAACTATTGAGAAAACATGCAGTAAAACCTGACAATTTTTAGAAATAGTACCTCAATATATTTTTCCAAGGCATTTCCCTTGTCAACACCATGAAGAAAATAATTTTGTATAAACAGCATAAATTAATAACTTTATAGCCTTTCTGATGGACTCATAGTAACTAAGCTAAAATTCTATTTCAAATGTGCTTAACAATATAATGTGCCCAAAGGAAAGTGGAAGTAAATAGAAAATAAAACATCAATATCTTATAGTGATGAAAGCTGACTTCAGTTTCAAGAAACTTGTTCTAATAAGAGTTTCACTACTTACTGGACATAGAGCAACAAATAGTGACCATTAATTTTCTTAAGTTTCATCTTTGGTGCAAAATTCGTACATATCTTATACCTTCAAATCTATATTAAGAATAAGTTGACAGTATATTAAGTTCTGACATAAAAGAGCTGGTGTTTAATAAAGTGCAAAATTTGATTTTTGCCCAAACTATGTGAAAATATTATTGTCATCCTATTGCATCTACACTATAGAGTCATTTGTGAACTAATTCAGATACATCAGTAAAGTTACTAAAAACACTGCCCACCTATAAAATAAAAAATTCTCTCAATTACACTGGGATATATCAAGTTATTAAATGGCGATGATTAAAGACTCCTCTGTCCTGCCTTTCTCCACATGGAATTTGATCAACAGAGGGCTATAAATGCCTTTTTATATTATACTTCCTTAAGGAATTATAACTTCATATGTCATTTTAACCCTGACATTAAGGAGAATATGTTTTACAAATCTGAATTAAAAACTAAATTTTGTAACTTTATGTGTGTGTGGTTTTTTGAGAAGCCAGACAGTACAAGCTCATACAGGTGGACATGTAGCTCCTTGAGTTCATGGCTTCATAATAGGTTCTCTCAGTGTACTGAAGAAAAGAGTATATATGTGGAGGATATAAAAGAGGGAATAAAATGTTGTCTATCTTCATGTCCACCTCAACTCTATGACCAAAGTTTGATCACTTCTTCAAAACATCAAAAAAGTCCGGAGTCTACACACACACACACACACACACACACACACACACACACAGTAGCTGAATTTGGTACTGTTCTCTGTCTTAAATACTATGAAACTTTTCAAATGTATAAATGCTTATCACCAAATGCCACTAATGGAAATGCATTCTACAAGCACACTAAATTCCACTTAATATAAATTGCAATGCCTCAATTCCAGATTCACTTTAGTTGAATATTTCAGGGATAGAAAAATCTACTTTAGATTTCTAGTGGAAATCAGCTAGCAAAACACTAAATTGTAGTCTGTAAATACCCGCTGGAGTCTAGGAATGATTTACGGTGATTGGCCATCTTCTAGCTATCCTCATACCTTAGCTGTATGAATTAACTATGTATATAAAGGGCAATGTTTGTTATCTACTTGGTGTGTTATAAAATTACAGGAAATGCCTATAGTACCCAAAATCTGAATAGTGCTTACTTCTTGAAAATGTATTATGTGCCATCAAACCTATACAGTATATTTCCAATAGAGAAATTTCCAATTTCTTAAGGCTATGTTAGAAGTATGACATTTTGTTGAAGTGTATATGACCTTAATGTATCATATATGATACATCATATATGCCATATATATGTGTGTATGTGTGTGCATACGTAAATATATGTATATATATGTACATATATAAATTCATATATGTTACACATATATAATTATTGGTTATATAATAATATAAAATGATTACAGTGTTTGCCATTAGCCCATGGAGTCAAGTGATCTTTTTGAGGGATAAATTCTATTAGGATAAATAGCTATGAACATGAAGGTAAAAGGAGTGAGAGTTTAGAAGTAATTAAAGAAGCAAGGGTTCTATGATCACTTTAAATACCTATTTTTACCTGTCTAAAATCTCTTAAAATAACATCTAATTTTAAGGCACAGAAATTGTTTAGAAAGTTTTCATATTTTTAATCCAGGATTTGTTTTCTATTTTAATTTTATGTTTTTATTCATGTATTCTTTATGTACATGTGTAAACATACACAAGGCATGGCAGACAGTGGAGGTCAGAAGACAGCTTCCATGAGTTCAATCTCTGTCTGGATTGAACTCAAGTTGCCAGGCTAGTAGCAAATGTTTTTTACCCACTAAACTATCTCATCAGTCTTCAGAGATTAATTTCTTATCACTGATGAATTCTCACTATCTTCAGATTTGTAACTTTGTTGTAAATTCTATTACCAGGCTTATGTTTAATTTTAATCATATAAACTAAACATATAGTAATATCTCAACATATCACCAATATTTCCATGCCACTCAAAATATATCACAAATGTTTCACTATATAACAAATACATTCTTTTTTCTTTGAAGAAGTATATTAACAGCTATAGGTTCTCCCTGTTTAAACCATTTTGCTTCATTTTCTTCCTCTTCATTTATAATATTTTATACCTGGTTTGTCCCTTTATTCACTTGAGCAATATTTTTATTTTTAGATATTATTTTGGGTCTTTTGGAGTTTACCACTGAACCAAAGACAAAGAATGCAGTCTCTCTAGAGTACCTTACTTTGTAAGTGGGACAGTTAGATTATAATCAAAAATATAATTAATAATAATGTTTTATATTACCTTGTTGAATAAAGAAAGAAACAGAGAAATTAATGTGGCTAAGAGTTGGTCATTTGAAGGTGGTGTAATTAAAAATGGAAGTTATACAGCAAAAATTTGAAAGAGGTAAGAAAGTAAGGAAGTTAGCTTAATAGAATGGGGTTGCTTTCCAGGCAGAAAGAATAAGAACTATGAAAACATGACAGTTCTAAAAGCAAGTGGGAACTATGACAGAGGAACAAAGTAATGAAGCTATACCTAAAGAAATAAAATCAAGGAAGTGACTGAAATAGAACTCTGTGATGTTAGTTCAGCAATAGGATTTCATCTTCAAGATATGGGGATTTGTTGGAGGTTGTTAAGCATACATGGAATATTATCTAACATATATTTAAAGAAAACATTTGGATGTTTTCACAGTCAAAGTGAGTGAGTACAAGAAAATCAATCAGGAAGAAAGTGAAATGATGATGGTGTGATGCTGGCGGCTCTAAGTGATATTATAGAAGTTGTCAGATAATGCAGGCATGTTGGAGACCAGATGAGACAACCTCTCAGTAGGAACTCTTTCTGATGTAAGGGGAAGAGGAGTCAGGATAACACCCAAGATTTAGACATAACTAACTAGAGAGTGACATAAATTAACACACTTATAAATATTTATTTCTAAAATTACAATTGTCCTTCAAATTTTACATTGTAAAACTAATCATTTATGTTAATTTCTAAAACTTAAAACACTAAAGAGAGATTACAATGGACAGTTGCACTTCATATTGTGTATTTTCAGTGTTTATTCACAGTGATCTATGAAGACATTATTTAATAGAACTCCCCTATAGTATACTACTATAGACTAAAGCACTTTTCCTTTCATTTTCTTACAGAACTACTTTGTTTTGTCTACAATCATACTGTTGAAAGATTGTAGCATAAAATCATTTATCTCTCTTTCTCCTCCCTCTCTCTCTCTCTCTCTCTCTCTCTCTCTCTCTCTCTCTCTCTCTCTCTGTGTGTGTGTGTATATGTATCCTTGCTTTCATACTGTTATCAAAATTTATTGTTCCACTTTTATATTTTGCCAACTTTAAGTGCAAGAAATATCATGTTTCTATAAGCATAATGGAAAACCCAATTTAAGTATGAGCAACAGATATCTCTCAAGGCCTAAATGGGTACTGAATGAATGTGTGAAAATATTCCATATCTCTAATAACTAGGGGTCTGTGGAAATCATAGAGTGAGACATAACCTTACTCTTGCAATGATAACTTATCTCAAAGGGCAAAATATAATATGTGATTGTGAAGATGCAGAGCAAAGAGAACTTTTGTACATTGTTCTTAGGAATAAAAAGTAATAAAGCTATTATAAGATAATGTGGAGTTTCTTCAAAATTTTAACAAATACAGGTATTGTAAAACCCCAAATTCTACTAACAGGTATATATCTAAAGAAAAGAACATTTACAAGCAGAAGAGAAGACTTTGTGAGCAACTTTACTGTTATCTCATTAACAACTGCTAAGAAATGGACACAAGTTATGCGTCCATGAACTTATAAAGTGGAAAAGATGTTACCTACACACATGACAAAAGAAGGGAACTATGATTTGCGACAGCATGGTTTCATAGTGCATAAATATACTCAAATAACACATAGAATCCTATAAATAATTAGTAAAATATGAAATAAACACTTAGAAATCCCTTAATTTTTAGTGGGATTGGCATGTTTAAGAGACTTAAGACCCCTTTAAATGCCCAAGCTCTTCTAATGCTAGCCTTTATAATAGTCATCTCTGGGAACACACATGCAACCCAAAATTATTTATTATTTATACAGATTACAAACATTTCTGTAGTTTTCAGTTTGTTTAGTTGTATTTATATATTTACACACACATGTATATACATACATATATATATATACATATATTCAGAAATAATAGGAAAGAAGAGGCTATCAATTAGAGAGTAGAGGTATGTGGAAAGTGTTGGTGATCATGGGACTTTAAGGAGTTGACGGTAAGAAAAGGAAGGGAAAAAGGATGAGACTATTTTAATCAAAATGTATAAAAATAGTTTTTAAAATGAACAAAGTGTTCAAAAGAAACAAACAAATTAATATATCACATACTATTGTTCTCTTCCATAAGAGGTAATCTCACTGAGCCTGACCGTTACCTGGACAAGAAACCACATCTCAGGAAAGCCAGTTCACCTAAAGACAGGCTAGCGAGATAGGAAGAATAATAATGAATAAGTAATAATCAGTAATCCAAATTAATTAATTAATTGATCATTAAGAATCATGAGTTGATGCACTTAGGTCCTCCAGGAGCCCTTCCCTCCGTGCATGTGCTTACAGATCTTCCCTGCTAAGGCTACCCTCCTTTCTGAGTTCTTATTTTAAAAGCAGAAGAAAAAAAAAAGCATTTATACAAGAGTACTGCTGTTATTGAACAATGATGAAGAAATAGTATTAGATGTAAAGTACAAAGATATCAGCAGTTATTATGAAGAAATTTAATGTCTTGGCAGAAATGTAAGATGTGAGGTTTGAAAAGCAAAAAATAAAAGTCTCTTAAACATAATCAACCTGCCTCTGCCTCCCAAGTGCTGGGATTAAAGGCCTGTGCCACCACTGCCTTTACATTTATAATTTACATTTACATTTATATTTCAAATGTTATTCCCTTACCGGGTTTCCCCTCCAGAAACTCCCTATCCAATTCCCCTTCCCCCTGCTTCTATGAGGGTGCTCCCCTACCTACCCACCCACTCACACCTCTCCACTGTGGCATTCCCCTACACTAGGGCACCAAGCCTTCACAGCACCAAGGGCCTCTCTTCTCACTGAAGTCAGACAAGGCCATCCACTGCTACATATGCGGCTGAAGCCATAAGTCTCTCCATGTGTACTCTTTGGTTGGTGGCCAAACAGTATTTCTACTGCCAGAAATTCTAGAAAAAATTTATAGCTTGAAAAATTTATCTCTTTTATAATTTTTTTATTTAAATTATTTACATTCTAGTCATTGCCCCCTTCAGTCACCTCTCCCACTGTTCCTCATCACATTCCTCCTCCGCCTGGCCTCCTAGAGGGTGCTTCTCCCCCACCCCCTCAAATCAGGCCTTCACCTTCCCTGGGTACTCAAGGCTCTCAAGGATTAAGCTCATCTTCTCCCACTGAGGCCAGACTAGGCAGACTTTTGCTGTATTTGTGCCAGGGGCCTCAGACAGCGCCTGGATGCTCTTAGCTCAGTCTCTGAGAGTTCCCTGGGGTCTGGGTTAGTTGAGACTGCTGAATTTCCTAGGGAGTCACTCTCCCTTTCAGCTTCTTCAATTCTCCTCCTAATTCAACCATAGGGATCCCCACTTCCATCCAGTAGATAGACTCAAGTGGAGAGACAGGGTTATGAATCTGCAGTGAAAATTCCTGACCCAGAACTGTTCCTATCTAAAAGAATTACAGGGACAAAAATGAGAAGAAATTGAAGGAAAGGTGGTCCAATGCCTGACCCACCTTGGGATCCATCCCATGGCTGGCACCAAGGTCTGACACTACTATGCTATGATGTGCTTACAGAAGAAGGCCTGGCATGGTTGTCCTCTGAGAAGCCCTACCAAAAGTTCACTGAGACAGAAGCAGATACTTGCACTCAAGCATTGGACTAAAAATGTTATCTTAAAATTTTACTAAGCAATTCCCGCATATAAAGTTAGAATTCAGAGTGCCATATGTTATTCATTGTGAATATCATAAGTGATATGATATTCTACATTCTTGGCATTCAAACTTTTTCTTCAATTTATATTTTCTTTTTTGTTTATAAGTATCTAACACTGATAAAAAGAGCATTATTTATTAACATTCTAAATTTTAAGGAAATAAATTCAAAAGCTGCTTGTAGAGAGAACAATATGAAGTCAAGAAGGGAAATTAATTTAAATTAATGAGATAACCTAAGTGTAATTTTTGATAGCCTATATTTATTTATGTTTATTCTTATGGGCCTATGGTAGAATTTCATTTTTATCAAATACATAAGTGATACGTTGAAACATGTAGTCAATGTGTGAAAATCAAGGCAATTAGTACTTATATAATCTTAAAAATTGATTATTTCTATATGATGGAACTTTTTCAATTGCTCTCTTATGGTTCTTTATAATATCTATATTCAGTTGCTGTAAACTACTTTGCTGAAGAACATTGGAATCCATTGCTTTTATTTTTGAAATGTATTTTCATGGTATCCATTCTTCAAATTTCCTTGCCCTTAAAGTGTGGACATTTATTTACTTGATGCTTCTTTACAAATGCCCACTATTTTGCTCTCTGCTTCTAAAAGATCAACTGTTTTGTTTCCACATAAGAGCATGGCATATGGTACTTCATTCTATTGCAAAAATATTTTATATAAAATATTTTCAAAAAATGCTAAGATTAGCAGAAGACACAACAAAAGAAATAAGATGAACCAAAGTTCAAACCAAAAGACAAGCAAGAAGAAACCAAACACATCCTCATGAAACAAAGACTGCAATAAAGAATAGAAAAGGAGTTTGCAGAGATGTTTTAAAGAAGAAAATTTATAGGGACACCAAAGTAGTTTCTGACTTCATGCTTCCAACTTTCACCCACCTATCACTTTAGGATTGGCATCATAAGCATTAAATCATTGTTGCCTGAAGTAAAATACAAAATAGAAGAAAAGAAATGATTTTGAGTGCCCTGGCCCAATTGACATATATATAGTGTGAATAGAAATGAATAATTTTGAAGCTAGAAGTTTAGATATATAAAACAAAGGGCTACATTGGCCAATACTATATCCTAGCATGAAAACTACATGTGCTATTTATTATACATACCTTTGACCCTTGTCTAACCTTGGAGCATGTCATTAAAAAGGCATGAAGATGCTAAAGAGAGAGAGAGAGAGAGAGAGAGAGAGAGAGAGAGAGAGAGAGAGAGAGAGAGAGAGCCATAAATATAAGCAAAAGCTTCTATTGATTCATGTTTAAATATATGATCAAAAATTGAGGAGTTGTAAAGAAGGGTCCTCTGAAAATATATTTTTTCCATTTCAGAACCCCACAGCTCAGGGTATGTGAAGTAACTCAACTCTGCTTGTCAAGAACAGAAAGAAAGAAAAAGACAGATTCTCTCGGTCACTGCACATGCATTTTTTTTCCAGAAACCTATAGTCTGATTCTTTGCATTTTAAAAAGAAAAACAAAGGCAAGAAATACAGTGGCATGGAATTAATATGTAAATGTGGTGGTAATATTTTACATAATTTTAAACATAAATGCCATTTCATAAAAGCCTCAAAGAGAAGCATCCTTCTTAGTCATTGCTTGAGCAGTTGTGTTTAATTTGCCACATTTACTGCATAGAGCATTCATTATATTAGAGTAACCGAAGCACATCATACATACTTGTTAATGAGGTGTGTATCTATTAGAAGACGATGCCCTATATGCAGTGCAACTGTGAAATGAGGATTTGGTAAAGACAAATTAAAGAGATTAATCACATTATCATGTAACATTCAAGCAGGTAAGAATACAACTGTACTAAATGGAAAGGTAGATTTGAGCTGTGGATTTATAACTTACATGACAATCTAATACCTGCACAATATCCACACTTCAGCTGTGACTCAGCATCACTTTCTTCAATTAGATAGCATCATTATAAAGTTTTAGCAGGCAAAAGAAGAGTTTTAAAGAAAATATATTGTTAGCAGCTTGGGTGTCTTCACATCTAAAATATATTAGCCCAGAGAACAAAGTCATTTCTATCCTTCATAAATCTAGTAAATTGATAGTTCCTATATCTTATGTTTGTCTTGTTTTTTCTCAAGTGATTTTCAAAGGGCCTTTTTTTCACCCACTTGTATATGCCTAGGATGTGTCAACAAACTGATTACATTTCCCCAACAGAATTATCTGTCTACAAATTCTTCTGATTCCTCTCTCCTCTCTCCTATCTCTGTCTCTTCTCTCTCTCTCCTCCACTTTCTCTCTCCACTCCCTACATTGTCTGTTGGCAGATTAGCAACAGAAAGATATTTATTATTAATATAAATTAATAGGTAATGTATAATGTTTTATTCCATAGTTCATGTAGGTATATAAAACTCACAGGAGATTTTAAGTCATTTTAATATCAAAACGTGTACATTTAATTATCCTGAAGACCAAGCAGAAAGTAATGACTTTTTCACTTAGAGAATACTTGTCATAATCTGGTAAAGTTTACCAGAGAAAATATCTTAAAGATCAACTAAAATCATAAAACATTTAAAATCAAGTCAAACAAATTAAAATTAACATTATATTTTAAAATATGAAATAGAGAGTTTTCTGCGAGGTGGGGGAATAGCATGGCCCAGCTCTTCCTTCCTCTGAGACCTATCTAACTACCAACAAAAGGTGAATGAGCTTTCCAATAATCATTTGGACTTCAGGTAGGAGGACCCAGTTGTATTGAATTGAAAGGAAAACCCATGACATTCTGACCCAAATTATTCCTGTCAGAAAGAACTGAAGGGACAAAAATGGAGAAGAGCCTGTGGAAACGGAGGTCCAGTGACAGGCCTAAATTGGGATACAGCTCAAGGGAACACTTCAAGGCCTGACTCTGTTACTGATGCTATGACGTGCTCACAAAAAGGGGCCTATCATGATGGACCTCTGAAAGACCCAACAAGCAACTGAGTCAGGTGCAGATATTTACACCCAGCTAATGGGCAGAAGCTGGTGAACTTTGTGGTTGAATTAGGGAAAAATCTAGAAGAAGCTGAGGAGGATGGCAACCCTATAGCAGGACTGGCAGTCTCAACTAACCTGGGCCCCTGAGATCTCTCAGACACTGAGCCACCAACCAGGCAGCATACACCAGCTGGTATGCGGCCCCCAATACATATACAGCAGAGGACTGCCAGGTTTGGACTCAGTCAGAGATGCACCGAACCCTTGAGAAACTTGAGGCCCCAGGGAATGGGGAGGTTTGGTAGGGTGGAGGTAGGGGAGTGGGGACATCTTCTTGGAGATGGGGGGTGGGCTAGGAGAGGAGTTTTGGGAGTGGAACAGTCAGAGGGCAGACAAGGAAGGGGATAAAGACTGAAATGTAAGAAAAGATTAAATAATACGGGGGGATGGGAAGAGAAAAATAAGATCCAATATTGCATAAAACATTCATAGTTTTGAAGGAAGGATTCCAAGGGGACTAACTTTTGCCATAGTGACAAATAAAGGTACCAATACTCATGGTACTAACAATCAAACATATAGACTAGCATGTCTTTACATGACCTGGCCTCATCTCTTGGCAAACAAATTAAGAATATCTAAATCCTACATTTTTTCTTGTCAAAGAAAGGATTTCAAAAACATATACAACACTATAGATTTTCATAGGTCTCCATGAAAGATGTCTTCTGTCTCTCTTGTCTTTATGCTAATAAGATTTGGCAAAGTCTGGATGGTTAGAAGCCAAGATACAGGTGATTGTCTTGCTGCTGCGCCAGATAATCTGTGATATAACAAAGAAGGCCCAGATCTGCTTAGCAACTTCTTTGTGGGAAGAAACTAATGTAATTCATACTCAACATTGTCCTGTTTTTTTTGTTTTTTTTGAAACAAGAAAGACATCTTCTGTTTTGCCTCATTTTGAGAATTTATGCAGTTTAGCTTAATTTATTATGCTTAATGACTATTAAGGGAAGGGGATGCTGGATTTTTGCAGAAAACATGTATAGTAGAGAAAGGTACCACAGGTTATGATTTGAGCCCCCGAGGTAAACACCCAGCAAATTACTTTCATTAAGAATGTACACTGACAAACATAGAAAACCTAGCCACAGAAAATCCATGAGGCTCCAGAATCTAACCCTTGGTGACAGGTAGACGTTGTGAAGGTGGGTTACAGAGATTGATAGAAGTAGCTGTTTATCAAACTCAGGGATCATAATGCAAAGAAAAAGGACTGAAAGAGCTGAAGGGGTTTGCAACCACGTAGAAAGAACGATAATTTTAACCAACCAGACCCCGCCCCCAGATCCCCCAGGGACTAAACCACCAACAAGGAGAACACAGGGCTCCAAAGGGACCCATGCCGCATATGTACAGCCGCATATGTAGCAGAGGATGGCCTTGTTGGGCATCAATGGGAGGAGAGGCCTGTCTTAGTCAGGGTTTCTATTACTGTACAAACATCATGACCAAGAACCAAGTTGGAGAGGAAAGGCTTTATTGAGCTTACACTTCCACACTGCTGTTCATCACTAAAGGAAGTCAGGACTGGAACTGAAGCAGATCAGGAAGCAGGAGCTGATCCGGAGGCCATGGAGGGATGTTCCTTACTGGCTTCCTCTGGCTTGCCCAGCCTGCTCTCTTATAAAACCCAAGAATACCAGCCCAGGGATGGTACCACCCACTTGATCGCTAATTGAGAAAATGCCCCACAGTTGGATCTCATGGAGGCACTTCCCCAACTGAAGCTCCTTTTTCTGTGATAACTCCAGCCTATGTCAAGTTGACACACAAAAACCAGCCAGTACAAGACCCTTGGTCCTGTGAAGGCTTGATGCCCCAGGGTAGGGGAATTTGAGGGCATGGAGGTTGGAGTAGGTGAGTAGGTGGGAGAACACCCTCATAGTAGCAGGGGGAGGGGGATAGGATAAGGGTTTCCAGAGGAAGGGGAGAATCAGTGAAGGGGACAACATTTGAAACGTAAATAAAGAAAATATCCAAGAAAAAAAAGTTATAAAGCAAATAAAAAACAAAACAAAACACAAATGTATGATCCAAAGGCACAAAAATGTGTCTCTAAAAAGTAACCTTAAAGAAAAGATGGTATATGAATATGAATAAAGTAAGAAGAAGAAACTGTGTAATTATTATACTCAATGATATTAGAAGCAGAAACAGAATGGAACCCAATCAGGAGTTGAAAATTCTTACTGTCCACAGAAACAAACAGTAGAATTTTGAACAGAGAAGGAAGTTACTGTCTTCTCAAACTGTCAAATTATACTATATACAGGTCTAATTGTAAATAAAAAGGAAAAAGAAAAATATAGATGATATAAAATGGAAAAGACAAATAGATCTAAAGATATCATGACTAGAAGTCAATGAAACAAGAAAGGAGATAATAGAAAATGAAAGGGTATAAAAACTGGAAGTTATAAAATAATTAAGAAATGAAAATACTTTGTCACACCTTATCAATAATTATACTAAGAATAAATAAATTAAACTCTCTGGGCAAAACACAGAATGGCTGAATGAATTTAAAAAAAAACTGCAATCAAATTTAATTGTCAGAAAGATATTAAAGAAAACACATTTATTGAAAGAGTAAAATATAGAAAAATATAATCAATGTAACTGATAGCCAAATGAAGTCATGAATGGTCATACATAAATGATCAAGAATGTCACAAAAGACATTGGGCATTAATAATATAACGTAAGTTAAATCACCAAGAATATGTGTTGATAAGTATATATACATTTAACATTAAAGAGCAAAAATAAAGTTACTTTAGGAAACTGTAGTTAATATCTGTAGTGAATATTCATAAAAACATTCTTAAATATTAGGCAATTTATTTCAACTGAACATTAAGTAGTGTGCACCATGACCAAATTATATTTCTTTCAAACACTCAAGGGTATCTACCTGAAAATACAAAGAATGTTTTGGCCCTAACATATTCAACAGGAAAAACATAGCTTACAATCTACTTGTAAGGAACAAACCCTAAAATTCTTAGAAGAAAATATTTAAAGCATTGGTCTTAAAAATGATTTCTTGGCAATGACTTTGAGTGCAGGAAACAAAAACAAAAATAGATAAATGAGATTTCATCAAGTAAATGGACAGACTTCTGCTTAGCAAACAATCAGAGTTAAATGCTCGATGGATATACTAGAGGACCTTATTCATAAATTGTAACACAAACAAGTTAATATCTAAAATGCATAAATGACCCCCACAAATCTTTATATCAGTAAATAACCTAAGGAGCAAAGTACTTGAATAGACCAAAAATTCAATTCCAAAAAGACACAAGAATAGAAAAGAAATATATAAGAAAAAACTTAATGTAACCTGACAGAGAAGTACAAAATGATAAAGTGGTATATTGCTTCATTCCTGGTAAAATAGCCATCATTAAAAAACAAAACAATTCCTCTCAAAAAGGAGAGTATATAAGGGATTAGAGTGGTAGATAAGAATAAAAAAAGGTTGAAATAATTACACAAAATAATATAAGTGTAACACAAAAAATAAGAAAAATTCTGTCATATAAACCAGCTACTACTTTCTGGATTTTTATTTAAAAATTAAAAAAAAAACTTAAAATGGTGTTAATGGGAAATTTGGACTGCCATGTTCATTTCTGCAATGCCCACAATATTGAAGAAAAGGAAATAATTCTACTTAAGTAATTGCACAAATAAAAGGAAACACACATATCTCCATATAGATATAAGATGCAATAGATGGCAATACTATTTAGACTTTTAGGAAATGAAATATTACTATATAACAGACATGAACCATGAGAGCATAAGGTAAATAAGACAGTTACAAAGGGAAAAATAATACATGATTTCACATATATAGGATAACAGAACTTTTCAAATTCACAGATGCAGAAAGTAAAATGAACTGTGGTTTCCTGGAGCTAAGGGCTGGGATATTAGGATTTGTTAAGAAAAAAGTTCTCAGCTCTTCTATGAAACAATGTGCATTAAGTTATTATAACTGTTTAAAGATTGTTAAGTGTTTATGGTTTTTCTTTATATACACATTTACACAACACACCTGCATATGTATTAAAAAGAGAATTTCAAGTAAGATTTTTTTGTAGTTCTGAGAGCAAGCAGTCATGGTAATTGGCTTTCTATCCTTATCCTTGTTCTATATGTCTTACATAATAACACAAAAGATTATGAATATAGTATTTACTTTTGCAATGAACATCACAAAGGAAATGAAGGAAAAAAGACATGGGGAACAGACATATATAAAATAAATACTCAAAGGTTACAGGAGAAGAGGCGAGATTGAGTCTGAAATGTCAGAATATGATTTTTCAGTTCACATTTTAACCAGGTACTCATCTCAGTTAGCTTTTACCAGTTAACTATCAGTTTCGGAGCTAGGTCATTATTGAAACTAATCCTCAAATACAGCAGTAGAAGAAACCCAGGGTCACTAGCTATTGAGAATATTAAAAGATTTCCTTCATCCTTAAATGTGAGCAATATTTGTGGGTTATGGAATATATGAGAAAACCAAGAAGTTATAATAAGCATGACTCCAGCAGCATATGTAGCAGAGGATGGCCTTATCTGGCATTAATGGAATGGGAGGCCCTTGGCCATGGGGAGTCCTGATGCCCCAGCATAGAACAATACTAGGGAATTGAGACGGGAGTGGGTGGTTGTATGGGTGGAAGAGTACCTTCATAGGTGCAGGGAGGAAGGGAGATGGGTTAGGGGGTTTGTGGAGGGGAACCAGGATAGGGAATAGCATTTGAAATGTAAATAAATAAAATAACCAATAAAAATAAGCAAACAGCAATAGTTCCCTGAGGAAACACATGTAAAACATGTAAAGTTTTTGGAGCTTTTATATCTGCTAAAAGGTTTGAATGTCATGAGTCTAATTAAATACAAACATGAGACCAAAACTAGCCAATAGGAAATAAAATGATCTTTCCAAAGTTAATAGATTAATAATAAAATATGAAAAGATCAATAATCCGATTTTAAAATGTTTCTAATCTCAAGACAAAGAAAAGAACAATAAAAATCACAGAATATTTTGAGAGAAAAATAAAAATGGAGAAACATTTTTTAAATCCAATATTCCACTAGACACCATTTCACTGGACATAGCAAAGGGGGTATATGCTATTATACTTTAATTTACATGCCCCATTGCAGGAACATTCCTGAGACACACTGGGCAAGAATCTTCTGATGCACAAAATTCATCTAAAGTGTTTATAAATATACAAAGAATCAAAACAGTCGCAGAGAAATTTTACTCTTTGATCTGGCAATGTGTGGCATAGACTCCCAAATAAAGCAAGTGTATTTGCAAGTGTTTTTTTTAACTACAGAGGTCATCACTATCCATGAATAGGCTACCAAAATATGTCTGAAATGATTAAGGCTAAAACAGAGAAATCAGTAATATTGGTGTTGAGGCAGGACCTGATTTACATCTATTAGCAAAGCTTATCAATAAGCCATCAACCTTCATATTATTTGTATTAAAATATTTAAATCATGTCCAGAGTAAATGGAGAGGGAAGCCATTTTACACTGGGAAATATAGAGAGTATATATTTTCTTTAATCAAATGACAAACTGAATTTGACAAAAATAATGGTATAGTTTTAAGTTGTTCAATTAAAACTCTAGAAAGTCATGAACACTTGTGAATGGAGTGTTGTAAGGACATGCTTAGTGTAACACTGCAACACTAGAGTCATTCTTAACAGCATCAAAAGCAGGACAATGACGTAGGTTATTTCCATTATTAGTTAGAGTTTTCCTGGAAGATCCATCAAAATCTAATGAAATGTTTTAAAAAGGAAAAGAGTATAGAATTATTATTTATGAACTCATTATGTTCCCAGAAATTCCAAGAAGATAAACTAAAACCTCCTGAAATTGGTGAGAGTTGAGAAAGAATATTTTAAATTAATGGTCATTTACATTCCTATGTAAAACAATAAAAATAAATTAGAAAATATTACAAAGAGTTTTGACTCACAGTAGTTACAGAAGTAATCTAGAAACACCAAGGAAAAATAGAACAGAACTTTAGGAAGAAGACTAGCAAATTTCCCAAAGATACATGACAACTTAACTTTTAAATATGAACCATAATTATTCTTATTCTGGGTGGGTGACTAAATATTTTAAAAAGCACATATAGAATTCTTACCCTTTATAATATGGAAGAATTTTCCAATTTTTCTACAATATGATGGCAAAACTTTTAAATTAAAAAATGCACTGAAGTGGGAGAAAGGTTAGATGAGACATAATTATGATGTAACATGTGCTTTGTCAAAGGTAAGTGATGAACTAACATGTAGGAATGTAGGCAGATGATCTAAGAGTGTCTGTAGGTGGAGCTGAGAAAGAAGACCAGTGTAAAAACAAAAAGGCTGAAACTATGTGCAAGAGATCCTGGAGGAACAGTGTAAGAGAACAAAGAAATGAAACTAAAGGCCAAGGAACCAATGTGAATATCAATGTTTTACCCTTGACTGTTAAGACTACAGTAAGGGAGAAAACCAAAGTGAAGGCAGGAGATAAGGAATTCCATTTGATGCATAGGATGTCCTGAAGTAGCTATGTTCTCACAATGCTAGGGTCTTTGTTATGGCCCTCTTTTAGGTGTTTATGCTGATAACAATAACAATGGAGTTATTCAGAGCACAAATGGTACACAATAATTGAATGTACAGAAGGAAAGGAGACAAGAAACAAGGTAGTATAACAGATGAGGAGAAAATGGTTGTGTTGACAAATATTTCAAGTTTCAAAAAAAATGAAATATGGGATGGATCACTAGATAGGGCAGTCTCTGGATAGTCTTTCCCTCAGTCTCTGCTCCACACATTGTTTCTGTATCTCCTACTGTGGGTATTTTGTTCCCCCTTCTAAGAAGGACCAGAGTGTCAATATTTTGTTCTTCCTTCTTCTTGGGCATCATTTGATATGTGAAATGTGTCTTGGGTATTCGAAGCATCTGGGCTAATGTCCACTTATCAGTGAGTACATACCATGTGTGTTCATTTGTGATTGGGTTACCTCACTTAGGATGATATTTTTCCAGTTCCAGCCATTTGCCTAAGAATTTCATGAATTCATTGTTTTTAGTAGTTGAGTAGTATTCCATTGTATAAATATACCACATTTTCTGTAACCATTCCTCCATTGAGGGACATCATATAAAGTTACAAGACCCAGAAATTATTATTGATGCCCACAAGTACTTGCTGACTGGAGCCGGATATAACTGTCACCTGGGAGGCTTTGCTAGTGCATGACAAATACAGAGGAGGACACTCTCAGCCAGCCATTGAAATGAACACAGGGTACCCAATGGGGGAGCTAGAAGTTGCTGAAGGGGTTTGCAGCACCATAAGAGGAACAATGATATGAGCCACCAAGTACTCCCAGAGCTACCAGGGACAAAAACATCAACCAGATAGTACACATGGTGATACCCATGGCTCCAGAGGCATAGGCATCAGAGAATGGCCTTGTTGGACATCAAAGAGAGTATAGGCTCCTGGTCCTGGAAAGGCACAATGCAGCAGTGTAGGGGAATATCAGGACAGGGAATCAGGAGGTGGTTGATTGGGGAACAAGTGGAGGGGAGATGGCTTATGAGACTTTCGGGAGAGGGGGGAACCAGGAAAGGGGAAATCATTTTAAATGTAAATAAAGATTATTTCTAATAAAAATAAATAAAAAATAAAATAAAATAAAGGAATTATGATCTTTAAGCTAAATAAGAGTTGTTTAATTGAATAAATAGCTTTATTATTTCAAATTCTTTTATATTTTCCTTTCTTTTTACATAAATCATCCCATTTGTATGACTTCTTTCATACTTCAAATTCTTCCCATCTTCTGACAGACTTGGCTGTCACATAAACAGTGCTATGGTAAAGATCTTTTCCCAATTTATTGGTGGATGCTTTGTGCTATTGACAGTGTTCTTTGCCTTACAGAATCTTTGCAACTTTATGAGGTATCATTTGTAGATTCTTGATCTTAGAGCATAAGCCAGTGGGGTTCTGTTCAGGAAATTTTCTCCTGTGCCCATGTAGTCGAGATTTTTCCCTACTTTTTCTTCTATTAGAATCAGTGTATCTGAGACCCAAGCGATATTATACCCTTCACGATAGCCACAAACCATATAAAGTATCATGGCGTGACTCTAACCAAACAAGTGAAAGATCTTTATGACAAGAACTTCAAGTCTCTGAAGAAAGAAATTGAAGAAGACCTCAGAAGATGGAAAAATCTGCCATGCTCTAGATTGGCAGGATTAATATAGTAAAAATGACCATTTTGCCAAAAGCAATATACAGATTCAATGCAATCCCCATCAAATACCCAAATCAATTCTTCATAAAGTTAGAAAGAGCAATTCAAAAATTCATCTGGAATAACAGAAAACCCAGGATAGCTAAAATTATTCTCAAGAGTAAAAGAACCTCTGGGGGAATCAGTATCCCGGACCTCAAGCTGTACTACAGAGCAATAGTGTTATAAACCACATGGTCTTGGTACAGTGACAGGCAGGTAGATCAATGGAACGGAATTGAAGACCCAGAAATGAATCCACACTCCTATGGTCACTTGATCTTTGACAAAGAAGCTAAAACCATCCAGTGGTAAAAAGATAGCCTTTTCAACAAATGGTGCTGGCTGAACTGGAGGTCAACATGCAGAAGAATGCAAATTGACCCATACTTATCTCCTTGCACTAAGCTCAATTCCAAGTGGATCAAGGACCTCTACATAAAACCAGACACACTGAAACTAATAGAAAGGAAACTAGGGAAGAACCTTGAACATATGGGCACAGGGGAGAATTTCCTGAATAGAACTCCAACAGCTTATCCTCTAAGATCAAGAATTGACAAATGGGACCTCATTAAATTACAAAGTTTTTGCAAGGCAAAAGACACTGTCAAAAAGACAAAGCAGCAACCAACTAACTGGGAAATGATCTTTACCATCCCTACATCCGACAGAGGGCTAATATCCAATATATACAAAGAACTCAAGAAGTTAAACTCCAGAGAGGCAAGTAACCCTATTAAAAAATGGGGTACAGAGCTAAACAAAGAGTTCTCACCTGAAGAATATCTAATGGCTGAGAAGCACCTAAAGAGATGATCATCATCCTTATTCATTACGGAAATGTAAATCAAAACAACCCTGAGATTCCATCTCACACCAGTCAGAACGGCTAAGATCAAAAACACAAGAGACAGCAGTTGTTGGCGAGGATGTGGAGAAAGAGGAACACTCCTCCACTGCTGGTGGAATTGCAAGCTGATACAACCACTCTGGAAAGCAGTCTGGCGGTTCCTCAGAAAACTGGGCATGATACTCCCGGAGGATCCGGCTATACCCCTCCTGGGCATATACCCAGAGACTTTACCTGCATGCAATAAGGACACATGCTCCACTATGTTCATAGCAGCCTTATTTATAATAGTCAGAAGCTGGAAAGAACCCAGATGTCCCTCAACGGAGGAATGGATTCAGAAGATGTGGTATATCTACACAATGGAATACTACTCTGCAATTAAAAACAATGAATTCACGAAATTCCTAGGCCAATGGTCAGAACTTGAAAATATCATCCTTAGTGAGGTAACCCAATCACAAAAGAACACACATGGTATGCAGTCACTGATAAGGGGATATTAACCCAGAATCTCGGAATACCCTAGACACAATTCGCATATCAATAGATTTCTAAGAAGATGGAAGGAGAGACCCCTGGTCCTGGAAAGAATGGATGTAGGGGAACGTCAGGACAGAGAAGCGAGAGGGGATTGAATGGGGAAAAGAGGGAAGGAAGGGGGCTTATGGAACTTTCGGGGAGGGAGGAAACGGGAAAGGGGAAATGATTTTGAATGTAAATAAAAAAAACTTAGAAAATAAAATTAAAAAAAAATCATCAGTGTATCTGGTTTTATGTGGCAGTCCTTGATCCACTTGAACTTCAGATTTGGACAGCGAGATAAGAATGGATCAGTTTGCATTCTTCTACATGTTGACTGACAATTGATCCAGCACCACTTGCTGAAAATGCTGTCTTTTTTCCCCTGGATGGTTTTAGTTCCTTTGTCAAAGATCAAGTGACCATAGGTGTGTGGGTTCATTTCTGGGTCTTCAATTTTATTCCATTTATCTACCTACCTATCACTGTACCAATACCATGCAGTTTTTATCACTATTGCTCTGTAATACAGCTTGAGGTCAGGGATGTTGATTCCCCCAGAAATTCTTTACCAATCCTACAACCGATAGAGGGCTAATATCCAATATATACAAAGAACTCAAGAAGTTACACTCCAGAGAACCAAATAACCCTATTAAAAATGGGGAACAGAGCTAAACAGGGAATTATCAACTGAGGAAACTGGAATCGCCTAGAAGTACCTAAAGAAATGTTCAACACCCTTAGTCATAAGGGTAATGCAAATCAAAACAACCATGAGATTTCACCTCACACCAGTCAGAATGGCTAAGCTAAAAAATTCATGGGAAAACAGATGCTTGTAAGGATGTGGAGAAAGAAAGAAAATCCTTCATTGCTGGTGGGATTGCAAGCTGGTAAAACCAACCTGGAAATCAGTTTGGCAGTTCCTCAGAATATTAGACTACCTGAGGACCCAGTTATACCACTCCTGGGCATATACCTAGAAGAAGCTCCAAGATGTAATAAGGACACATACTCTACTATGTTCATAGCAGCTTTATTTATAATAGCCAGAAGCTTGATAGAACCCAGATGTTCCTTGACAGAGGAATGGATACAGAAAATGTGGTACATTTATACAATGGAGTATTACTCAGCTATTAAAAACAATGACTTCATGAAATTCGGAGACAAACGGGTGGAACTTGAAAATATCATCCTGAGTGAGGTAACTCAGCCACAAAAGAATTCACACAGTATGTACTAACTGATAAGTGGATATTAGCCCAAAAGTTCGGAATATGTAAGATTCAATTCACAGACCATATGAAGCCCAAGAAGGAAGACCAAAACATGGATGCTTTAGCCCTTCTTAGACGGGTGAACAAAATACTCACAGGAGGAAATATGGAGACAGAGTGTGGAACAGAGACTGAAGGAAAGGCCATCCAGAAACTGCCCCACTTGGAGATCTATTCCATATATAGCCACCAAACCCAGACATTATTTGGGATGCTGGGAAGTGCTTGCTCATGGAAGCCTGATATGGCTCTGCCAGAATCTGACAAATACATAGGAATATGCTCGTAGCCAACAATTGGACTGAGCGCAGGGTTTCTGATGGAGGAGTTGGAGAAAGGACTGAAGGAGCTGAGGGATTTTGCAGCCCCATGGAGGGAGTTAATAATGTCAACTGGCCAGACCCCCTGGAACTCCCAGAGACTGGATTACCAACCAAAGAGTATACCTGGAGGGACCGATTGCTCTGGCTGCTTATGTGGTAAAGGATGGCCTTGTTGGACATCAGTGGGAGGAGAGGACCTTGAGCTTGCGGGTGTTCGATAATCCAGTGTATGGGAATGCCAGGGCAGGAAGATATTTTCTTTATTTACATTTAAAATTTTTTCCCCTTTCCAGGTCTCCCCTTCAGAAACCTTCTAACCCATCCTCCCTCCCCCTGCCTCTATGAGGGTGCTCCCCCACCCATCCATTCACCCTTGCCTCACCACCCTAGCATTCCCCTATACTGGATCATCAAGCCTTCACAGGAACAGGACTCTCCCCTCCAGTTGATGCCAGATAAGGCCATCCTCTGCTACATAAGGCTCTCGAGTCATGGGTCCTTCCATGTGTATTCTTTGGTTGATGGTTTAGTCTCTGGGAGCTCTGCAGGGGTCTGGTTGGTTGATACTGTTGTTCTTCCTATGGGGTTGCAAGCCCCTTCATCACCTTCAGTCTTTCAACTAACTCCTCCATTAGAGTCCCCATGCTCAGTCCAATGGTTGGCTGCAAACACCCGCATCTGTATTGGAAAGGCTCTGGTATTGGGGCAGTCTCTGGATGGCCTTTCCTTTAGACTTTGCTCTACTCTTTGTCCCTGTACTACCTTTAGACAGGAGCAATTCTATATCATAAATTTCATGTAAAATAACCTCATGACATTTTTGTTTAAAGATGTAGTCTCCATGTGTCCTTGACAAAGTGTTAATTTAAAAGTCTGCTGGTTTTTTGGTTCCATTAAAGTTAAAGCTCCTCAAGGGACAGAAGTGATTGCACATAAGCAAGTTCCCAAGCCTGGCTCAGTGTTAGGCTTCCCTATGCATCCTAATAAAGAAGCATCAGCAATGTAAAGATGACACATACTTATAAAATCTTTGAGTCACTGCAGCAGATAGGCACAAATATATTTAGCTCATATGCTTCCAAAGTTGGACACATTTGGAAATTGAGGGTTCCTATGCATTTCACATGACCAGCAGCTCCTGGTTTGCCTCCATGCTGATGTTAGTACAAAGAAATACAACACAAATAGGCCATGTTTATGGGTGAGTCATTAGAGGGTAGAAATTTGTAATATGAAAACCAAACCCATAAAGCCTGTCTATTTTCAGTAGTTTCTATATTTCTCTTTCCTCATTTGGGGAACCTTCTAGAGAATTTGAAAGCTTATGTAGAAATGATAAGAATGGCTGTAAGTCGTCTGTACATCTATCCTGCCAGGGGACCTCTGCTCTGAGTGAGTCCTGCAGTTAGAGGTGAGGTCACCATCTTCACTCCTGTGACTGAGAAGTCTGTTACAGCCAGGAAGGCAGGGAACACCTGAGTGTAAGATCACTTAGGACTTTGTCGACCAGGGCCCCACCTGCACCCAGGAACTGGGCAGCGCCAAAGCCCTCTGTGCCAGGGGAGAGCAGGTCACCTAGGGATGCTGAGACAGGCTTATAGGCACACAGGAGGGACAAGCACCAGCCAGAGACAGCAGGACCAACTAACACCAGAGATAACTAGATGGCAATAGGCAAACATAGGAACATTACTAAGAGAAATCAAGGCAACATGGCACCATCCGAACCCAAATCTCCCACAACAGCAAGTCCTGGATACCCCAATGCACCAGAAAAGCAAGATTTGAATTTAAATCACAGCTCATTATGCTGATAGAGGGCTTCAAGAAGGACATAAATAACTCTCTTAAAGAAATACAGGAGAACACAAATAAATAGGGAGAAGCCCTTAAAGAAGTACAGGAAAACACAACAAAACAGGTGAAGGAATTGAACAAAACCATACAGGATATAAAAAATGAAAATAGAAACAATATAGAAATCACAAAGAGAAACATCTCTGGACATAGAAAACCTAAGAAAGAAGTCAGGAGTCACAGATAAAAGCATCAACAACAGAATATAAGAGATAGAAGAGAGAATCTCAGATGCAGAAGATATCATAGAAAACATTGACAAAACAGTCAAAGAAAATGCAATGTGCAAAAAGCTCCTGACACAAAACATCTAGGAAATCTAGGACAAAATGAGAAGACCAAACCTAAGGATTATAGGTATAGAAGAGAGTGAAGATTTGCAACTTAAAGGGACAGTAAATGTCTTCAACAAAATTATAGAAGAAAACTTCCCTAACTTAAAGAAAGAGATGCCAATGAACATACAAGAAGCCTACAGAACTCCAAATAGATTTGAACAGAAAAGAAATTCCTCCCATCACATAATAATTAAAACACCAAGTGCACTAAACAAAGAAAGAATATTAAAAGCAATAAGGGAAAAATGTCAAGTAATATATCAAGGTAGACCTATCAGAATTACACCAGACTTCTCACGAGAGACTAAGAAAGCCAGAAGAGTCTGGGCGGATCTCATATGGACCCTAAGGGAACACAAATGCCAACTCAGGCTGCTATACCCAGCAAATCTCTCAATTACCATAGATGGAGAAACCAAAGTATTTCATGACAAAAACAAATTTATACAATATCTTTCTACAAATCCAGTCCTTTAAAGGATAATGAATGGAAAACACCAACAAAAGGAGGGAAACTACACATTAGAAGAAGTAAGAAATTAATCTTCTTTCAACAAACCCCAAAAAAGAAAACACGCAAGCATAAAAGTTACTTAAAAAAAAAAACATAAAGCAACAATCACTATTCCTAAGTATCTCTTCCCATCAATGGACTCAATTCCTCAATAAAAAGACATAGACTAACAGACTGGATTTGTAAACAGGACCAATCATTTTGTGGCATACAGGAAATGCATCTCAATGTCAAAGACAAATTACCTCAGAGTAAAAGACTGGAAAACAATTTTCCAAGCAAATGGTCCCAGGAAACAAGCTGGAGTAGCAATTCTAATATCCAATAAAATAGACTTTCAACCAAAAGTCATCAAAAAAGACAGGAAAGGACACTTTATACTCATCAAACGAAAAATCTACCAAGAAGAACTCTCAATTTTGAACATCAATGCTCCAAATGCTAGGATACCCTAATTCATAAAAGAAATTTTAATAAAGCTTAAAGCACACATTGCACCTCACACAATAAATGTGGGTGACTTCATCACCCCACTCTTCTCAATGGACAGAACAGGGAAACACAAACTAAGCAGAGATACAGTGAAACTAACAGAAATTTTGGACCAAATGAATTTAATAGATATCTATAGAACATTTCATTCTAAATCAAAAGAATATACCTTTTTCTCAGCACCTCATGATACTTTCTCCAAAACTGACCATGTTATTGGTCACAAAACAGAGCTCAACAGATATAAGAATATCAAGATAATCCCACGCCTCCTATCAGATCACTATGGAATAAGCGTGGTCTTCAATAGCAACAAAAGCAACAGAGAGCACACATACACATGGAAGCTGAACAATGCTCTACTCAGTGATAATTGGTCAAGGAATAAATAAGGAAAGAAATCAAAGACTTTTTAGAATCTAATGAAAATGAAGGCAAAACATACCCAAATTTATGGGACACAATGAAAGCAGTGCTAAGAGAAAAACTCATAGCTCTGAGTGCCTCCAAAAAGAAGCTGGAGAGAGCCTACACTAACATCTTAACAGAACACCTGAAAGCTTTAGAACAGAAAGAAGCTAATACACCCAAGAGGAATAGAAGGCAGGAAATCATCAAACTCAGGGCTGAAATCAACTTAGTAGAAAAAAAAAAGAACTATACAAAGAATCAACAAAAGCAGGAGCTGGTTCTTTGAGAAAATCAACAAGATAGATAAACCCTTAGCCATAATAACCACAGGGCACAAAGACAGTAGCCAAATTAACAAAATCAGAAATGAAAAGGGATATATAACAACAGAAACTGAGGGAATTCAAAAAATCATCAAATCTTACTACAAAAGCCTATACTCGACACAATTGGAAAATCTGGATGAAATTGACAATTTCTTTGACAGATACCAAATACTAAAGATAAAACAGGATCAGATAGACCATCTAAAAAGTCCCATGACCCCTAAAAAAATGGAAGTGGTCATTGAAAATCTCCCAAACAAAAAAAACACAGGATCAGATGGTTGTAGTGCAGAATTCTATAAGACCTTCAAAGAAAACCTAACACCAATACTCTTCAAACTATTCCACAAAATACAGACAGAAGGAACTCTACCTAATTCTCTCTATGAATCCCCAATTACTTCCATACCTAAACCACACAAAGCTCCAACAAAGAAAGAGAACTTCATACCAATTTCCCTTATGAATATTGATGCAAAAATATGCAATAAAATTCTTGCCTATGGAATCCAAGAACACATCAAAATGATCATTCACCACAATCAAGTAAGCTTCATCCCAGGGATGCTGGGATGGTTCAATATACAGAAAATCATCAATGGAATCCACTACATAAACAAACACAAAGGAAAAAACAACATGGTCATTTCATTAGATGCTGAAAAAGCATTGTACAAAATTCAGCACACTTTCATGTTAAAATTCTTAGAAAGAACAAGAATTTAAGGCCCATACCTAAACATACTAAAAGCAATATACAGCAAACCACTAGCCTACATCAAACTAAATGGAGAGAAACTTGAAACAATCCCACTAAAATCAGAGACTAGACAAGGCTGCCCTCTCACTCCATATCTTTTCAATATAGTACTTGAAGTTCTAGCTAGAGCAATTAGACAACGAAAGGAGGTCAAAGGGATACAAATTGGAAAGGAAGAATTTAAACTATCACTATTTGCAGAAGATATGATAGTATACTTAGACGACCCAATGAACTCCACCAGAGAACTCCTACAGCTGATAAACAACTTCAGCAAAGTGGCTGGATATAACATCAACTCAAGCACATCAGTAGCCTTCCTATACTCAAAGGATAAACAGGCTGAGAAAGAAATTTGAGAAACGACACCCTTTACAATAGTCACGAACAATATAAAGTATCTTGGTGTGACTCTAGCCAAACAAGTGAAAGATCTGTATGACAAAACTTCATGTCTCTGAAGAAAAAAAATTGAAGATCTCAGAAGATGAAAAGATCTTTCATGCTCATGGATTGGCAGGATTAATATAGTAAAAATGTCCATCTTGCCAAAAGCAATATGCAGATTCAATGCAATCCCCATCAAAATTCCAACTCAATTCTTCATAGAGTTAGAAAGAGCAACTCAAAAATTCATCTGGAATAACAGAAAACCCAGGATAGCTAAAACTATTCTCAACAGTAAAAGAACTTCTGTGGGAATCAGTATTCTGGATATCAAGCAGTACAACAGAGCAATAGTATTAAAAACTGCATGGTATTGGTAAAGTGACAGGCAGGTAGATCAATGGAATAGAATTTGAAGACCCAAAAATGAACCCACACACCTATGATCACTTGATCTTTGACAAAGCTCCTAAAACCATCCAGTGGAAAAAATATAGCCTTTTCAACAAATGGTGCTGATTCAATTGGAAGGTAGCACGGAGAACAATGCAAATCGATCCATTTTTATCTCCTTTTACTAAGCTCAAGTCCAAGTGTATCAAGGACCTCCACATAAAACCAGACACACTGAAACTACTAGAAAGAAACTGGGGAAGAGCCTTGAGCACATGGGCACAGGGAAAAATTTCCTGAACAGAACACCAATAACTTATGCTCTAAGATCAAGATTTGACAAATGGGAGTTCATAAAATTACAAAGTTTCTGAAAGGCAAAGGACACTGTCAATAGGACTAAATGGCAACCAACAAATTGGGAAAAGATCTTTACCAACCCTGTATTCAACAGAGGGCTATTATCCAATATGTACAAAGAACTCAAGAAGTTAGACGCCAGAGAGCCTAGTAACCCTATTAAAAAAAATGGGGTACAGAGCTATACAGAATTTCACTTGAGGAATATTGAATGGCTGAGAAGCACCTAAAGAAATGTTCAACATCCTTAGTCATCAGGGAAAGGCAAATCAAAACAACCCTGAGGTTTCACCTCACATCAGTCAGAATGGCTAAGTTCAAAAACTCAAGAGACAGCAGGGTCTGGCCAGAATGTGCAGAAAGAGGAACACTCCTCCAATGCTGGTAGGATTGCAAGCTGGTATAACCACTCTGGAAATCAGTCTGGCAGTTCCTCAGAAAACTGGTCATGATACTACCCTGTTATACCACTCCTGGGAATATACCCAGAGGATTCCCCAGCATGTAATAAGGACACATGCTCCACTATGTTCATAGCAGCCCCATTTATAATAGCCAGAAGTTGGAAAGAACCCAGATGTCCCTCAATGGAAGAATAGACACAGAAAAAGTGTTATATTTATACAATTGAATACTACTCAGCTATATAAAAACAATGAATTCATGAAATTCTTAGGCAAATGTGTGGAACTTGAAAATATCATCCTAAGTGAGGTAGCCCATTCACAGAAGAACACACATGGTATTCACTCACTGATAAGTGACTATTAGCCCAGAAGCTAGGAATAACCAAGACACAATTCACATATCAAATGATGCCCAAGAAGAAGGAAGAACAAAGTATGGATACTCTGGTCCTTCTTAGAAGGGGGAACAAAATACCCACAGAAGGAGATACAGAGACAAAATGTGGAGCAGAGACTGAGGGAAAGACCAACCAGAGACTACCCCACCTAGTGATCCATTCCTTATACAGTTACAAATCCCAGACACTTTTATTGATGTCTATAAGTACTTGCTGACTGGAGCTGGAGATAGCTGTCACCTGGGAGGCTCTGCTAGTGCATGACAAATACAGAGGGGGACACTCTCAGCCAGCCATTGAAATGAGCACCGGGTCCCCAATGGGGGAGCTAGAGAAAGGAGCCAAGGAGCTGAAAGGCTTTGCAGCATCATAGAAGGAGCAATGACATGAGCCACCCAGTACTCCCAGAACTCCTAGGGACAAAAACATCAACCAGAGAGTGCACATGGTGTTAACCATGTCTCCAGAGGCATAGGCAGCAGAGGATGGCCTAGTTAGACATCATAGGGAAGAGAGACCCCTAGTCCTGGAAAGGCACAATGCAGCAGTTTAGGGGAGTTCCAGGACAGGGAAGCGGGAGGGGGTTGATTGTAGAAAAGGTGGAGGGGAGATGACTTATGGGACTTTCAGGGGAAAAGGGGAAACTAGGAAAGGGGAAATCATTTGAAATGTAAATAAAGAATATATCTAATAAAAAAAAAGAATGACTGCAAGTTTTATATGTAGAACAATATTCTTAAACACACCTATAATGGAAAGCAGGGACTTACTTGACTCTTTCCCCAAATATAATCCTGTCTCTGCATCTAGATGAATTTAAATTGTTTCTCTGACTGTCTTTATAATCATTGGGATGGACCACTGGCATACAGAAGTGCATTTATATTAATCTTTGTGAAAATAATATCTTATGGAAGAAAGCATTCATTAAATGTTTCAAACAACATAAGTCAATTAAGATGATAATTTAACATTTGAATACTTATGAAACAATATAAAACACTCAGCAAAAGCTTCTAAGATAAATTATTTTTTTATTATTATTTTCTAAATTTTTTATTTACATTCCAAATGATTTCCCCTTTCCCGTTTCCTCCCCCGAAAGTCCCATAAGCCCCCTTCCCTCCCTCTGTTCCCCATTCAATCCACTCTGGCTTCTATGTCCTGGTATTCCTCTACATCCAATCTTTCCAGGACCAGGGGTCTCTCCTTCCATCTTCGTGGAAATCTATTGATATGTGAATTGTGTCTTGGGTATTCCGGGATTCTGGGTTAAGATCCCCTTATCAGTGACTACATACCATGTGTGTTCTTTTGTGATTGGGTTACCTCACTAAAGATGATAGTCTCCAGTTCTGACCATTTGCCTAGGAATTTCGTGAATTCATTGTTTTTAATTGCAGAGTAGTATTCCATTCTGTAAATATACCACATCTTCTGAATACATTCCTCCATTGAGAGACATCTTGGTTCTTTCCAGCTTATGGCTATTATAAATAAGGCTGCTATGAACATAGTGGTGCATGTGTCCTTATTGCATGCAGGGGAAGGCTGTGGGTATATGCCCAAGAGTAGTATAGCAGTATCCTCTGGAATTATCATGCCCAGTTTTCTGAGGAACAGCCAGACTGCTTTCCAGAGTGGTTGTACAAGCTTGCAATCCCACCAGCAGTGGAGGAGTGTTCCTCTTTCTCCACATCCTCACCAACAACTGCTGTCTCCTGTGTTTTTGATCTTAGCCATTCTGACTGGTGTGAGCTAGAATACAGGGTTGTTTTGATTTGCCTTTCCCTAATGACTAAGGATGTTGAACATTTCTTTAGGTGCTTCTCAGTCATTAGATATTCTTCAGGTGAGAACTCTTTGTTTAGCTTGGTATCCCATTTTTTAATAGGGTTATTTGGCTCTCTGGAGTCTAACTTCTTGAGTTCTTTGTATATATTGGATATTAGCCCTCTGTCGGATGTAGGGTTGGTAAAGATCATTTCCCAGTTTGTTGGTTGCTGCTTTGTCCTTTTGACAGTGTCTTTTGCCTTACAGAAATTTTGTAATTTTATAAGTTTCCATTTGTCAATTCTTGATCTTAGAGGATAAGCTATTGGAGTTCTGTTCAGGAAATTCTCCCCTGTACCCTTATGTTCAAGGTTCTTCCCTAGTTACCTTTCTATTAGTTTCAGTGTGTCTAGTTTTATGTGGAGGTCCTTGATCCACTTGGAATTGAGAGTAGTGCAAGGAAATAAGAATGGATCAATTTGCATTCTTCTGCATGTTGACCTCCAGTTAAGCCAGCACCATTTGTTGGAAAGGCTATCTTTTTTTCACTGGATGGTTTTAGCTCCTTTGTCAAAGATCAAGTGACCATAAGAATGTGGATATATTTCTGGGTCTTAAATTCTGTTCCATTGATCTACCTGCCTGTCACTGTACCAATACAATGCAGTTTTTTTACACTATTGCTCTGTAATACAGCTTGAGGTCTGGGATACTGATTCCCCCAGAAGTTCTTTTACTGTTGAGAATAGTTTTAGCTATCCTGGGTTTTCTGCTATTCCAGATGAATTTTTGAATTTCTCTTTCTAACTCTATGAATAATTGAATTGGGATTTTGATGGGGATTGCATTGAATCTGTATAATGCTTTCAGCAAGATGATCATTTTTACAATATTAATACTGCTAATCCATGAGCATGGCAGATTTTTCCATCTTCTGAGGTCTTCTTCAATTTCTTTCTTCAAAGACTTGAAGTTCTTGTCATACAGATCTTTCACTTGTTTGGTTAGAGTCACACCAAGATACTTTATATTGTTTGTGGCTATCGTGAAAGGTATCATTTCTCTTATCTCTTCCTCAGCCTGCTTATCCTTTGAGTATAGTAAGGCTACTGACTTGCTGGAGTTGATTTTATATCCAGCCACTTTACTGAAGTTGTTTATCAGCTGTAGGAGTTCCCTGGTGGAGTTCTTTGGGTCACTTAAGTATACTATCATATCTTCTGCAAATAGTGATAGTTTGACTTCTTCCTTTCCAATTTGTATCCCTTTGACCTCCTTTTGTTGTCTAATTTCTCTAGCTAGAATTTCAAGTACTATATTGAAAAGATATGGAGAGAGAGGGCAGCCTTGTCTAGTCCCTGATTTTAGTGGTATTGCTTCAAGTTTCTCTCCATTTAGTTTGATGTAGGCTAGTGGTTTGCTATATATTCCTTTGACTATGTTTAGGTATGGGCCTTGCATTCCTGTTCTTTCCAAGACCTTTAACATGAAAGGATGCTGAATTTTTTCAAATGCTTTCTCAGTATCTAATGAAATGACCATGTGATTTTTTTCTTTGAGATTGTTTATGTAGTGAATTACATTGATGGACACCCTTATATGGAACCATCCCTGCATCCCTGGGATGAAGCTTACTTGATCATGGTGAATGATCGTTTTGAGGTGTTCTTGGATTCAGTTGGCAAGAATTTTATTGAGTATTTTTGCATTGATATTCATAAGAGAAATTGGCCTGAGATTCTCTTTCTTTGTCGGCTCTTTGTGTGATTTTGGTATCAGCGTAATTGTGACTTCATAGAATGAGTTGGGTAGTGTTCCTTCTGTTTCTATTTTGTGGAATAGTTTGAAGAGTATTGGTGTTAGGTCTTCTTTGTAGGGTTGATAGAATTCTGCACTAAAACCATCTGGACCTGTTCTTTTTTTTGCTTGGAAGACTTCCAATGACCACTTCTATTTCTTCAGGGGTTATAGGAGAGTTTACATGGTCTATTTTGGTATTTGGTATATGTCTATGAAATTGTCCATTTCCTCCAGATTTTCTAGTGTTGAATACAGTCTTTTGTAGTAGGATCTGATGATTTTTTGAATTTCCTCAGTTTCTGTTGTTATCTCTCCCTTTTCATTTTTGATTTTGTTAATTTGTATACTGTCTCTGTGCCCTCTGGCTAGTCTGGTTAAGGACCTATCCATCTTGTTGATTTTCTCAAAGAACCAGCTCCTAGTTTTGTTGATTCTTTGTATGGTTTTATTTGTTTCTACTTGATTGATTTCAGCCCTAAGTTTGATGATTTCCTGCCTTCTACTCCTCTTGGGTGTATTTGCTTCTTTGTGTTCAAGGGCTTTCAGGTGTGCCATTAAGCTGCTAGTGTATGCTCTCTCCTGTTTCTTTTTGGAGGCACTCAGGGCTATGAATTTTCATTAGCACCGCTTTCATTTTGTCCTATATTGGGGTATGTTTGCCTTCATTTTCTTAAAATTTTAAAAAGTCTTTGATTTCATTCTTTATTTCTTCCTTGATCAAGGTATCATTGAGTAGAGCATTGTTCAGCTTCCATGTTTTTGTGAGCTTTCTGTTGTTTTTGTTGTTATAGAAGACCACCCTTATTCCATAGTGATCTGATAGGAGGCATGGCGTTAGTTCAATCTTCTTATATCTGTTGAGGTCTGTTTTGTGACCAATTATGTGGTCAATTTTGGAGACGGTACTATGAGCTGCTGAGTAGAAAGTATATTCTTTTGCTTTAGGATGAAATGGTCTATATATATATATATATATATATATATGTATGTTAGTTCCATTTGGTCCAAGGCTTCAATTAGTTTCACTGTGTCCCTGCTTATTTTCTGCTTTCCTGAACGATCCATTTCAGAGAGGGGGTGTTGAAGTCACCCACTATTATTGTGTGAGGTGCGATGTGTGCTTTGAGCTTTTGTAAAGTTTCTTTTACGAATGTGGGTGCCCTTGCATTTGGAGCACAGATATTCAGAATTGAGGGTTCTTCTTGGTGAATTTTTCCTTTGACCAGTATGTATTGTCCTTCTGTGTCTTTTTTGATGACTTTAGGTTGAAAGTCAATTTTATCTGATATTACGATTGCTACTCCGGCTCGTTTCCTGGGACCATTTGCTTGTAACATTGTTTTCCAGCCTTTTACTATGAGGTAGTGTTTGTCTTTGACACTGAGGTGCGTTTCCTGCATGCAGCAAAATGCTGGGTCCTGTTTAGGTAACCAGTCTATTAGTCTATGTCTTTTTATTGGAGAATTGAGACCATTGATATTAAGAGAGATTAAGGAATAGTGATTATTGCCACTTGCTATTCTTGACTCTATCTTTATGTTTGAGTGGTTATCTACTTTTGGCTTTGATGAAAGAAGGTTACTATGTCATTTTTTCCAGGGTATAGTTTCTCTCCTTGTATTCGCAGTTTCCACCTATTATCCTTTGCAGGGCTGGGTTTGTGGAAAGATATTTTGTTAATTTGGTTTTATCATGGAATATCTTGGTCTCTCCATCTATGGTGATTGAGAGTTTTGCTGGGTATAGTAGTCTAGACTGGCATTTGTGTTCTCTTATAGTCTGCATGTGATCTGCCCAGGATCTTCTGGCTTTCATAGTCTCTGGTGAGAAATCTGATGTGATTCGGATAGGTCTTCCTTTATATGTTACTTGGCCTTTTTCTGTTACTGCTTTTAATATTCTTTCTTTGTTTAGAACATTCGGTGTTTTGATTATTATGTGACGGGAGGTATTTCTGTTCTGGTCCAGTCTCTTTGGAGTTCTGTAGGCTTCTTGTACGTTCATCGGCATCTCTCTCTTTAGGTTAGGGAAGTTTTCCTCCATAATTTTGTTGAAGATATTTACTGGCCCTTTAAGTTGCAAAACTTTACTCTCATCTATACCTATAATCCTTAGGTTTGGTCTTCTCATTGTGTCCTGTATTTCCTGGATATTTTGGGTTACACGTTTTTTGCATTTTGCATTTTTTTTGATTGTTGAGTCGATGCTTTCTATGGTATCTTCAGCACCTGAGATTCTTTCTTCCATCTCTTGTATTCTACTGTTGAAGTTTGCATCTATGACTCCTGATTTCTTCCCAAGGTTTTCTATCTCCAAAGTTGTCTCCCTTTGTGATTTCTTAGTTGTTTCTACTTCCTTTTTTAGATCCTGGATGGATTTGCTCAGATCCTTCACTTGTTTGTTTGCATTTTCCTGTATTTCTTTAAGATATTTTTGCATTTCCTCTTTCAGGATTTCTGCCTGTTGACCCAAGTTCTCCTGTATTTCTCTAAGTGATTTTTGTGTTTCCTCCTCATGGGCTTCCATCTGTTGATCCATAGTCTCCTGCATTTCTTTAAGTGATTCTTGTGTTTCCTTTGTAAGGGCATCTACCTGTTGATTCATTTCTTTAAGCGATTTTTGTGTTGCCTCCCTATGGGCCTCCCTCTGTTGACCCATATTGTGTGTTTCTTTAAGCGATTTTTGTGTTTCTTTTGTAAGGGCATCTACCCATTGATTCATTTCTTTAAGTGATTTTTTTGTGTTGCCTCCTTATGGGCCTCCATCAGTTGACCCATATTCTCCTGCATTTCTCTAAGCGGTTTTTGTGTTTCCTTTGTAAGGGCTTCTACCCATTGATTCATGTTCTCCTGTATTTCTTTATGAGATTTATTTGTGTCCTTCTTGAAATCCTCTAATAGCATCATGAGATGTGATTTTAAATCCAGATCTTGCTTTTCAGGTGTGATGGGGTATCCAGGACCTGTTGCTGTTGGAGAGTTGGGTTCGGATGGTGCCACATTGCCTTGATTTCTGTTAGTAACGTTCCTACGTTTGCCTTTTGCCATCTGGTTACCTCCGGTGTTAGTTGGTCCTGTGGTCATTGGCTGTTGGTTTGACCTCCTTTGAGCCTGCAAGGCAATTTCTGCTCCCCCTCCCCTGGATTACCGGGATTCCCCTGGCACCGATTGCTTGGGGGCTGCCCTGCTCCTGAGTGACTTTGGAGCTCTGATGTGCTTTGCTCCAAGTGATGTTATATTGGGGAATCCCTGCACATCTGAAGGTTCATCATAGTCGATCCCCGGAGCAGAGGTCACCAAGGGGAGGCTGGTGTGCTCCCTCCCTGTGCGGGTGTGCTCTCTCCCAGTGTGGGTCCCTCTGCAGAGCAGATGTCCTACAGCAGAGCTGACGTGTAGGTGACCACAGAACTGCCAAGCTCTTGGGAACAAGGAGCACACAAGCTGTCTGAGTCCCAAGCGATATTATGCTTGTCTCTGTGCCTGGAGATTCCAATTGCCTTGTTGCTGGAGCAAAGATGGCGGAGTATGCTGTGCACCTTCTCATTGCAGATCGCTCTGCAGGGCAGATGGCCCACAGTAGAGCTGGCACCCAGAGGACCACAGAGCTGAACCGCTCTTAGGCGCAGATGGAAGCCCAACAAACTGTGTCCCCAGCGATGATATATTGGAGAGTCCCTGGGTACCTGGATGCTCAGCACAGTTGATCCCTGGAGCAGAGGCCACCAAGGGGAGGCTGGTGTGCTCCCTCGCTGTCCTAAGATAAATTATTAATTATTCAATGCTTTGGCATGCATGAGTTTTTTAAAAAAGATGTTCTGATTACCTTATTATTTTAATTTCTAACTATAATTTGGTCTGAATTCTAGCTTAGATGTTCTTTGTATATTCTATTATTGTCCTTCTAAATTACTAACTATTGAAATTACTTAGCTCATTATTTGATATCTGTAAGATTTTTAGAATACTGATGCTACTTTTGGTTGTAAAGAATGTGAGATGAAACACAGTAGATATGCTAAAGGGAACTTGATTAGAATGCCCTTACACCAGTTAATTTAAGCCAATGAATACAGGAATCAATATCTGACTTTACAGTCTTATTTTTCTCTCATAATTACATGGAACCAATTTTTCTCACCACCTGTGATGCTAAATAACTTTATTTGCAAAATATTTTAGATCTGTAGTTTTACATCCGGTTTTGGTGGTCTAGGCTGGCTTTGAAATCACTATGTGTCACAAAACTGGCTTCGAACATGAGGTTATATTCTACAACAGTATCTCAAGAACTGTAGTAGAATTGGATAAAATTGTTTTTACTTATTAGAGGATATATGTAAGCCCCTATTGCTGAAAGCATTGAACACCTAGGATATGCTTTGAGCTGGATCTAAGTCTCATTTCTGAAGTGTACCTTTCATAGTAGCAGAAAATACAATGGAAGATACCAAGGGAGAGAAAAAAATAACATCCCTATCTAGCTTCAACACCTATGTATCACAATAATGACCAGCAGGCAAGATATATATAAAGACACAAAAGTGGCATTCACCATGTTGGTGATCATCAAAAGCTGTCTAATTGGACTTAAACTTGTCAACAGAATAAAAATCATGTTTGGTAATAGAAATTGAGCTCATTTCCTGGAGCTTGTTAGGTCATGAACCTTCAAAATTAATCTACTACTACCTGATTTCTAAATGAGCAATTTCTTCACTTTATTCTACATATATTCATCATATAAGATGTTTTATTGGTTATCCAATACAGTGTGGTCAGTCCTGAAATTATATACATACAAAACCAAAGTCTGATTCTGAAGGTTATATATGCATATATACTTACACATAAATATGATGCACATATATGTACAATTATATAATATATGCAATAATAATCAAAGAGAAAGAGGTTATCAATTTGATCATGGTGGGGGATGGAAGAGTTTGGAGAGGGACTACCTGGGAGAAGAGGTTTGAAGGGAGGTACTAGAGGGAGGAAGGTATGCAATTCTTTTTAGTTTAAAATACACTTTCAAAATAAAGGAAAAATTATATAAGAGAGTCAGTAAGATGGTTCAGCAATTAAAAGTGTCTGCTGGGCAAGACTGCTTTCATGTGTTTGATTCCAAGAGCACATGTAAAATTGAAGAAAATTACTGACCGCAGAGGTGTCTTCTGACTTCCACGTGCATCTTTAGACTTTCTTCTGCTGTGATTAAAATATCATAAATAAGAACAACTTGGAAAAGAAAGAGTTTATTTTACTTATACTTCCACATAGCACTCTGTCAGTGATGGAAGTCAGGATAGAACTCAAGCAAGCCAGGAGGCAGGAATTGAACTAGTAATCTTAGAGGAATGCTGCTTACTGGCTTGTTCAGTCTTCTTTCTTATACCTTTCAGAACCACATGCTCAAGGGTTACAACTTCCCCCAGCAAGCTGGGCCCATACACAGCAATAATTAATTAATAAGATGTCCCACCAGCTTGCTTGGAGGCCAACTAGTGGAACATTTTCCTAATAAGATTATCTCTTTCTGAATGACCCAATTCTATGCTAAATTAACATAAAAAGTAACCAGCACAGCATGTGTGGAAACATGCACCTATATGCCACACACATGTAAACATAATAACAATAAATTAAATAAAGATATTTTTTGAAAAAGAGCTAATAAATAAACATCAGTAAAGCTCTTAGCATGGTGCCTGGCATATTGAGACCATATGACAGTGTCATCTATTACTAGTAATGGTTTTATGTGATACCAAAAGAGTTGCTACTAACAAGAAAGTAGTTATTTCTTTGTAGGATTAGGGTTTAGGGATTAAATCAAGCAGGGAATGAACTACATTACCTGGGGGAAATCATACAACTATAAAAATGGGTAGATTACAGAGAGCTCTATATAACCATCAATTTTGTTCCAATTTACTAGCTATGAGAGCCATAAATTCTCTGAGAATGTGAGTTCTGGCCTGTAAGATGAAAGTTGCAATATATATCTCATAAGATTGTATTAAAGACTTAAGCACGTATTTATGTGAAAATATTGTATGGTGCATAATAATAGTTCAAAACTTTCCAATGGAGAAAAGAGAGGGGTGTAAAATATACAAAAATTAAAAATGAAAAAGAGAGATGAACAGTAATTTGAAAACTGGCTATATTATACCAAACACAATATTGTGTAACAAATTAGCCCCAAATTTAGAGACATGACATTCATTATGTCCATTTTGTTGGGTTCAGAGTTCAGATATAACTTACTCTGTTTTAGAAACTCTCCTAAGCCTCATTACAAATATTGGCCCAGGATATAGCTATAGCACAGCTCATATTGGGAAAGATCAACATCCAAGTACACTCAAGGTGGTTATTCTCATTTCTATGAAGACTATTTTGTATAAGACATCCTCAGTTTCTTGCTGTGGCTGCTCCATGGAATACTTGAAAAGATGGAAACTCACTTCATCAGGAGATACAAGGAACGAGAACATACTGACTTTTACAACCTGTTCTTAGAAATGATATTATGACTTATGTATTTTCAGTTCTGGTATAGGCAGTGTTATGCACAGGTGATATACGAGTACATCCTGCTATTCTCAAAACTTCCTAAATACCCTTTTAAGCACTGTTCCTGTTATACTACTCCTGGGCATATACCCAGAGGCTTCTCCGGCATGCAATAAGGACACATGCTCCACTATGTTCATAGCAACCTTATTTATAATAGCCAGAAGCTGGAAAGAACCAAGATGTCCCTCAATGGAGGAATGGATTCAGGAGATGTGGTATATTTACACAATGGAATACTACTCTGCAATTAAAAACAATGAATTCACGAAATTCCTAGGCAAATGGTCAGAACTGGAAAACATCATCCTTAGTGAGGTAACCCAATCACAAAAGAACAAACATGGTATGCAGTCACTGATAAGGGGATATTAACCCAGAATCTCGGAATACACAAGATGCAATTCAAATATCAATAGATTTCCAAGAAGATGAAAGGAGAGACCCCTGGTCCTGGAAAGACTGGATGTAGGGGAATACCAGGACAGAGAAGCGAGAGGGGGTTGAATGGGGTACAGGGGGAGGGAAGGGGGCTTACGGGACTTTCGGGGAGGGAGGAAATGGGAAAGGGGAAATCATTTGGAATGTAAATAAAAAATATAGAAAATAATAATAATAATAAAAGAATTTGGGATCTGCAGCCATAATGCACACCTTAATGTTTTAACAAATTTAACATTCTGATGTACTTACTTTACCTCTCTATAATTGTCTTTCCTACAAAGATTAAATAAAATAGTTATACATCAGGAGTAAATAAATTAACACTTCTCAATATGTAAAGCACTTAGAATAGCCAAAAGTAAATCCTAATGTTAGTTTATTTGGTCATTGTCAAGTCAGTTTTTTGGCTTTGTTAGTTATTTAGTCAAATGATAGTCATTGTCACCATAGTTCTTATGTGTAAATTTTTGAAAACACAAAATCCACCTAATAACAGTTTCACAGACTAAAAGCAAAACGATCCAAGTGAGTCCATCTCTTCCTGCAACACATTCCTTACGCATCCTGGGAAAATGCATTGCATGGATCTGGCTAACTGTATAAAATAAACTCTGTTAATGGGGGAACTAAGGTATTCTGTTGAAACAAGTCACATGGGAGCAAGTCAAGGCAAGTTTCCCATGTCTTACACTGGGATACACCATGACTCCACTGGCAAAAGAGATCATTTGCTGTAATTTCTCTGAGGCAAGCATGCAATTCCAACCAAATGTTACAAATCAGAATACTGGATCTTCCACCATGGTGCTTCATGATAGCAAACACTGAAATACTGAAGAAGAAATCCTAGTTTTTATATTTATAAATGATAAAAGCTGTGAATTTTGCAGTGAAATTTATACATTTATTTACAGCAGAGAAACTGTATTATTTCTAGCTCCTCATTTTTATTGCTAGAAAGCCTAACAAAAATACTACTTGTGAAATATTTCCCTTTTCTCTTGGATGGTAATGAATTTCCCAATGGAAATTGAATAGTTTTGTGGTCTACATAATAACTCAAATATTTGAGCACATTGTAATATAATATTTAAATTGTCCAATCAACAAAATATTTATATAAGAATTTAAAATCCAAATGTAAAATTACTCAATGCTTCTGAAGAATTATATAGGTAAAGGAAACTCGAAACAAAATAACCTGAAGGTCTTAATTTAAGTATGAATTAATGACACCAGAACATCAACAGATATCTAATTTATATAAGTTCTGGAGTATCACAGAGCAATGGCACATAGAGTCTTAACAATAATGTCAGTGTTGGGTCAAGTAATCTGCCAAATCCTTTCCCTTTGCATCTCATGTGAATCTCACATCAAGTCCTATATTAACTACAAAATGTGTGCATGTGTGTGTGTGTGTGTTAACTACAAAATGTGTGCATGTGTGTGTGTGTTAACTAAAAATGTGTGCATGTGTGTGTGTGTGATGTGTGTGTGTGTGCGTGTGTGTATGTGTATGTAGTCTATTTGTATGAGTGTATGTGTGTGGTCTATGTGGGTTGTATGTGTGGTGTGTGTGTATGCATATATTATACATGATATTAAGCCTCCAAGAACAAGTCAGTCTGAAGAAGAGGTCAGTCTGAAGGAGAGTACCTTCCTGTATTACAGAAAAAGGAACCAGAGAATACAAAGCCTGAAACAAGAAAGAAGCAAAAGCCAATCATGGTGGTTCACACCTGTAATCCTAGTACTTGGAAGGCTGATGAAGGACTACCATAACTTCAAGGCCAACCTAGAGTACAACGATACTCTGTTCAAAGAAGGAAAGAAGGAAGGAAGGAAGGAAGGAAGGAAGGAAGGAAGGAAGGAAGGAAGGAAGGAAGAAAGGAAGGAAGGAAAGAAGGAACAAATGAATGGAAAAGAGAGGGGAAAAGTAAAGGAGAGAAGGAAGAAAGGAGACAGAATAAAAGCACTGAATTTTTACTGGTAGAACTAAAGTTTGCTATGGGCTGTATAACTTTGAAGTCACTGAAGATGTGGCAGACAGAATTATACTCAAGACACCCAGCTCTTGCATCCTACCTTGTTCTTTTGTTTTCACTGAACTCCCAGGTGACCTAGGAAATAGAAAACTTGATAAATGTTTACAGAACAACCAGAATATCTGAGTGCTGTTAACCTACCTTCCTTGCATGCGTCTTCAGTGTTAACAATAATCTCAACAAAGTCTTTTATCTTTGAAATGTGACCATGATTAGACAGAGAAAACAGCCAGCATTTATGTGATTTCCTCTTAAATATAAATTCCAAGTTTGAAAATGCAGATGTGAAGGACTTTCCTCTACACACCTCAAATATAACACTGTACAGGAGCCTACACCAGTAGCAGAGCCCCCTCTTACTATCTGGGAGACGCCAGTGGACTATAATACTGTTTCCCTACAATCTGTGATTGGAGTGGGTACTTGAAATTTGAGGAGTGACAGCCTATTATCAGTTCTAACAATAAAAGAATTGAATAAGTCTTGAGCCTGCATTGAAGGGGGGAAGAAAATGAATATTTCTTGACTACTCTTAAATGCCAAAAAAACTTTCTTGGCCTTCAGCTTTTATTAGTGCATTTTTTCCTGAGGTGTATGTATTTTTTAAATGTAGCTATTGAAAGTCTCTGAAAAGGAAAATTTATATTTAAACTCACTTAAGCGAATATTTTAAACCTATGCACAATTTATTCCAGATCATTGTTGTTATGGTTTTCCAATACATCTGTTTTGGCAATTAACATATTGAGGTAGGGAATGTATTTATAGCATTGATAGGGAAAGGATCTATTGCATGCATGGTACACAAATAGCCTCTGGTTTAGTAGTATAATTGCCAGAGAGAAAAACAACATGAGGCTCCTGATAGATTATATTGCATCTAATGAGCAGCCCTCAGGATACATTTGGACTCTTTGTCATTGGCAGGTCATTCTATTTGAGCAGCATTAGATAAAGTATAGAGAAACCCTGCACTCTAATTTGGCTTTTTAAGTAAAGTTTCCATGAATTCTCATCTGTAAGGCAAGGCAGATTCAACAAACCTCTTAGGACAGCCTCTGGTGTAGGCAAACAATCTGGCACCAAATGCAAACACCCCCATTCATCCCACATTTGTGTGCTGAGTCAAAATGCTATAGGAATATAAATTCCTGCCCAGCTAACTCCAGAGCTCCTTGCATGTTTTCAGAGATTCTTTTGTGAGATGCTGTCCCAATTTTCCCTATTCTGTACTAATGGGCAGATTGCCTTACAAGTACAAATCATTATCAGAGTAGACCTGGGATTTGACAGTGCCTTTCATCAGCAATTTCAAATGCACTAGGCTGGATGCTAAGGCAAAAGAATCAACCTGTTCTAAAAGCAGGTAAGCTGTGCCACAAGTTAGCTTCTGGAAAAGGCAAGTGCAAATGAGGCCCCACAGTCCTCTAAACTGAAGAAAAAGAAGTTTCAGTGCAGAAAGGTGTTATTTTCTCCATTTCCCTAAGCAGCTTTCTCTCTCTTTTTGCCCCCTCTAACAGCTTTCTTGCTCATTTAAAAAGTACTAGAATATGAATGTTAAATTTAAATATATCCTTAAAAGTTATATAAGTAATTGCACTACAGGAATGCCTGAGGAACTTTTACAGGTGAAAAGAAATGATTAATTAAAACTCATAATTCTGAATACCATACTGGGTGGTGTGTTATGGGATTTACATATGATCTTGGATATAAAATGGCTTGTTTCTTGTTATCACATTTTAACTAAAGTTGCACATCAAAAAATGAGGGACAATTCTCTGTATTTTAAATAGAAAGCCACTGAATTATTAATTTAACTGGGCATACCACATGCACTGGATATGTCTATGCCCTCTGTTCAAAGTCTTAGCTTATCACCCCATAATCACAATTATGAACAAGATAGCAATGTGTATGGAGTGTATCCACTGCTCACTAGTTAAAGACCTAGCTGCTTCTTCATGTGCAACCATCCAAGAGATGTAAGACAACAAAATAGAAGCTCATAGAAACATTGAATTCCTGAAAGGAAGCCCACAGGACCAAGTACAGTGTTTTTATGAAAGTTCAGTGTGGAAGATGTTTTTTGATCTTATGTGCATCTTCTAGGGTTGTATCCTAAATTGAGATTACTATTTTATTTCTACTAGAAATTTCTGAATTACAGATGCCTCATAGCACAAGATGAGTGAAGACGAATATAAAAAAATTATAAGCATACCCACAGTCTCACAGTAAAGGTGTATGTTTGTATGTATGTATGTAAGCATGTATGTATGCCTGTATGTATGTATTTATGTATGTATGTCTTTGGGAGCCTTGCAGAATCCACAGAAATAACCAAATTGCACTTATTAATATAGCTCTAGTTAAAAAGGGTGCTAAGAAAAACTCAATAGGCTAGTTAGCAGATTCACTATGCCATGTGTAAAAGGCATGCTGAATATAGACGGTATAGAGAATAGCAAGCATTGAACCAACACACATATGTATTCAAAATGTGAACATTTTAACACTTGCCAGAGCAAAAAAGAATGGAAGGCAATATGAGCCAAGATAGAATCCAAACAGAACAAATGAATAAAAATAACCTAAGGTCTTTTCTGTTTTTCCATCTTGACTCTAAAAAAACTAGCAGTGTAAACAACGGGAGGGTAGTGGGGGTAAGAAGTATCGAGGGAGGGTAATTAGTGAAGGTTCAAGGAGATTAACACCAAAGTTTGTGAATGAAATATAAACAAAGCAATCTGTATCTCCAAGAGGAAAGTGGAATTATTCTGTTAAAGTCACCCAAGCCTTACAATCTACTCTGAATATTATCAGTGTGTGGAAAATATAGCTTAGCATGCTAAAGGAAGTAGAACACTTCTTTGAACCTCAGCATGTTGAGACTGCATAGTAAATTAGCTGCATATTGTCTTTGCATTACCTCAAATTAATGAAGTGGAGAACAGCAATTCAGTGAAGGTCACGTATTTGTCATGACTGTTTTGATATTCACAGTATGATGAGTTTAGATGTGAAGGCTTTGTCATTCCCATTTCTGTCATGTAATCCAGACAGGGAAATGAGACTTAAATCTTCAAGTGCATCTCCAGTTTAGGTTCACATGAGTGAGGACTTAAGGGAAAAAAGTAAACTAGAAAACATTTTGGAGATACATATATCATCTTCTACAAAAGCAAAAATTTTGTTTTGGTATCATCTAATTCCTTTTACTCTTTAAGAAATCAAGAAGGAAGCCGGGCGGTGGTGGCGCACGCCTTTAATCCCAGCACTTGGGAGGCAGAGGCAGGCGGATTTCTGAGTTCGAGGCCAGCCTGATCTACAAAGTGAGTTCCAGGACAGCCAGGGCTACACAGAGAAACCCTATCTGGAAAAAACAAAAACAAAAACAAAAAAACAAAAAAAAAAGAAATCAAGAAGGAGAACCTTCTAGGTGGTCTAGAAATAGGAACAGGAAAATGTAAGGAACGTGTGGAGAGGCCTGGGGCATATCCATGGAAGAACAAGAGTGAAACACACATATGTCTCCATCCTCACAAGCTCTCCTCATTAAAATGTTCATATTTCAAATTCACATTCAATGGGTGTTTGCCCCTCCCCTGAATTGGGGCCTTTTGCTAATTTGACATTTTGGGAGATTTAACTTATTCCACATGAGATTCTTGTAGTGATATCTTATTCCCTTTATCTTTCTTCATTTCAGATTATGTTTAAAAGATAGTGACTATATAACATATTTTGTATTTTCTCCCTTGCAGGCATCTAGAGCATAGTAAATTTATTACATATGAGGAGGAATGGGGCAGTTAGTAGAATGAGTGCATGCATTTGAAACTATCAAAGAAACCAAATTCACCTGCAAGAACCAAAAATTTCATTTATGACTAAAAAATCTTTAAGAAACCGTGAGTGAAAAAAATGTGGCTTTTAAAATTGGTTTGTTTTGTTTTATGGAGGAAACTGTAAATAAGTTATAGTTAGAGAGTTCACTGGGAAATTATTTTTTTATAAATCACAGAATAAAATGATACCCATGTACAGCTCAAGGCTTGGATGACATAGTCTTCTGTCATGAAATCTAAAATTAGTTGTTCTTATGAATTTACATATGTGAATTAATTTCAGTTACTTGTCACATTAGGAAGAATGCTGCCCATTCCAAAACATTTTAATATACTGATCCCTAAAATCTCTGATACTTATAATACATAACAAGGGTAATGAAAGTTTCATTACCTTTCATTCTCAAATACAGTGTGTTCTGGATTATCCTGGTGAACCCTTTAAAGTGGATTAAAAATGATAAGAACTGAAGTCAGAATCATAGAGCTGAGACACTCTGGAGCTGGTCTTGGAGACAGAGGGAGGTTCTATGTCTAAAGGAAAGAAGTTGTTTCTAGAACCTAGCCCAGAAAGATCCTTTTCAAATTTCTTATCTCCATAATGAAAAGATAGTCAATTTCCACATCCTTTGACTTTGTAAAATGGGTTACAACAGCAATAGGAAACTAACACAGACATTCATGTGCACATTAGACAAATTGCATCATATCAGTCTTTGAGAATCATAAAACTAGAGAGGGGCCTGTCACACCAAGGAAGGACATTAAGACCTCTCAAGTCTAAAAACATGAAGTTTGTACATCACCTGGCTGAGATCTTTGTTTATGTGCATGTTTTTTACTGGTTGCCTATGGGTGTGTTAATGTGTGTTTGCATGTGAATGTGCCTGTCTTTTTGCATGTGTGCATGTATGCATTTATGTGTATGTATGTGTATGATGTGCATGTATATATATCTATGTTCATGCATGTGTGCATGTGCATATGTGTGTGCTCATATGTCTCTCTCTCTCTGTGTGTGTGTGTGTGTGTGTGTGTGTGTGTGTGTGTGTGTGTGGGCGTGTGCATCCTTAATCAGTGGCTATTCACTGCCTATCTGAACTTCTCCTTTCTTCTTAACTGTGGCACTAACTCCAAAACATACCTCAAGGATCTTGCTGTGCAGCCTCCAGTCAGGAATTGTTTGCCTGTCTGTTTGTTTACTTCTTTCTTTTTTTCTTTTTCTTTCTTTCTTTCTTTCTTTCTTTCTTTCTTTCTTTCTTTCTTTCTTTCTTTCTTTCTTTCGTTCTCTCTTTCTCTCTCTTTTCTTTCTTTATTTATTTATTTTATTATTTACATGAGTACAGTGTTGCTGTCTTCGGGCACTCTAAAAGAGGACATTGAATCCCGTTACAGATGGTTGTGAGCCACCATGTCACTGCTGGGAATTGAACTCAGGACCTCTGGAAGAGCAGTCTGTGCTCTTAACCACTGAGTCATCTCTTATTGGGCAGTGGCGGCACATGCCTGCAATCCCAGCACTTGGGAGGCAGAGTCAGGCAGATTTCTAAGTTCGAGGCCAGCCTGGTCTTCAGACTGAGTTCCAGGAAATCCTGAACTACATAGAGAAACCCTTTCTTGAAAAAAAGAATGTTTTGTCTCTGGTGTGAGCATCGCCAAGTCACTTGCTCACTTGCTGGTTCTGGATGATATTTTCTTTTTTTTTTATTAGATATATTCTTTATTTACATTTCAAATGTTGTTCCCTTTCCTGGTTCTCCCCTCTCCCAAAAATCTCATAAGCCATCTTCCCTTCTCCAATCAACCCTTCTCCACTTCCCTGTCCTGGTATTCCTCTACACTATAGCATCAAGTCTTTCCAGGACCAAGGGCCTCTCTTCCCTTTGGTGTCTAACAAGACCATCCTCTGCTGCCTATGTGTCTGGAGCCATGGGTCCCTCCCTGTGTACTCTTTGGTTGGTGGTTTTGTCCCTGGGAGCTCTGGAAGTACTGGGTGGTTCATATTGTTGTTCCTCCTTTGGCGCTGCAAACTCCTTCAGCTCTTGGATGATATTTTCATTGTTTTTTTAATCAAAATCCATATTTCTAGCCTAATATGAAAGCATTGTTTCTGATTTGGGGCTTTTTCTTATCTAACTTTAGGAACCAATTCCCTGAATTACTAAAATATATTACATATGTAGAGAATACTGAGAAATGGCCTCAAGTTAGCTGATACTTTAATGTTTTGTCCATGAGATAAAATCTAGTAAATTCTTCACCTTCCATCCCAAGAAATGATATATAAGGAGCATGGAGCAAAGGTTAAAAGTCAAATCACACACAGCCGTGTTTAGTGAACAGCAAAGCTGAGACTTCCACTACTACCTGAAAGAACCTGAGGAAAGCTAACAGAATTACATTGTTTCCATAGTACTGTGTAGGAACCCAATATGTGGCAATTTGTTCTGATCACCTGAAATCCAACTATCCCAACATTAAGAGGCTATCTGGAAAAAAAGCATGCTGGCCTGCTCCTTCTTCTGTTCATTACTTCATCTGTGTCATGTAAAGGAGTCTGTGATATATCTTCTTGTCATTATAGCCCTTTGAGGACATGTGCTTTTACACTAGACCGTAACCTGTAACATTCTGCCATGACTCGGTTTGGTTTGTGGTCCTGTTGGGAGCCTTACCAATCATTTAGTTCCTGCAAAGTGCCATCTCTCAAGTTGGGTTGAATATAAAGATTGGCAGGAAATGACCTGAACAGAAACTTTTTGTACCTTTCTTGTCTCTCACTTCCCACTCCTGCCCACTCTTTTTTTTCTTGTAAACATCTATAATGTGCAAGTTAAAATGCTTCCCTTCTCTTTCCACCAAGGAAAAGCACATCAAAATTGGAATGTTGGTATCTTTTATAACTTAGTGCCTACGCTCATTCTATAGGTAATAAACGGCAAAACACCCAAAGAGTACCTGATCTAGACTTTGTGGGAAAGGAACGGTTTTGTGACAGCTGGATATATGAGATTTTTCTCCCACATGCCTCTGACCTTTACAGGGAGACAGACATTTCAGTGGTAATGAAATCTGCAGTCTCTGTTGACAGGGAAAGCATTTACGAATGACAATTTTTATCACATAGTAAATTGTCCCAAATGCAGCCAAGAGAGTAGTGCTTTTGTCAACTAGAAGTTTCAGCATTGAGCTTAAACCACCAATAAAATCTTTAAAAACAAAATAAAGTAAAACCAGAAAAGCCTTTCTTGGCTTTATGTCATCTCTGAAATTCAAATATTGACAGATTCTTTCTGCTAAAAGAAATGTTCCCTTGATAGATCTGTATGCCTTAGGTTACAGATTTTATGAATTAGTATCAACATAATGTAATTAGAGTTAGTAAAGTTATGGTGGGGGTGGAGTAGATATGAACAAGGGGTGTTATATGCATGCAGAGAAATGTCACGGAGAAACTCAGAATTCTATTCACTCATTTCTACCAATAAAAAAAACCTAATTCACTATCCTATTACTAAATATAAACACCTAGTTCTATAATATATATTTTATATAAAAATATAAAATATAAGATAATAATATATATATAGTATATCTCCTTTAATAAATTTTATTTTTTATTTTTAGTATGAGAACCAAATATGATGGTAGCAACAGACAACAAGTTGGAGTCGCATGTTGGGAGACTTACTTTTCAAACCAGAATGAAGAATTCACTGGGTACATGAACTGAGATCATATTGCCTCTGGGGAAACATTTTAGCCTCCTCCTTTTATAGGTCACTTAAGTCAGAATTATAAAAAGAAGACTAATATTTCTTAACACACAAGAATGACATACAAATGTTTTTCATTAGACTATTTTGATTTAAATATTTTATAGTATACATAACATTTTTGATACAGCTTTATTCTATTGCTGGTAGTGATAGAGAAAACCAAATTGTAGAAGATTTATAAGAAATATCCATCAAAATATAGGATCCTTTATATTTAGGGGTCTATGTCTGTTTTCATTAGATGCTAAGAATCTACAAAAAGACAGTAACACTAGAATTGCATAGGAATAAACGTCTCAAAATCAGTGGTCAACAGCTTGCCTCATGCCATTACTACTTGCATTTATTGTCATAAACAGAGGGTGTTGGAGGTGAAGCTCAGATCATTTTGTTATTAATTACATGGGGTTTGTTCAAAATTAAGACTTCTTATCTGGGCAGGAAAACTTTAGTTCTTGAGTTTCAACTAAGGATAAAACTAAATAAAGGAGAGAAGTCTTTGCATTCATTACTTACCCTCGGGCAACTAAAGGCCAAGATTCCTTAAGATAAAATTCTAGTATGATCAATGGAAGAGATATGTAAGAAGTTCTATTTTCTGTCTAATGCTTTGTGGAATAGTAGAATAAGTGTCTAATAAAAATGCTTTATTCAAAATTAAATGCAAGATAAAATTATAGGAGTAGTTTTAAATTATTTCTATCTGTGCCTTTCTTCTCCACAGTACTTCACATAATGTAGTACTTCACATGTTGGGTAAATAAGTGAGTAGATATATAAAAACACTGTTTTTATTGTTCTTCAAAACAAGTGTTTCCACACACTCAAAAGTGAGTAGGTCACATCATGTGATCTAGTCGCTTTTCAATTATTTTACTTCCCTGATTAGTTTAAGGTCATCATTTTGATTGTTGTCATGGCAACCTGCAGTGCTTTATTCTAGTACTTTGTGATAACTTTTTTATTATCACTTTACAGATTCCAGTTTTTGCTAGATTATTCATATACGAAATTCAAGATTTAAGCTCATCTTATTACAACCAACAAAATACCAATATATTGCTAACATTTTATGAATCGGATATATACATGTGTAATTAGTTGCTCTACAAAGTATTCCCAAATGATAGGGCATATTGGGTCTGGTTTTGTTTAGGGGTTTTTATAGTCTTTTGAATCCAATTAATATACTTTTACTGGACAAGCTGTTTTGTCATATTTGTATTAAATCCTAGAGAAATGTTCATCTTTCCTGTATGGCAAATAATTCCTGATGAATACATTGATTCCCATTGATTCCCAATCATGCATCTAGTCTGCTAACCAAATTAGAGTATTTGGCATCCTCTAAACTTTTTAAACACTTTCATAATTTTATTTTTTCAATTATTTTATTTATTTACATTCCAAAGATTACCTACCTTTCCAGTCTCTATTCCCAGAGTTTTTCACCCCATTTCTCCTCCCGTGGAGATGGTGTTCCCCCACCCTCAGCCCCCCAGCTCCCCCTCCCAGCTTCCCCCCTTCCCTGGGGCATCAATTCTCTATAGGATTAGGAGCATCCTCTCCCACTTAGGCCAGACCATGCAGTGTTCTGCTATATATGTGCCTAGAGCCACAGACCAACCCATGTATGTATGCTCTTTGGTTCAGTCTGGGAGCTCCCAGGGGTCTGGGTTAGTTAATACTGTTGGTCTTCCTATGGAGTTGTCATCCCCTTCAGCTCCTTCAATTCTTCCCTAACTCTTCTATAGGAGTACCTGACCTCAGTCCAATGGTTGGCTGTAAGTATCTGCATCTGTCTCAGTTAGCTGCTGGTAGATCCTCTCAGAGGACCACAATGTTAGACTCCTGTCTGCAAACACAACATGGTATCAGTAATAGTGTCAGGGTTTGGTTGCCTGTCCATGGCACAGATACTGATTTGAGCCTATCACTGGATGGTCTTTCCTTCAGTCTCTGCTCCATTTTTGTCCCTGCATTTCTTTTGGACAGGAACAATTCTGGGCCAAAAAATTTGGAGGTGGATTGGTGAACCCATCCCTCCACTGGGGGGCCATGTCTATCTACTGAAGGTGGTATTTTCAAAATCCATCTCCCCACTATTGGGCATTTCAGCTTAGGTCAAACATTTTTAAACTGCAATGGATGACGTCAAATTGATGGTGGTACAGGTAATAGAAATAAGCAATTGGTGATATTGATTTAAATATGTCGGTACGCTTATAGGCAGTTTGTTCTATTACCTTTCTTCCTCTAAGTTCTAGCTCAAATGCTGCTCATCTGTGAAACTCTCCCTGACATTTAGCCCACACTATCCCTAGAAAAAGCACCAAAATGAATCACTCAGATTTCCATACTTAAACACACAAAGATACTTATGCATTTTATCACACTGTGGTCTACCACAGTCCATTGTTCATGCTTCTGCCTTCTGGACCTCAAGGTTTAAGAAACTCATGACCAGAATTGTGTAGTATCCACCCTAGTTCATGTAAGATGGAACATAGTTGTTGGCATATTTGGGCATCCAGGAAAAGCTATTTAGGTCTTCTTCTAGGTCTCACTAACCAATAAATTATCAGTCAGACTATAATCCATCTAGAAGTTCTATGAAATATGAGCATTATGATTATTAGTAGAACTTGGTCCCTTGTAGGCTGTTGATGAGAGACCTCAGATTTTTTTGATGGCGGTCAGCTGGAGACTTCCCTTTACGTTCGGTCATGAGACCCTCTACACTGCAGTGCTACATTTGGCAACTGATTATTCATAACCAGCAAAGTATAATCTTACAGAATGTGACTGCAAATATATATATATACACACACACACAACTTTGCTACATGATCTTGCTTAGAAAACTGTCACCTTCTCCAATAGCTAATTTTCATTGTCAATTTAATCTATTAAATAGAAACACCTGCCTGGGAAGACAGTCTCAATGAAAGCTTGTCTAGATTAGGCTGGTATGTGAAAATCATTTTGATTATGTTAACCAGATATGGAGATCAAGCCTAAAAGTAGATAGTAATTAATTCATGGATTTGGGTCCTATATTACATGCAAAAGAAGAAAATAAACCTAATGCTGGAAAGCTGATATACATTTATTTCCTCTCTCTCTCTCTCTCTCTCTCTCTCTCTCTCTCTCTCTCTCTCTCTCTCTCTCTCTCTCTCCCTCTCTTACTTTTTGACTTTACATCCCATTCACTACTCTCTCCCATCACCTCGCCCCACAATCCTTCTCCCATTCCTCCTTCCCCTTCTCCTCTGAGTAGGTGCCCACACCCTCTGGATATTCCCCGACCCTGGCACATCAATTCTCTGTGAGGCTTGGTGCTTTCTCTCCCACTGAGGACCCACTAGAAGAACATCCTATGTTCAGGCAGCAACTTTTAGGACAGTCCCCACTCAAGTTGTTCGGGACCATGAAGACTAAGCTGCACTCCTGCTACATGTGTATGAGGAAACCTAGGTCCAGCCCATGTATGTTCTTTAGTTGGTGCTTCAATCTCTAAGAGCCTCAAGGGCCCAAGTTAGGTGAATCTGTCGGTCTTCCTGTGGAGTTCCTATTCCCTTCATGACCTGCAAATTTTCCTTCTATTCTTCTTCAAGAGTCCCTAAGCTCCACTACTGCTTGACCATGGGTGGATGCATCTTTCTAGTCAGCTGCTGACTGGAGAGATATCCAGCGGCTTTCAGCTCCTTCCTTGACCTCCCTGAAATGATGGACTATATCTTAGAATTTAAAACCCCACTAAAAATTAAACTTTACTTTTTAATGTTGCTCTTCTAAAGGTGATTTATCACAGCTTCAGAAGACAAAACTAAGCCATGACCTCCACAATCAAAAGGAAAAGAGTATCAAATCAAAAGGAAAAGGGTATGAACACCAGAGGGCATGGATCTTGGGCACCTCACTGGAGTTTATCTTCCATCAACTGCATCCTAGAGCAAGAAGTGTAAACAAGGTGATTCTAAAAAAATATAATACAGTGAATCCAAACCGGAGATCCAGAAGCCAGTAAGAATAGAGGTTCTCAGTATCATTACAAATATTCAAATTTATACAGATATCCATGCATCCCTTTCACTGCTTAATGAAAGGAAAACAATTAATTACTTAATCAGTAGTTTCATTATTTAATCACTAATAATTAGTTGCTAATATTACTTTTTAATATTTCCAATTACATTTATGAACAAAAGATCTGCTAATTTAATTAAACAATAATTCCTACTTAGAGAAGTAGAGCTGTAATCAAGTATTTTTAATTCCTTAAAGAAAGTGAGTTATTTATTGAGAATGCAGGCAGGCTTTTTGATAGCATAATATTTATTTAATTATTTAGGTCTGTTTTAGGAGTCCAAAAAGGAATAGTTCCTAGGTGGCCTGCCATTTTAGGGATGGCTCACTCAGACAAAAGAAATTCAGAATCCTTTGAAATTACGTGGCTGCAGTTGGTCTTAATAACACCTTTCAAACAAAGCATTGATGATTAAATACAATCTGTGGTGAGATAGTTAAGTTGAAACTGCCACTTTTTTTTCCCCCTAAATTCCAAAATTATCAAATTCTTCAGGATAGAATTTGAGAACAAAATGTTTGTTTAAATAGAGTTATTTTCTTATGACAGAATCTAAAAGTTCAATCACTCTAAAGAGATACTTGTGCCTGGGAGCCTCTGACCATGGTAAGCACCATGTGAAGCATAACCCAGTATTACTATTAATAGGCATAAACAGAAACTCATCCAGAAGTAACTGTTGTTAAGAAGAGTCTATGTAGTCTAAGTGTGGTGTGTGTGTGTGTGTGTGTGTGTGTGTGTGTGTGTGCACGTGAGTTTCAATAGCAAATTTATGGTATCCAGATAGAGTTATGTTAAAGATAATTAACTTATTCTTGATATTCCACAGAAATTTAACATAGAACAAATTCTTCTCTTTGTGTCCTGGCTATTGGAATGATCTTTTGTTCCAAAGAATGAGTTGAACATGAAAATGCACTGGGCTTAGAAGAAATCACCTTGGATTTACTTCTTGCTCTTTTGTAAACTGCACTTCGGACTCTATCCAACTTCTCCCCTGACAAGTGGGAGAAAAGGATTTAACTTGAGAAATCTCAAGGCCATTTTCTGTACTAAAAGCTTTGTTTCAGGTCATTGGTATATTTTATGCCTATAGTTATCTTGGAACTACCCAAACACAATCATTTAAAATATGTAAATGTTTATAAGACTTCAAAGGTGCCCCACACATAAACATCTTAAAACCCTCTTACTTGATGAATTCCATGACATACACTTGCAGTAATAGCATAGCAATAAGACAACTTTGTATTTATTTTTACTTTTCCCTAAGTAAAAATGTTTTTCCTTGTTGCCCCCCTCCCTTTCAAAAAAACTATCCAAAATGGAGGTTCCCTTAGAATCAGCTGTCAAAACACATTTGGTGTCAGATTTCTTAGAACATATCTAATGTAGTATTGCAGATTGTCTCTTCTCTTGCCCAAGCCATTCCAATATAATTCAGCAGAGCAGAGTTGGCATTGCCAATGTTGGAGCTAGGGATATGTTCTTGCCATTCTGTTGTGTAGCATAAAAATGTGAATACACATAATAGCCACCTTATTAAGAACTGGCCTATTTCATCCCCTAAAAAAAAGAAAAAGAAAGCAATATTTATATGTACTTGTCATCTGCTTCAATACCCAAAGCCAAACAGTGGAACTTGGCATTAAGCCCGACAAAATTAGTCCCACTAATTGAATGGCCTTTGACTTACAGAAGAAGAGCAACATTTGATGCTCAATTTATAAATGATAAAATTATATGCAACACTGGTGAGATGCTCAACCTAATTTTTCCATACTGTAAGGATATTTGAAATGTGTATTTATAAAGAAGATAAAGTAATATTTAATGGACACAAAGTAATGTCACTGAGTAGGAATAATTGCTTAACTATCAAGAAAGGCTTGAACATACATATTCAGGGTCTCCGCTTGAATACTTAAGATGAAGTAAATTTTGAAAAAAATCAGCTCACAGTTATTTTACAAAGAATTTAACTCATAATTAGAAAAGTTCAGCATTGATACTGTCCATATAATATACTGATAGTTAAAACAAACAATTTTGTTCATCTTTCTAAATTCATGAATTACAACCTCAAATGTGCCCAAATATGAGTGCTAAGCTATATGGTCACCCTTGTTAATCACCTGATGTCTTACCTGTCAGCATCTAGAAAAGGTCACGAAGAATTCTTGGGTAGAGATGAAAACACCTGTTTTTGTAAGCTACTTTTAATTTTTTTTTCAATTGCCAGCCTTTAAATAGAATAGCACAAAATGTCAAAATTATTCATCAAGGTGCCTGTGAGAACTACTCATGAATATGGAAATGAGGATCATAATAGTAAGTCCAGCCAGCCGTCCTCCTGGCCAAAGATTGTTCCTGTCATGGCTGCTAAGGCAGATGTTACAAACTGGCAGCCCGTGGGCTGAAAAATCCCATTGGTACTTCTTGAGAGGCTTTAAACATTTTTAAATTGGCAGATTTCATAGAAAAATGTAGTTTCAGCTTTTCTTGAAAAAGGCAAATATCTGGCAACATTGACCCAAATTCTCACAGGGCAATAATAGGAAAGACATAGATAGCAACTGTGTCTTTTATCCAAGATTCTCTCAGGCATATGACAGTCCTCCAGCATTGTATCACACCCAAACTTCTCAACTCACTAACTTACCTGCCGGATCCCATAGGCATCTGAATTTGCCACTTAGCATCAGAAAATTAAAGCAGTAATTGCCAAAACTGCCCTTCACATCTTAAAGGTATCTTACCATTCCTGTTTTACCAGGTTTTAGGCCCTTCTCCAGCACTACTTAGATTTTTCACAGTGCCATTTCTTCCTTTATTTTTAATTTCTTTTCTCTTAAGACACACTGTTCTCTAGGTCCCTATCATAAACCCTTTAACTTTTCCCATTTTCTCAGAAAAATCTAATCATACCTACCATGTCAATTCTTTATAGATGTCCCTTAAGCAAATCTTTGAAAGGTTGGAAGATTTTACTTTCCTGGGTTCTCTTTATAAAGCACAACTGTTCTAAAATTTCTTCTTTAAGTCTCATGCAAGAGGACAGGAAAAGTTCTCATAGAATTAGATGATAATTGTGAACTCTTTACGCTAACTAAAAAAAAAAAAATACATCCATGCTCAGTCATCTTTATTAAAAAAGAAGAGCTATAATTACTTGTACTTCACCTGGACAATCTATTTCTTTAGTGGTCTTGGTAAGTTCCCAACTCTGACCTCAAAATGTTTAGGACATCGGAATTTTGCATTGTAAAAAATTAGTTTCTAGTCATTATAACCTTAATCAGCATTATAATGAAGGTTCTAGCCAAGGAAGCAATGTGCTAGGAAATAGAGAAAGAAGGAAAAAAAATGTAAAAGGAAAAAATCACCATTAACAAGTAGTTTCACTGGAGCCAAACCAAAATACTAAATTAGAGAATTCCTAGATAGGAAAGTAATATGCAAATCAACAACATTACTACCACAGTAGTAAACAATTTAAAAATATAATATTTGAAAAGGGGTTATTTTAATTCCTTATGTTTATATAGCCCTAATAAGGGAAGCAGAGATCAAGGTGGGCTTTTCAGACAGGAATCCAGGTCCCCATTACATGCAATGTTGGCTCTCTAGCACAACTAGCAAACCTGTTGTGCTTTTATTCTTTGAGTAAAAGATATAATTGAATGAATTTGCTCTAAAGTACAAGGAACTCCCTCATATTTCCCATTGTTTGTAAAATAGAAACCTCAAGCATGGGGATGAAAATGGAGTTCTGCCCTGGCTAGTTTTCTGTCAACAGCGGGTGACACCTCAAAAGAGAAATTTCTTCATAAGATTGGGCTGTAGTCAAGACTGTAGAGCACTGTCTTAATTAGTGATTGATGGGGAAATGCCCAGTTAATTTTGCATGATGCCATCCCTGTGCTGATGGTCTTGGGTTCTATAAGATAGCAGGCTGATTAGGCCATGAGGAGCACGCCAGTGAGCACTACCCTTCCATGACTTCTGTATCAGCTTCTGCATCAGCTCCTGCCTCCAGGTTCCTAACATCCTTCAGTGATGATCGGTGATATGGAAGTGTAAGCCAAACAAACCCTTGCATCCCCAACTTGCTTTGGTCATGGTTCTTTATCATAGCAAAATTAACACAAACTAATTCAAAGTATACAACATGTTTTTCAAAACATCATATACATTGTATTTTATTACCCCTTAGAGAATATCCTGCATTTGTCTTTGTTTTACCCACCATCTCCAACTCCTCCCAGATCCATCCCTCCTCTCTTCCCACATTGTGTCTTCTATTTTGCTGTTACTACTTTCTTCTTCTGTTCTGACTTATTTGCTTTTGCTTAAAGACACTATCTCCCAGAAATTTTATTGGTCCTCTGTCTTTTAGAATCTTTCTATTCTTTCTTTGACAATGTTCCCTGAGTCTTTAGCATAAGGTCTGTGTCCTAAGTGTATAAATTGGGACTGATGAACTGAGAGTTAAGTTGAACTCTACATTCTGACCAGCTGTGGCTTTTTATAATGACTTCTGTATACTGAAAAAATAAACTTCTTTGATAGGGGGTGAAAGCTACACTTATCTGTGCATAAGAACAAATATTTAGAGGGCTGTTAGAGATTACAATGGTTTAGGAAACTAGAAGTGTATCTTGTTTCTATGGCCTCATCATTGGCTGAGTTTATAGTGCCCGACATAGCTTTCCTCCTAGAGAGTAAGTGTTAAGTTTAATTAGGTAAATATTGATTACCTTCAGTATACAAATGACACTGTTTTGAACATCTTGAAAATGTGTACTCTCCTAATTTTGGTTTAAGTAAAGCATAGAAGAATGTGAAAACTTCCAGGCCTGATGGCAAACTAGAATTACCTCTGTGTGAACTGATGGAGGATAGGGTCAGAATGGGGTGAAGGGTATTCATTTTATTCCAAAAAGAGAAAGCAACGAAGAACTTCAGAAACTCACAAAAGTTTAAAAAAAAATTCTAAAACTTTTAATTAAAGAGCAGTCACAGCATTGATGAGAAATAAACAGAGCATTAGGACTCATGGCTACAGGGTTGTGGGTTAGAGAAGGGTAGGGAGGTTGAAAGCTACTTCCTACATGTTAGATAGACTGGAGGTAGGTCCTAACATGTGTGCAAGCCCTCAGATACCATGTCATGAGCCTCAAGTTCAGCTTATCATCTTAGACAATGATTAATCTCTGTGAATGTCACTGACGGAGAAAAATCTAGCAACACTATCATGCAGAAAATATAATTTAGAGTAAAACATTCATTGGATTCATTTCTTCATTCTACTACTTAGTACCTGAATAGCCATGTACAATTTTTTAGCCTTTATAACCCCTACATTTCCTATCTATAAAATTATATTATGACTCAAAGTAATGTGAGCATTACATTGTCATTTTGAAAAATATACTTAATGTTTTATGATTCATGAACAACTACAGGCCCTTTCTGTGAACTTTTATCTACAGAAAATTATTATGGTAAGTAGGCCATATTTTTAATCATACCATACAGAAAAAGAATCTGAAGAATTTAATTATTCATCAAGAGTCACGTAACTAGGTATTAGAAGAGCAATGACTTTAATCTGGACACTCTGTTGTCATAGCTCTTGCACTTGAAACACTTCCATCAAGTTTGGCCAGTGTTCTTAGAAGTCACATGTTATAAAATGGCATGTCATGAAAAGAGCTCATATTTGAATTTAAGAGTTCTTTACCAATATTTGTTTAATACTCAATGCATTTCAAGGAATAATCCCTGGCAGACTAATATCTAAGTGTCTATACAATTAAGTTTGTAGAAAATTGTCACTCTTGATCTTCCCAAAACATTAAATGGTGAAGTTCCTTCTTTAGATAAATAAATAAATAAATAAATAAATAAATATAGATTCTGGCATTTTAGTTAACCAACCACAGCTGCTTTTACAGGCTACCAAATCTATAAATAAACTACACTACACAAGAGAAACAGGTTCAGGAAAAAATAAGGTAAAAATGATGTTTTTTCAAGGGATACAGATGATTGTTGTTGGAAAAAAACACTTAATTGTGAGTTAATCTCAACCTGACCCCTTTGAGAATGTGTTTACGATATTACATGTCAAAGGTTTTGCTGTTATACGTAGATGAGGGAGGAAAGTACAGCAACACTGCAAAGGCTCTACTAGTATTGCTGCTGTTTGATTTTTCTTCAAAAGAACTAAGAAAACATTTCTAAAGAAAACCATAAAATGTCTTCCTTTCTACCCAATGCATTTGAATTTTCAGAGTGGCACTTTATGTGGCACTCTGTGTTCATATTCATTTTCAGTGCTATGAGCAATCATCCCTGTGTATATTATCACCTGATCTATAAAGGGAACACTGAGGCCTCACTCAGAGTATTAGTCACTGCACCTTGGGAACACTCTTGTGCTTCTGCCTGGCTCAGGGTGGAAGGATATGCATGTGCTTATTAATGAAACATGCATTCAATCCTGATTCACCAGTCAAGACCCAGATACCAACTACTTTTCTCCAATGGACTTTGTAGTCATACACAGTTTGTTGTTTTCTGTTGTTTTTCAGTTTCTAATATATTAAACGCCATTTTCAAAAGACAAGAGGAATATAAAGGAAGTACTTTTTCTCAAGTATTTCTGTCTTTTTAACATACTTGTCAATAACTTAAACCTGATGTTTCCGAAAACGCTGGTTTTCCATCAAATCTTTGAAAACCTAGGTTTGGGTTACTTTTTTTCTCTGATCTACAACTGTACCTTTGTTTCTTCAGAGTCTAGCCAGATAAGTGTAGTCCTCAACTCCTCATCAAGGAAACCAACACCCACAACACACAGAGACCATTGCAGAAAACCAAAGCCAATTAAAATGCAGAGTTGTTGATCTCAGGTCCCAAGGGGTAATTTTATGACACAACACCCACGCCTAAGGCAGGGGGCAGAAGATTCTAAGAACCAGGAGACAGTCAGTTTGTTATGAAACTATGTCTCCTAGAAACATTAGAAGCTGCTTCACAAAGTCTCACTAGCTTGCCTCTCAGCACATACCTAAACATGTGCTGGACAAAAGAGATAGCAATAGGCATTCTAATATGAAGGGGTGAAAACTGCAAGTCCTCACCCTCCACAAAGAACTACAAGCAACTAGGAAAAATGAGGAACAGAAGAAACAGTCTTCTTCAAGGAGAAGCACACCACTCCAATTTCTCCAGTGTCAAATGATTGGTCTTCAAAGCACATATACAAGTAACATTACACAGATTAGACAGGTTGTATTTAGATATTTAGGATATATGTATGTATACATATACATGTAAACAATAGGGTAAAAATAGGAGACAGACTTGAAAGAGAGCAAAGGAAAGCGGCACATAAGAGGGCTTGAGGAGGGAAAAAGAAAAGAAAATGTAAGCATATTGTAATCTAAAAAAAAGTAGAAAATATTTAAAAGCAATGTGCCTAATCACTGTGGTATCGAAGAAGCTCAAATACAGGAATACTGCAGTAGGAATTTGAACAGCATTATATGAATAAAATTAGGAGACACCATTTACCTGATTCAATACCCCAGAAGAATTAGTCATCATCTTATTTTCCTCTTCTACCTAATGGAAATATAAAGCTACTTAACATGAAGTCGGGTGGGGGGGATGTAAATCAGTAGTCAAGCGCTTACCTAGTAAGTGCAAGGCCCCAGATGCTCTATCCTCAATATCAGAAATAAGAGAAAGGAAGAGACAGAGACAGAGACAGACAGATACACACACACACACACACACACACACACAGAGAGAGAGAGAGAGAGAGAGAGAGAGAGAGAGAGGGAGGGAGGGAGGGAGGGAGAGAGAGAGAGAGAGAGAGAGAGAGAGAGAGAGAGAGAGAGAGAGAGAGAGAGAGAGAGAGAACAGTCAGAGGCAGCTGGAATAGTTCAGAGCAGGGAGAGAAAACAGCAGTAGAATAAACATGGCCAGCAGAATGGACCAGACCATGAGAGGAGGGTGTGGAGAGAGCAATAGAGGAAGAGAAAAGAAGAAGAGAAAAGAAAGCCCCTCCCTCCCCCAAAAGAAAACAAGAAAACTATCACTGAATGGCGGGATTATATAGGAATGGAAGCTGGAGAAGCATGTGAGCTGGGAAAGCTTCAGGTAGGAGGCAGGGTAAGAAGACCTAGGATGCCAGCATAGCCTCTGTGAGGAATATTTGCGATGCTAACTGAGCTTGGAGGCCAGCATGCCCTTTGTTATTCTAACAGGCACCACAGTTAGCCACTTGTCCTGGATTCCTCTTTTGAAACTGAAAATTAATAAATAAATTAATAGAAAGTGTTCAAACCAGTGAACAATTCCTTCCTTCGTTATCTAGTGATCAGATGCTGGTTTATACTTTTCCTGAATAAGTAATTGTTCAAATCTTGTCAATAATTATCTGAGTTAATCATTTTTCCATCATATTCCTCAATACGAGAGTCCTGTTTCCTTTTTTCATATGTAAATATTTGTAGCTCCAGCTAACTGAATTATCTATCATTTTTCTATTAACAATTTACTATCTAGGCTAATCAGTGACATCCCAGTGTCCTGCTTGAGGGGGTCCTACAGTCTGTCTCCACTGCTAAACATGTTTCTATTTGGTGGCATGGTCCACCTGTCTCTTCATTCTTGCTCTTTCTGATTGTTTTTAGCTTTTATAAAACAGAAACCATCCTCTTGAAGTCATTTCCTCAGCCTCTTTCACTTTGGAAATTGCTTTTTAATGCTGCTTTGTGGTTTGAAAGTTAAATATACTGTGTAAGCTCATGTGTTTGAGTATTTGTTCCCCAGATGATGAGAATGCTTCCCCTACTCACCTCATGCTTCTGCCACCATGACTGCACTGCCATGACCCACTATATTGCTTCTTCATCTATAAGCCAAAGAAGAGGAAAGAAAATAGAAAAGAAAAAAGAAAAGAAAAGAAACATCTTCCTCCATAAGTTTATTCTTGTCAGCATTAACTCATTATCTCTCAGCAATGGAAAAAAAAACCGAAAAAACTAGTGGAAACACCTATATCCTACTACTTTTCAACAAAGCTTCACAATCATATTGTGGCAGACTGCTGTCTATTACTTCCAGTGTATTTCCTTGTTAAAGAGGTTAATACTTCTAAATATCCATCCCATGCAATGAAGTCTGATTATATAAGCAGAGATTATTACTAGGTGGGACTTCCCAGAAATATATCTGAAGTGATAGTCATTGAAAAACTACCTTTCCAGTTTTCTCTTTCATCCTTCTTTCTGTCTCGAATACAAATGTGACCCCTGAATATATTGGGCTACAGGGACAAATACTTCATTCTAGGAACTAAAATGACATAAAATACTGGGAAATATGATAGTGCCAGAGAGTGTCACTCCGTCATGAAATTGTCATTATCATTCTGACTAGAGTAGACTTTTTCTTAGCCAGTAAAGGCTAATTTAAGAGCAACATAATGTCCAAATGTATGACCTTCACTTCAAGCATATTACTCAAATTGAACTAATTTACTCTGAGACCAGAGTATATTTCCAACAGGGACAACCCTATTTCTGGTGATACTGTCAAAAGTTTCACAATCATCCAAATTTGAGTTCATGTTTGCTTTCAGATAATTTAACTTAAGATATCTGGTTTTGTTTGTTTTTATAAAATACTTTAAATCAATTCCATAGTGTGTGTGTGTGTGTGTGTGTGTGTGTCTAGGTTAGGGGACCAACTTGAATGAGTTAGTTCTATACTTCCATCATGGGGATCCCAGAAACGAAACTTATGTCAACAGGCTTAACAGCAATGACCTTTACCCAATGACCCATCTTGTGAGTCCTAATGTTAATTTTTGCCTGTGTCTTTTTTTATCATCTTTTATAATCCTCAGTATACCTGACTTTCTATTGCTCTTTGAATGTCTGAAGTTTTGCTCTAAGTCAACATGTCTTCTCCCCAGCATAAGGGAGAAAGCACATAAAAAAGAACACTGACACGTTTGAACCACCTGGGACTTCAGTCCTAAATTGATTTCCTGACTTGCCTCAAATTCTGCTTTCTGTTTTAGCCCTAACATACACTCTATGAGCTGTCTATATCCAATTGCAATCCAGTCTTATAAAGTCTGATCATTTTTCAGCACTTTTGACATTTGCGTTATGACTCATCCATAATTTAGAATCTCCGTTTAGTTGTGTTTCATATAAATGTTCAAGTTAATGCATCCCTGCTCTCTAGTCAAGCACCAAAGGTTTTGGGTTTCCTTGGTTCCACACAAATATGACAGCCATAAACTATGGATCAAGAGTGATTTTCCAGAGTTTCAAAGTACCCCATTCATTCTCTGAGCTACATAATAATTATGCTAATTAGTTTCATAACAAAAGATTGTACTGATGGTCCAGAATAAATCATTACTGTCAGCAAGAATGAAAATCTGAAAACTAACCACATAAATGACAATATTTAAAAAATTATTTCTACATAATGCTTTAAACAGTCAAGACTATCAAAGAACGTCTTTGATGGCCATCCCTTACTTATAAAGCCAGATTTGTGTAACAAGATCCTTAAGGAATTAAGGACAATATCAGATCAACACTAAGGCACTAACACCAGATGCAAAGATCTCATCTCACAAAAAATAAGAAACATAATAGCATTCTTTGAAAGACGGTATCCAAGCTATAGATAATGTACCATGGGTAACACCCATATAATTAATTTGCTTTCTATGAAAGCAACATGAACTAATGCATATGAAAAATTATGTATCATGATTGTAGATGAGAGGTATACTTAACCTTATCTTTTGAATCATTGTGTATTTAACTGTTGCATGCTAACAATTGTATGTTTCAGAATCATTAACTGATAAGTTTCTTCCATTAATGTTAAGCATCATTGTAGGTGTCAAGGATACAGAAATATGCAATAAAAACATTGTTTCCTCAATACCATGGAAAATTTACTTTCTAAAAGGTAATGAAAAACAGTGGAAAGCATTATCAAATGACAGTGAGATATGACCACATGCCCACTTGACATTGTGAAGGAATCCTCATGTCTCCTTATTTGACATTAACTCTGTCCAGAAATTTTAATTTTATCATTTCTCTTCAGCACTGTTTTGAAATTTTACATAACACCAAAAAGGAAAGAATTAGATACATAATAATGTTTTTGAGGTGGAGAAAAGACACAAATTTCTTCTGAAAAAAAATGTATTTATTATTGCTCTAATGTGTCACAAAATTTCTTGGGGTCAAGATTATCCTGAACTAGGTTTTGAGTGTAAAAATGTATCTAGTACTATTGTTTCCATTCTTGTAATTTCTTCTAACAATTGATTTGTTACCTCCCTTGAGGTATTCAAATTGTAAAAATATTTTGTATATACCATATTTTTATTAATAAATAAATGTATTACAGCCTATTAATAGGACAATTCACTCATACCCTAGAGTAAAAAGTTCCTGATTATCTTCTTTGAGTAGCTGCTTTGTGCATGGCCTGACCTGTCTTCTTGTAGTTGCATCTTAAATTATAACAATGAAGACTTAGTTATTACTGAGTACAAGAAGATCTTTTTGATGAGATTTCATCAATGACGATTGTCCCTAAAACAAAAGCCCTCTGTGATTTGAAACAATCATAGCTGTTGACCTTTTCAATAAAGAATGTCAGAACATCCTAGTTCCAAGTGTTTCTCCCCTCTAAATTCACAGCAGAGACAAATCAAGGTTTGGAACAATAGCTAGTAACCCTCCTTTCCAAATTACTTCAATATATATATATATATATATATATATATATATATATATATATATATGCACTGTAAGTAGTAGCTAAGAACATCTGACAACGTTGGCCATTAAATTACTACTAAAGCCATATGGATCAAGTGAACTAGTGAAACATTTATGAGTGGTTGAAAGAAATATTAAAACTATGAGATGAGAAGTTGAAATGCAATCAGTTGGTTAAACTGAACAAGCTGCTATAAAAATATTGTGCTTAGAAAGTCTTTCTCAGACAAGCTATATGGTTGGTACTTAGTACAAATGTGTACCATTCCCCTTGACAACATATAGAAATATCTGCTTTTAATATTCTTTTTTTAATGGAAAATTTAAAATCACTGTATTTTTTAAAAGTACAATTATGAAATAAACTCTGCATCAGATACAACAGAACACTTCCTAACCATTAAATTAAGCCTTTTTATTGTCAGTGATATGAGAAAAGGAAGCAGAATATCATTAAGTCAATTATTTACATAGAAGATAGTAATTTGCATTTGAAGTGCAGAGCACCTTTCATTCACAAAGAAGATGAATAACCACATTTGTTTTCTTTCCCTATAAATTACTAGAATTTGAGAGGCATAGTAATTATGAGTGACCTGACTGCTTTCTCTGTTTCCAGACTTGGCTTTCAGAAACACTTCCAGCATTTAATCTAGCATTTAAGCAAGCTTGCCTGTTTGCGGTTCAATATTACATATGAAACCCAACTTGAGTTTGATTGTACAATAAAATATTTTTTGACAATTAGATGCTTTCCCTATGTGAAATTTTATGATGAGCTTGTGAGGACTGAGTTATGAAAGACTTTATGAGTTAGATTCTCCTAACTAATAATTAGTTATGAGTAGATAAATATGAATTTTCTTTTAGTAAGAACACAAAATACATACACATATTAATAGCCACTTCTCCAAAATGGCTATAGTATTTTTTAATTCTCTGATGGTACATATAAATAGATAAAAATGTCTATATTATCTCTATACCATAAGTGTGATATGAATATGTATGTATTCACATAGAGTATATTTATGTATAAAAGCACTTTAGAAACAAAGACACACATATATACACACAAATACACACACACACACATATATATATGCAAAACACAATATTTGTATTATGTATATACATACATATATGCATATACTTATATAAATAAATATATATATGTGTTTAATATGCACATGTATATATGTACATATGTGTGTATATATGTATAGTATGTGTTTATATATAATATATGATTACTATGTGATCTAATATGAGATCATTGTCATATATGTGATCTATTGTTGATCAAGTACTTCACTGTGCAGTGCATGGCTATATGTGAATATATATACTTTATGTATGTATGTATGTATGTATGTATATACACATACTTTGTGTGCCATACATTATTAGATGTACACTATCTGAATAATAGTGTTATAATAGTTATTTTAGGGAGGCAACAAATAAAAAATGTACAAGCATCTAACACAAGATAAAGAAATAGTTTTTATCTAGCACTTTTGTGCACTCAAAAGAATTCAATGCAGCATAGATAATATTAACTCTCTTACCTAAAATACCAGATTAACTTTTGTATAAATCTTACATATTTAGAAAGATCTCTGATTGCTCTCATTATCAATTCCATTTTGTTTATAGGTGAAGTATAATATTAACATAGCTCCTGAAAGATGATGGAGTAGCCTCCAATAGACTGCTTTGAATAGCTATTAGCTAAATAATACATCATTTACATTCATAACTGTAAAATTGGAAATATAAGAAAAACAGATAAGAAATATAAAAATGTGACTCTATTTGATATTTCAGTAAGAAGAAATATAAATGCTGTGGAGGAATTTTAATTCAGCTACATGGCTACTCTGGCTGGAATCCAGACACACCCTTAGTACAGACCTTTAATCCCAAACAATGTAGGTAAATTTAGCTTGTAGAAGAAAGCAGACATGTTTTAAAGTAATGCTTAATAGAGGGGTAGAAAAAGTGATGAATCAGAGAAAGATTTGACAGAATGAGCCAGAGATAGGATACACCCAAGTCTCACAAGGACAGACAGGAAAGGGAGCCTGTTTAAGAGCAGGAAGACAGCTTTGGTCAGCTCTGTTCAGTGATGTAAATAGTGCAGAGGTGTTGGGTGTTCAATCAGTTTGGGAGTCATTGCCATGAGTGCAGTGCAGTAGCGTTGAGTTTGTTCAGGAGTTCATAAAACTCAGTGCAGGTCAGTAGAGGCAGATGAAGTCCGAAAATCAGAATGAGACAGAAGATTAGAACAAATTGTCAAAATTAGTTTGAGGCTAAGCAGAGCAATTCAGTGAGAAGCTTAGAAGGAGGAGCCAGATTGAATCAGTCAGCTTGAAGAGGAGTTTGGGTCAGAACAGCTGAGTTGAATCAGTCAGCCAGAGCTCAGAAAGAGCTAGAAAGAGTGAGCTTATTCAGCAGTAAACCTCTGAGATGACAATTATATCAGGCAAAAAAAAAAAAAATACAAAAAACAAAAATTTATTTTTACAAATACCAAATAAATTATCAAATATTAGAATTCATATGTAGATCTCTAAAACTTATACACATAAAATCATTATATATCAACAAATACCTATAAAATTCTTAAAAAACACTACTAGTAATTTTAAAGAAGATCACTCACAAAGTTATGAATCAAACAGTAAATACAATCTCAAAATTTTTAAACAACTCTGGGTATAATAATATATAACTTTCAAAATATGCAATTGCAATATATTAAACTAATTTAATGAAATAAAGAATACTGCATACATGAATGATAGTGTGCCAGAAGTATTTCATAATCTTTGGCACATAAAAATATTTAATACAGGCTAAAATCATTTAAATAGCCATTGAATCCAGGACATTGCGGGAGAATATAATAAAACCAGATAAATGTAAAACAATTAAATAATATAAAAATTTAGAAATGAAGAAATATAGAGTAAACCTAATAATTTTCTTTCAATGAAATAACTACTTCTAGAGAAAATGTAAAACATAAATACACACAAGCAATAATAATAATAAAATTCAAGAGAAGAATGACAAGTTTCTGAAGAAGTGCTTCTTATACACATACCTGAAAAATCAATTTGAATAACCATTTGTATTCAAAACATATTTACAAGAAATAAGGAAGTATATAGCAAATATGTAGAGCACGGAAAAGGAAACATCCTCATGGAAACAAGTAGGAAGAACAATCTACAAACCCACATTCACTCTCTCCTAAGCCCAATCTCCCGAAGTACCAATACCGTTCATGAGAAGAAAGAAGAGTACATCTCCCTATAGCTTCCAGAACTATGCTCCCACACCCTGGGGAAGGACAGCATCTAGCCAACCTTTGTAATCTATCTTTCAATCTGTCTTAGCATTAAACTAGTCCATTCAGCCACAGAGTCAACCCAAACTTGACATTCCAAGCCATTTGCAGCATAGGATGGCTCCAGCCAGACAGACATACTCTCGGTCTTGTTGATAGGCCAAAACGTACCAGCTGGCCCTACATACCAAGGTAGTCCCCTGCCCTGTTCTCGCTGCAGCACTACGGAGAGTAGCTCTCTACCTTGCATGGGAGGCAGAGTAGAGCTCTCACCGGTGCAGTTGACACAGGTGAACCACCCCAAGGGCATGAGTGTGGGAGCCCTGCTCCTTGACTACTGCAATATTCTAGATATTAGCTGGCCCTACCCAGAAAGCATAGTAGAACTGGCCCTAGTGGTGTGATTGTTGCAGAGCTAACACCCAGGTTGCAAACACAGGATTGCCAGTTCTGCCTCTTGTAGTTTACTACAGATAGGAGAGTTGGTACTACCACATGCCAGGGCAAAGTTGCAAACTTGCTGGCTGACCAAATCAGGTACCACCCAGGCTCAGATCCAGGACTTTGATTTGGTTTACTCCAACATCTACCCCATCTATGAACTGATAACGCATGTGAAGAGGCTGGTCCTGCAGAACCAAAGCTGCAGGATATCTATGACACTGGGAAAAAAACAGAGTATCTGATAGAAGTTCCCATAAGAATTCAATATGGAGAGTGTGGCAAAAGTCAGAGGCCTTGAACCAGACTAATGACTCATTGTAGTGAATTGAATGTAATTTGTAAGTAAAACTCTTTGGCAAAAGGCTATACATAAATTGTGTGACATACTGGAACACACTGAAGCTCCCACAGTGAGATTCTGTTTGTTTGTTTGTCTTTTTGTTTGTTTGTTTTCTTTGCAGGATGGAAGAGGCTACAAAGATGGAGGGCATATATGGAAGGATAGGGAGATGAGTGGGATTAGGATTCATAATGTGAGATTCACAACCAACCAATAAAAAGATAAAAATAATCTTCTGACAGACTGCCTTACGGAGGGCTTTTTCCATGAAGGAGAGTGTGTAGAGATTAGAGGAAGATTCTGCTTATTCAGACACAGGGAAACTAAAGCAAGATTCATGGGTTATTTTTAAATGTCAAGAAAAATAATACTAATAAAGGAACAGAATATAATACTAGTAGCAGAACATAAAGAAATGAATATCTTCAAACTGACAAAGAACTCAAAGTAACTGTTCTAAAGAAGCTTACCAAAATAAAATAGAATAAAAATTACATGAAAAGAAAAATATTATATAAACAAATCAAGAGATATAAAGCCACAAGTTCTGAAGCTGAAAAATATCACGAATAAAGTAAAAATGTCATAAAGGCTTCAACAATAAGCATAATCTTAGAGGATAAAAGAAATATCAAAGGATAAATTTATCTGAATTATGTAGTCAGAGAAACAAAAGAATTAAGAAGGACAAAGAAAACATTTAAGTACCATTTAATATCATAAGGAAGCTAAAATATGAGATTTTGAAATATCAAATAACTAAAACCACAAAGAAAGAAAAGTTAATGTAAAGAAATAAAGGCCTGAGTTTAATTCTCAACACTCACATCAGACAGCTCACTGTTGCTATAAATCTTGCTCCAGAGGATGCCTCTAGTGTCAGGTTTACACACACACACACACACAAACACACACACACACACACACACACACACAAATACATAGAACAGAATAATTTTAAATAATAAAGACTAAAATCTTTCCAAAATTACAACTTACAACAAGGCTTCATTGCTGAGGACTGTAATCACACAGCTTATTGAATATGAAGAAGTCAAGCAGGTCCCTACAGAAGCCTTCAACCCTTTGTTGTAGTGTCTTTAATGCAAACAAAAAAAATCAAGAAACAAAAAACATAAAACAACAACAACAAAAAACTTCTGTAGCCTACCAAAAGAGAACATGAACACCAATCTAGTCACAAATATTTTACCTATAATCTATCCTGCTTACAAGATATGCTAGCTCAATGGTGGCAAAGATTTGTAGGAGTAGCTAATGAATATCTTATTAGACTTCAGGCCCACTCCACAAGACAGAACCCGTACCTGACACTGTTTAGGTGACCATTAACCAGAGACTAGAGAGCCCAAAAACCTAAGATGAAAACAAATACTACTAGTTAAAAAGAAAAGTATCGATAAAATAATTCTTAATGATAAGCTGCTATACTTATAGATGAGTGCCTCATTAACTCAACATCAGAGCAACTTTCTTCAGCAGCATGTGGGAACAAATGCAGAGATCCAGTGCCAGACAATATGTGGAGAGAGTCTAAATGGGATGTCTTCAGCAAATCCTAACCCTCAGAGCTTAGAGACCACTGCAGAATATGAGACAAAAAGACTATAAGACCCAAAGGCGATGAAGAACAGGAGAACCAGACCCTCTGAGTCAATCAGGCAAGGCTCACATGAAATCACAAGTACTGAAACAGCAAGCTCAGGGTCTACATGGGTTGGCACCAAGTCCTCAGTGTATATATTATAACTATTACCAGCATTTTTATGGTATTCTAGAATGTTTAAATGAGTGAGACTCTGATTCTTGTGCCTGCTCTTAAGACTTCTGTTGGGTTGCCTTGTACAGTATTAATATGATGATTTATGCTTTATCTATTATATTATATTTTGTCATAGTTGGTTATTATTTCCTAGAAACCTGTTATTTTCTAATGAGAAACTGAAAGTAGAGTGAATCCGGGGGGGGGGGAGCAGATGCAGGGAAGAATTGGGAGGAGTAGAGGGAGGTGAAACCTTAATCAGGATATATTGTATGTGAAAAGAATATATTTTCAATAAAAAAACAAAATAAACACGAATTTCAAATGATTTCAAATGCATTGAACATAAAATAATTTTGTTAAGAAATAGAATAACCAAATATTTGAAATCAAAAAACATGTGACATTAAAAACAATAAGAAAAGCAGTTCTAGGGAAACTGAAATACTATAAACATATTTGTCAGTAGACATCATACAGGACAGTAGAAGTAGGATGGTGTATTCACAGATTATGAAAAAGGAATTGTAATTATGAATATCACCTCAGGAAAATCATTCCTTGAGAAAATAAAAGAGCATGGAAAAATTTTTCAAGCCAACAAAAGTATGGGGAAATTCATAAAACCTAATTCTTCTTTACAAGAAATGCACAAGAAGCTGAAGTTGAAGAGTGATTTGTAGAAAACATGAACAATATAAAGCTCACTAAATTATATAAACAAAATTGATGCTCTTACTATCTTGCCTTCTTCTCTTCTTCCCTCTCTGTTCCTTCTCTCCTCATTTCCCTCCTCCCTCTCTCCACTTGTTCATGGCCAGACTCTATTCCTCTACTCTCTCTCTCTCTCTCTCTCTCTCTCTCTCTCCTCCATTCCCAACTCCCCTTCCTATGCCCCAAATAGGCTCTACACTATACAACAACAAAACATTATTGTTGTAGATACACTGACATTGCACTTGGAATGAAAACTAACTGTGGCAGTGATAATTTATCCCAAAATATACAATACAAAATGATGTAAATTAGAACATAAATAACATGGGATAGGCAGTTTTAAAGTTTGTCAGAAATATTTTCTTATTAAAATATATTATGAGGTAGGTGTGGTAGTATTTGTCCATTATCTTAGTATCTAGGATAAAAAGGCAGAAGGATTACAAGTATTAGGGAATCTTAGACTATATAGTGAGTTCTACAATATCCTGAGACACATATAGAAAGTCCGTCTCAAAACTGACCAAAGTATAAACAGACAAACAGGAGAAGGAGGAGGAGGAGGAGGAGGAGGAGGGGGAGGAGGAGGAGGAGGAGGAGGAGGAGGAGGAGGAGGAGGAGGAGGAGGAGGAGGAGAAGAAGAAGAAGAAGAAGAAGAAGAAGAAGAAGAAGAAGAAGAAGAAGAAGAAGAAGAAGAAGAAGAAGAAGAAGAAGAAGAAACAACATAATGAGAATATAATGTCTATGTAAGCTTTATGGTAACTATAAAGAAGAGCTTGTAGTAGACACTGAAAAAAGCAAGGAATCAATGCATAGCACCAAAATTTAATCACATTCTAAAGGTAAATTCTGTAAGACAAAGTAACAAAACATTAGAAAATAATTTTTTCTTATTTTTGTTTTTTTGGTTTTTTTTTGTTTGTTTGTTTGTTTTTTTTGTTTGTTTGTTTTTGTTTTTTTTTTTTTTTTTGGTTTTTTCGAGACAGGGTTTCTCTGTGTAGCCCTGGCTGTCCTGTAACTCACTTTGTAGACCAGGCTGGCCTCAAACTCAGAAACCCTTCTGCCTCTGCCTCCCAAGTGCTGGGATTAAAGGCGTGCACCACCACCACCCGGCTAGAAAATAATTTAAGAAGTAACATTATCAGGGAGTTTGCTGTGGGGTGAAGCCCAACCATAAAGTCTCACCAATGTGATCATCCAAATGTGAGCTGGAAAAGGATGTCACCATTGAATATGCCAAACAAGATAGGGAAAGGCCAGTGGGAAAAGCCTCAAACCTACAAAAAGAACTATAGGCCACTGAGTAATGCTGGAAATGGGAGAATTAGTCCTCTCTAGAGCACAGCAATTGGTTTTTGTAGTGTCAAATGGTCAGCACTGAAAACATACATAAAAATAACCTTATATATTCAACAGGTCATATTAAAGAATTTATTTGCATATATAAATACATATATATATATACATAATAATAGGTAATAAGAAAACAAGCTATAAATTTGAAGGACAGGGAGGAGTATTAGAGGAAGGTTCAGTGGGAGGAAAAAGAAGGGAGAAAGACAAATTATTTCAAAAATAAAAATAATTTTTTTTTAAATTTTATTTTCTAATTTTTTTTTATTTACATTCCAAATCATTTCCCCTTTCCCATTTCCTCTCTCCCCGAAAGTCCCATAAGCCCCCTTCCCTCCCTCTTTTCCTCATTCAACCCCCTCTCGTTTCTCTGTCCTGGCGTTCCCCTACATCCAGTCTTTCCAGGACCAGGGGTCTCTCCTTCCATCTTCTTAGAAATCTATTGATATGAGAATTGTGTCTAGGGTATTCCAAGATTCTGGGTTAATATCCCCTTATCAGTGACTGCATACCATGTGTGTTCTTTTGTGATTGGGTTACCTCACTAAGGATGATATTTTCCAGTTCTGACCATTTGCCTAGGAATTTCGTGAATTCATTGTTTTTAATTGCAGAGTAGTATTCCATTGTGTAAATATACCACATCTTCTGAATCCATTCCTCCGTTGAGGGACATCTGGGTTCTTTCCAGCTTCTGGCTATTATAAATAAGGCTGCTATGAACATAGTGGTGCATGTGTCCTTATTGCATGCAGGTAAAGCCTCTGGTATATGTCCAGGAGTGTTATAGCAGGATCCTCCGAGAATGTCATGCCCAGTTTTCTAAGAAACCACCAGACAGCTTTCCAGAGTCGTTGTACCAGCTTACAATCCCACCAGCAGTGGAGGAGTGTTCCTCTTTCTCCACATCCTCGCCAACAACTGCTGTCTCCTGTGTTTTTGATCTTAGCCATTCTGACTGGTGTGAGATAGAATCTCAGGGTTGTTTTGATTTGCATTTCCCTAATGACTAAGGATGATGAACATCTCTTTAGGTGCTTCTCAGCCATTAGATATTCTTCAGGTGAGAACTCTTTGTTTAGCTCTGTACCCCATTTTTTAATAGGGTTACTTGCCTCTCTGGAGTTTAACTTCTTGAGTTCTTTGTATATATTGGATATTAGCCCTCTGTCGGATGTAAGGTTGGTAAAGATCATTTCCCAGTTAGTTGGTTGCCGCTTTGTCTTTTTGACAGTGTCTTTTACCTTGCAAAAACTTTGTAATTTAATGAGGTCCCATTGTAATAATTGAATGTCCTTACCTGTGGATAATTGCATTAAATGTAAGTGGATCAAATTCTAAATGCTAGGTGAAAAAAGTTATAAAAAGAAAAAAATTGCTGAAAGCTCCACCTACATACTGTCTATGGAAAAAAAAATGTAGCTCTCAATCTATGTGTAGGTTAAAAAACAATAATAATAAGATATATGCCAAGTATAAGGAATATTCTAGTTTTAGGTGAACATTTTCTCATTTATTAAATAATTTTGAACTCCATAGATACTTCTCATCCTAAAAAATACAGTATATAGTTTCAAGAAAGATATGTGTATAAGTACCTTATTAAACATTTATTTAATGTCCTAATGGGGTTTTGTAATAGCTATTTTTATGAATGTAATGAAAGGCAGACAATTTAACATGTCTAATTTCAAGTAAACTAAAATTCAATTAAGGATTGACACCCTGAGTTAAACTTGAAAGCACGTCTATTTTATTTACATGTATTTTTTTATGTATATGTGCATGTGACCTATACATGGTATGTGTATGACATGCAAATATGCAACTGCATCAATATAGATACACACCAAAAAAACCAACTGTCTTCCTCTATTACACTCTGATTATTTTTTATGTTAATTTTTACTTAAAATAATAGTGTCAGTCATTGATCAATTTAAATTGTCCTCATTATGTACATAAACATACTGATCATTTAATTGTCTTCTTTTATTTTCCCCATATTTCCTTTCATGTAAGCTACTGTGTATTAAGTTCATATTTTCATTTCCTTTCCCTCCTGACTATGAAAATTTTAAGCATAGAGATTTCTCTTCATTCTATTCGTTATTCTTAAGGACAAGTATCTAGTAAGTACAGACATCCACCTAATAGTTCTTTCTTTAAAAAATATTTATCATTGATGTTTGCACTCATGGATGAGTATATAATATTTGTGTGTGGGGGGGGGATGCACACATGGATGCCAGAAGATACTTTGTGTAGTCAATTATCTTTTTGCAATTTTATATAGGTTCTGGGTTTCACACTCAGGTGGCCAGGCTTGAGAGGCAAACATTTTATCTGCTAAGCTAGTCTTTTATATACCTATCAAGCACTTTTAAGTAAAAAAACAAAACAAAAGCAAGTTAAAGAACAGTGCCAATTGCTGACTCTCCAGTCCCCAAAATACATTATGAGTTAGTGAGTGATATTAAAAGACAAAATTTTAAAGTGTATTAGCTAGCTTGGATCCCCAAAGCCAACAAACATCATACTAAAGTTTATCATTACCTAGACTCTCCTTGAAATTTCAAAAGCTGTTTGTATTCCATGCTTCCACTAGAATCCACTTTAAGGTTAAACCCTTAATCTTAATTCTCTTTAACCCCAATTGCACAAACACAGTGCATTCTTCTTGTGTAGTACACAAATGCTCAGAGACGACTTCTAGAAAAAAGTATGCAATGCCAATTTATTGTTGGTGTTGTGACAATTCCTGGGTCTAATTACATAGAATGATTGCATATGAGACAGAAATCATGTGTGTTTTCCTTCTCTGAGGCAGCTTTTCTCATAATTCCCACACAAATGTTTGGAGGTTGATAAGGAAACACTGATTTTTGCTGTATGCTGTCAGCATGCCTATAGGCGAACAAGCTCCTGGTGGACAACTGTGTTGAAAAGCCAAAGCATACTTACACCCACCCCCTTATTTCTGAAAAGAAAATTAGCAAAGAGCTGAGTTACATTCTGGACTAGAACCCAGTTGTTCTCTTTCGCAAGAGGCACACTTGTTCTTCTCATATATTCCATTATCCTGTCGTAATTAGTTTTGTGGTCTTAGATGACTCACTGGATTTGTACAGTGTCCCTCTGATGAACAGGAAGGAATTCCTCGTCATTATTTACAGGTTATAACTTGTGTTGTCTGTAATTAACACTGAGTATCATTGCTTTTAATGTTCCTTGTCTATACAGTTCACAGAACTTTTTCTGAGTCCTACTCCCTGTATATAAGAAGCTCTCCCCAAGGTTAACAGCTATTATGTCTGTTAGAGTGTACATAGTAGACTAACTTTGAAGTGGGGAAATATGAAGAGAATTTGGACAGTTGTCTAAAGCAACAGTGTTTAGAGTGACTATTGACCTGTAAAGTAAACATTACATGTTGAATATCCTATCGATAGATGCCAAAAATGACATCTCTTTTTCTTTTTTTTTTTGTCTCATATTATTGATCACTGAAATTCCGTACAGTTTGTTACAATTCTTCAAAGACAAATGCCATAAGAATCATTGGAATCTTATTCACCCTTTACAAAGAACATTGTCAGGTTCTTCCATGCCAGGCCTGGGTGTTTGAATTCTAAATAATACAACACCAGCATAATTATCTGCCCAGTCATGAGACTGAAGCTTTCGTCAACTCGTGGTTCTTGAGCTTCAGTGACTGACCTGGTCATATTACCAGAGTCGGGAACTCCAAAATTGAATAAACAAAACATTTTACACCCCAGAGAACTATCACATTTCTGAAATAGGATGCTAGAATCAGACATTTGGTAAGTGTTGATTTGATATATAATTTAGACATGCCATTTCTAACCATAGAGTCTATGTTTTGCCAGAGCTTCCAAAACATATCTCTAGTCAGCATTCTACAGGAAAATCGTTTTTGAAGGACAGTGAAGAGAAGTGTGATATGAATATCACCAAAAGCTAAGAAGACCACTTTAAAAGGAGATGATACACAAAGTCAAAAGTCAAGTATGGGACACTTGAGGTTAAGTGAACTGATGCGCCATTTGAAAGAGTCTGAGGCTGGATGAGAGCCTTTATTCCATTGCACTGGGGATACCATGTGAGATACAATGTGGAATGTCCTCAAGCAAACTGTCTCCAATGAAAAGTTATATAAGCTCCACAAATAAGCTCACTTCTAGTTTCCTACCAAAAAGGTATGTAGCTTCACTACTTTGGGGGCTCCTTTCCCGTGTTTAACATTATGCACTGACTTTTTTTTTAAACTTTTAAATGGCATCCAAAATCTATTTGTCAAATTAAATCTTGATAAACCAAAAAATTTCTTTGTTAATGATTTGGAATTTGCTGAAATGTATGTTTTCATTGTCTATATTAAGATTTCTAACTTCTTAGTTATTTCTATACTTTAAGTGGATTCTGCCATGTGTAATATTTGTTCAGAAAATTATGCCTTTAATGACAAAATTCAAACCAGTTTTTCTTTAAGAAAAAATACAGTAATGGCATCACTTATAGTGCACATTCTTCATTGTTAATCAGTTAGAAGACAGTTTATAGTGATCCCCTGTGCCACACAATGGTAGGCAACACAGTCCTGGGTTGATGATAGGAAGCTACGATCCTCAATTCTTTTCACTAAGTCATTGAAGGCAAGAATGACAGGGAGAATAAAATGAACTATGGGAAATATTTTGCTGCTTAATAATTCTCTCGAAGATTTCATGCTTTCAAACAACTAGGATTGTTCATTGGGCAATTCACAACATCCCATGCCAGATAGGTTGAATAGAATTGGGATAATTCAGTAATTTATCTAAGAATAAACTGCATCTAGAGTAATAGGAATAATTTTATCACATGCTGTGGTCATTTCAATAGGAATGCCCTCCATAAATGCAGGTGTTTGAATGCTTGTCCCATACAACATGGCAGTATTAAGGTATGTGGGGTCTTACCACTGTAGGGGAAGACTTTGAATTTCCAAATGCTCAAGACCAGGCTCAATGACTCAAAGTTCTTCTTTTTGCGGCCTGTGGATCAAGATGTAAAACTCTCAACTCCTTCTCTAGCACCATGTCTGCCTGCATATCACCCTGCTTGCCATCATGACTTTAATGAACTAAACCTTGGAACCATAAGATAGCCCCAATTAAATGTTTTCTTTTACATGAGTTGCTATAGTCATGGTGTCTCTTCATAGCATTAGAAACCCTAACTCAGACACCTGCCTATTTCTGTCTTAAAGACCAGCGGAAGGAAATTCGATTTTCATCTGTGTTCTGAAAAGGAGTAAGCAGATGTGCTCCAAAATAGTTTTCAACCTTATGCACTCATCATATTTGGAAAGTACGGAATGCTAAGAATTAGTGGTCCTTCTTATAGACTAATACAAGTACTATGGAGGAAGACAAACTTTCAAAATAAGCTAATTCTAGGTACCTCTGTGAAAATAATGTACAAAAATTATTTTAACAATGCACTTTAGATTGTGATAATTCCAGAAAGTTCCCTTAAGCTACAAATAGGTTGTCATTAAAGTTCACATTACAAATTCTAAAACAATTCAAAAAGAAATATTAAAGTATGGGCGAATATGAGCACAGACAACCCAAAGTTGTTAGGAAGAAAGTGAAAACCTTCTAGAAGGAAATGGGAGCTACTTGCCATCAGTGATTAAAGTCCTGTATCAATATTACCCTAAACTGATTTAACTTGCTATACTTGCAAACAAATAGATAAGTAATCTAAATATACAAGTTCAACCTATGATTTCTCTTCCCCCTTCTCTCTCATTCACTCTCTTCCCTTCTCCCTTTTTCTTCTCTATTGAGAAAATATTACTCTTGCCTTAACATTACTCCAGCAGAAGTGACCATGATTCTTTTACATTTCACAGAACATTCCTTTATCCAGGTATATGGGTTTATGGCTAAATATCTAACCCATAGGCAGGTACTCCTCTGTCAGGAAGAAGCCATTCTATTTTGTGTCTGACTTTTGTTCAATGTACTCTTACAATATTAGCTGTTCCCTACATAGGCCCTAACCAATAGAATAATTGAATCCAGTAAGACACAAAGAAGTTAACAGGATAAAATACATGTGAAAATGGACACACATTATCACTAACAGATCCAACATGAGGGATGTCCCTAAGGGTTGACAGGAGGTTGAAGAACAGCAAGATACCTAGCCAACAGGGAAAAACCAAAGAGAAAGAAGCCATGATATTTCCTATTTGTTTGATTCCACAGACAGGCTTTCTATGAGAGTTATAGATCTGGTAGCTTAAAGAAAACACAACTCTTAGCTTTGTCATTGTAAACACTGTAGGATGGGTTGAGAAGCAAATAGGCAAGGACACAGATGCCAATGTAGAGAGGACAGCTGCATCTAAACCAAAGGCGACAAGTTTGGTTAAATTTCAAGTAATTGATGTCACTACTAAAATGAGGTGCCAAAAAAATAACTACATTAAAAAAATTATGACAACTCACTACTCAAACAGATTAGCAAACAAAAACACAAGAAAATGTTCAATTTGTATTAACAGCCTCTTTTATGTTTAAGATCTTATATCCTAGTAAAATCTAGGATAGAGTTGAAAGAAATTGTAAATCTGGGGACTTTAACAAGATGCTGAAAAGAACAGTTCCTTCAATATTAACAATATAACCCATACTCAATGACACTTTCTTTAATATAGATATGAAATAATATATATTCATCATCCACAATAAAATTGATGGCTTTGAACTTCAGCCTAATATCTTCTTTTAAGAGCAAAAGATAAATAACAAATACCACAATGGTGCAATGTGCTTTCAAGATCAGTGTTTGTCTGTGAATATGCAGAAGGAGGAAGTCGGATGACAACCCATGGGAGTTGGCTCTCTCTTTTTATCATATGGATCCTGGGGATTCTGGAAATCTAACCCACATTGTCAGACTCGGGAATAAACACAGTCACCCACTTTACCATTCTTCCAGCCCAATTTTTTCATTTTAAAGTAATAAAGAGAGGGAAAATAGCATATTCAAGGTCTCTTTATTTCTTGATAAATTTTGATCTAAAAGACCATCATGGCTTCCAAGTTAATATTTCTTTGGAAAATGTATTTTATGCTTTGGCTGAGCACCATGAACTCTTAACTACTTTTAAGAGTTCTTCAGAGAGTGCTAAGGTACTCAAAATCAATTCCTAATCAGAGCCCTCTCTTGCTACTCCCAACCCAAACTGTAGACATTGAGATGTTCCCCTGTATGGGGAATTTTCCTCAGGAAAATTTTATGAACTAGGATTTGGTAATAATATGTTTGTTCCCAAACTCAGAGTCCTCAGTTGGTAGCATGGAGAATATATGGTGGAGGAGATATTCCTCACTGCAGCTACTGCTTTCTGTACTTGCTTCTTGTCTGTATCCCACTATTTTCCAAGCCTTGGCCCACCAACTGAAATGTCAATTCTGATTTCTTTCCCGTGCATATTTATTGGTGTTGTTGTTTCTAAGGTCGGGGTTTTGTTCTTTTGCTTCAGTCCTGGAAAGCAGTACATCAACAATCAAGTGCATGCAGGAGTAAAGCAGGGTTTGCTTCAGAAAGATAGAGCCCTTGTATTTTCCACCCCCTCAAAATAAAAGCTGATTAAAAACTCAGACATTACAGACACTAGAGAAATGACCATAGCCCTGTCACACCCAATAGAATGACCTGGCTGCCCTGTGATGTTTATTCTGTTGTAATAAGCACAGAAAATAAAAACTAAATAGCTAAAAGTTATAATGAGACTTGATTTTACCCAATTAGTATGAAAGACAAGGTAAAATGCTCCCTTTTCTCTGCCTAGTTACATTCAGAATGATCAGACCTGCTGACTACACTTCATAATAAAATTAAAGAACATCATACACTTCTGAAATATAGTAATCATTTGTTGACATTTTTTCACCTAAAATCCAATTAACCAGTCAACTCTTACTATATATAAAGTTTCTATTAATGTATATTTTGCAAACTGTATACTCCTAAGGAGTTAATAGACAAACCTTCATACTGACTGCCAGGATGGAATGGTGGGAGGACATACTGTACTGGAAACTCACTGTGTAGTTCCTTCATACCAGCATCACTTGGGGCCAGCCCGGGGTCATACCTCATTCTTCCTGTGTGTTTACATTAAGAGTCCATTTATAAAGAAACATACTTTGATCCCCCTGAAAAAATGCCGCATTAAGACATTTCTTCTTGTTTTCCCTTCCTGTTTCATGTGGGATCTATGTGTAATCTATAAAGCAGTCTGAACAGAATGGCATAAGCCGTCAAAATATTTACATATTTCCCTGTAAAATATTTCATAGAAAGATTTAACAGGCATAAGTAAGCTATGACAAGCATGTTCACTTATCTGAAGAAAAATACTTTGAGCTGATTTCCTGGCAGGGAAAGGAAAGCTAGTGAAGTGACATCTCCCCTTGTGGAATGTGGAGATTAAACCAAGGAGACTCTCTTTACCTTCCCCAGGAAGGGCACAGTAGAATTCAGTGTATCAGACTTTGCCATTGTCTCCCACTAATACTCTTATGTGGAGGCTTACCAATGAAGGTCAAGCAAACAAAGAAGTAAAGGAATATGCAAAATAAAAGCAAAACAAGAGTGTGTTTAAATGTAAGTATTCTTATGAAGCAGTACAAACAACATTGGAAAAACAATAAGGATTAAATACTAAGATGCTTATTTTGTGCTGAAAAATAAGGGGGCGCTAAACCAGATTTTAGAAAATCATGTATCTGTAGATCAAACACATATATTCCCATCGTCAGTTGAGAGATGAATCACATAAACAGATCCTTTTCCAGCTATTGGATGAAGGGGAAGCTGCAACACAGGAATTGATATGTGGCCAAACTCTGAAGCTCTATTTTGCTTCATAAATGAACAAGTTCTAACCCATTAACTATGGAGTTATGATTAGGGAACAGACATTTCACATTGGAAAGTACTAATGTGAGGGGTGAAAACTGAATCCTGGGCACTCAGACCACATTCGAGTCTCAATCCCTATATCATCATGTTGACCCAAACTTAACCTTTATTTCCAAGTCTTTCACTTGTTTGGTTAGAGTCACACCAAGATACTTTTTCTTACCTGGTAATTTTTAAAAAAATCTCTTTACATAATTACAAGTTTGGATGAAATAAAAGTTGATAGCATATGAAACTACCATGGTTTGAACTAGAATGGTAACATAAAATCTTAATTCTGATCTATTTCCTGTTAAGAAAAACAAAAGAAAACCAAATGAAACAAACACAAAACCAGCAAGGTAGTATAACCTTCCTATCCAGACTAATATAACCTACTGTTTATTGGTACTAGGACTCCTTCTTAACAGTCGGACTAACTCTAATCTATCTTAATTGCTCAACTTAGAAACAACATAGAAAATGGACTAATAAATTCTGCTTTAGAAAACTATTCAAACTAAGATAACTCATTCATATTTTCTTTTATTGCTATCTACTTACTCATTTGCATGGAATTAGACACCAATCTGAGTCAATTCTTAGAAGACATAATTCTGGCTGTTCAGCAACTATGACCTTATTCTTTATCAGGAAAACATGTTTAATGGTCAGGAAAAGTATAGCTTCTGTCTTCATCCAACAGCTTTGCCTGAAAAACTTGATCTACTCAGTTTAAAATAATGGCAGAGATAAGGTGTTATAAAAATTTGTGCTCAATTTAATAGAATTATAGCAAATATATATTAGCAATATACATTTACTTAAAACAAATGAAATTGGCACTATTTTAGAAATTTAAACATAATCCATAATTTTTCAGAAGTTCAATATAATATTAATTTTAATAAAATGGAAAATATAAAAGCAATGTGAAATTTCCATTTTGCTACAAAATAATAGAAGCATTTGGCTAGATTAGAATGCAAAAGGTTGACTTTTGGAAGACATACCAACTCTTCATTTGAACAAGGTCAAATAGTATTTTGTTAAAAAAATTCAAAAAAAAAATCCCAAAACAATAAAAACCGTCTCTACGTCATTTTGAAAGTGTGAATACGAGTGTAAGTTTAAATTGCCCAACTTGAGCAATTTGTAGCTGCTACTTAATGCTTCAAGCTTCTTTCGTTATCATTAATATAAGACTAAAAATAGAATACATTATATGAGTCTCTATTCAATATTAAGTAAGTAGATAAATATAAGATTACTACTAAATGTTGTGAGACACACAAATACGATTTAGCTCTGTGACAGCTAAAGAAGAAACTACATGTTATTTACTCAATTTCATGGCTATGTACTAAACTTTCTAACTTTATGGGTCCCTAGGTTTACTCCCTGACAGTAAGCTCACTTATTCATCGGGTGTTTGTTGCTGCCCTTTCTATACCCAGTACTGTGAAATGTTTTCAGCAGGTAAAACCTCAAAATATTGTATGTCTTCCATCTACAAAGAGTTACTCTGCAGGGAGCGATGGTAAGTGCTAATGACCTATAATCCATGTGGTAACATATTAAGATTGAAATATACAGCTGCTATCAGTCTACCTTTCTTTAGAGAGAAGACAAGCAGGAGACAGAGGAAGAGTCTTTTCCTGTGCTACACACTGCTTCATATTCATTGTGGACATCAAAAGGGGCAATAAACAAAAAAGAGAGTGCCCTCTGTAAAAAGAAAGTTCTCAGTATGCTATGATGCAGAAAGGCTGCATGAATACAGTGGTGTGAGAAAGTATGCCATCTTCTGTAGCCTTTCAATTGCAAACTTGAACTGAATCTGAAAACTGTAAAAAATAATATTAGTAACATATCTGTTATTGGACAAAACTTGTGCACATTAACCTAGGGATGCTAGGAAACATCCTGTTGATGTAAAGTTTATTGTCATCCTCAATTTGCCGATTAAAACTTCAAGGGGTTGGATGTTTAAGCAAACTTGCGTAAGAACAGCCATTAGTAAAAGTAAAAGAGTCTAATTGGGGTGGGGGGTAGACTCTCATGACCATAGTTTGTTCATTTATCTTTTGTATTTTCAGGTAACAGAGATTGTGCCTATAAAGATAAGCTGTTGAAGTTTTTGGTGAGCAGGTGACTTTAAGCTGCACTGGCTTCATCATCACTACATTGGCATCTGCTACTAGAAAAATAAAGTTACCTAATTGCCTAGCCATCTGTAGTTAAAATATTATTTCAAATCCCGTGGCTAAAATTAGGCAGAGTGTGTTGTGGTGGTTTGGGAACAGACAAGAAGGCAAGTCCAAAATACAAAGTAGCAGAGAATGAAGTTGTACAAAGTTTGGGGTCGCTTCATCTTTAGTATATGAATGGCAGATTGGAATTAAGTTTTATTAAGGGTTCTACATGAGCATGTAAGTAAAACATTGAACATTTCAACTGCAGCTACAGTGTAGAACCTATCATGTGTAAGACATTATCCAGAATAATAATATGAGTTACTATCCAGATTTTATTCTTTTATTCTTTCTTGTTTGTTTCTAGGATGATGGTTTTCTTCCCTCTTTCCATTCCTTTTTTTTTCCTCACCTCACTCATTTCTCCTGTCTTTCTTTCATCTTCCCTTGCACTTGTTTTGTTCTCTTGAATGTCATTTCTCACTGAATCTAATAAAACTGCTCTATGATGAAAGATGAAAAGAAATATTCCAATTCCAGGAGCTGTAGGTCTCCATGAACAGGACTATGGAATGTGAAAAATTTCACATGATTAAATGTCCTCAAACTCATTACCAACATTCAACTATGCCTTTTCATGAATCCCACCACACTGAGAAAAAACTTCCTGTCAGCCTGTCATCTATTTTAAGGTAGTATTGCACACTGCCACTGAAGGGAAATGTGTAATAACTAATATAAGAAAATTATTAAAGAGTTTCAATGTCATTTGTTTCATAAAACATTTGAGATTATTGAATTATTAAGATATTATGAAGGAAATGCATTCACATTATTTAGCTCAAATTTTCATTAGAACAGGCCAACTAAAGTTATTTAATATGAGAAAATCACACATTTCATCCGAGATGGTCTGTCTGTACTTTAAATGTACACATTATTTTAGGTGGGAATAAAGAAAAACACTTTTTATATAGCACTACCTCTTTCTTTCCTGCATCCTTTACATATGATCCCTTATTATCTAATTTCCTATGTATGTCCACTTTATGTTTATTTTCTATCATATGCACATCTTATATGCTGCTAGTATTTTCCTGAATAAACAAAAATCCTTATAAACTATCTTATTACCTCAATTTAAGTTCTAGTTTTCCTATTTTTAAACTATTCTCTGCATTAGGTGTTTATCTTATAAATGAAAGCAAAAATCAAATAAGTAGTAGTCTCCTTGGGTGTCTAGAGATTAAGAGAAATTGATTACAGACAAATGAGATCTGTGACAAAGGCAGAGGAATAAGGTGTCTATTGCCCCTCCAAAATTAATCAGCATATAAATTAATCTTACTTCAAACAAAAAGCAGGGCAGAAGCATTGTCAAGAAAGTGCTATGCCAAGACATTCCCAGAATGAATATTAATGAGTAGCAACAACTAGCAATTGCTACTGAAACAAATTTTAAAAAATGTTTTTTATCAATACTTTAAAAATTGAAGGAAACTGTCTGAATATTTTTAAATCCAACCTGCATGGGTTAAATATGTTATTATCAGCAGTAGTGCTGTGACAGTAATTGACTCCTACTTACAGAGGACCTCACTGAGTATCCTTGCTATGCACAGAACTTTCCACATTTTCTTCAATTTCCACATTTATCTTATGAAGTAACTATTTTCTCTATTTTACAGTTTCATCAACTGAACCTCAGAAAAACCTAGACCTTTTGACAATCAGGAAAAATAAAAACTGATAAAATTTTTTTCACAACAAAACACTGAATAATATAACCTATATTTCTATAACCCCAGTTATTATTGACTAATAGGTTTATTTATTTATTCATTTATTCATTTATTTATATCAGAAGACATGCATATTTCTTATAGAAAGATTCACACAGTTCTTTGGCTACCTAACCTTTAGTACATTCCTCAAATAGTATTCCATGGAATGATCTGGGTGATTAACAACAAGGATAATCCTCCAAGGGAGACAGGAGGAAAAATTATTGGAAGTAATAACTAATCATTATTTGATAATTCTACACAGCATGTTTCTAAAAGGCTCTTTTGTCCTTAATTGCCTCTAGTCATCCCTCAATTCTCCTTGTTAGAAAATATATGCAAATCAAGGTTAACTAACATGAACTATTATAAATATTCTGAAGAAAAAACATTAGCAATATGTGACTGACAATTCTTGAACATACTAGAAGAAAGTATTTGAAAATGTTTTATTATTCCTTAATTCAAAAACAGCTCCTTATGAAAATGAATGCCATTTACCTTTAAATTTTTTTTTTTTTTTTGGTTTTTCGAGACAGGGTTTCTCTGTATAGCCCTGGCTGTCCTGGAACTCACTCTGTAGACCAGGCTGGCCTCGAACTCAGAAATTCGCCTGCCTCTGCCTCCCAAGTGCTAGGATTAAAGGCGTGCGCCACCACCGCCCGGCTACCTTTAAAATTTTAAAAGAGAAAAATGAGCAAGAAACTTCAGAAACATGTTCAGATCAGGACTAAAACAAAAATATAACCCAATCAACAGCACAGATCCATTATTAACCCACTTCAGTCTATTGAAATTTTAAAATGTTCAATGCAGTTTGTTCTGGAGATAATGTGGGAAAGCAGTAATTACATATTGCAAGGGAGAGAATAAAAGCATTGTTTAAAGTAATGTAGTAGTATCTAATAACCTTTAAAACATATGCACTTTGACTCAGAATTTCTATTTCGGCAAAACTGTCTTAAGATAAAAAGATATGACCATAGTAACTAACATGTCATTATATGTGTCATCATTCTAAGAGGTCATCTTTCTATCATCTATCTTGTTTTGTAACAATTATATGTTATTTTTGTTTTCAGAAGTTAAAGGACTGTTTTGAGAGCCTAGGGAAATGGCTCAATGGTAAGACTGCTTAGTGAAAGCATGAAGACCACAGTTCAGATCCTTGGAATTCATGTTTAAAGCTGGGTTTGACTGCAAACATCAGTTGATGGAGACAGAAACAAGATCACTGGGGTTGTTGGCCACCATTCTAGCTTCAGGCCTTGCATCAAGTTAATAATATAAATTGTGATAAACTTGTGCACCCAACATCCTCTCCTATCTGAGTGCACACACACCATGCACATATACAACACATATTCACACACATCATGCCACCATGCACTTACACGACACAGACCTGTACATATACTGTGCACATACACCATACACGCCCATACAGAGAAAATGAATAAATAAAAAAGGATGATGTTGTTTGGAAATAGAGATTGGATTTCAGAGATTGCATAGGAGCCAGTATTTGAGAAAATAAAAAAGACCAAAGAATTACAGTCACCTATCTCCTCTCAGCTACTGACTCCTAAAACTAAAGTATATTTTCTTCTATATTGTTTTGTATAAAAAGAGCATAAAGACTAGTTGAAATCTGCAATATAAATGCTTATGTTTAATCATTACCAAAATAAAAATATACTTGCAAACATCACAATATTTCTCAACTGTGACTCAGAAGAGCAACACTCTAAAATCAGTGGGAAAAGTCCTCTAGCAGTGAGGACCATACCTGACTATGCAAACTAACAAACCCTAAGTGAGCCTTTCCTAACAATGTTTACAAATAAGTCTCAGTAGGACAATGGTAATCTGCCAATATCCTGCCTGAGGGGGAAAAACTTAACCATTGTGAAGAACTAAACAGTTTCATCTTTCAATTAACAGATCGTTATTTACAAAAAAATTATTAAAACCCAAAGTAAAAAGTAGATTAAAAATAAAAACAGACCTATGGATGATTCCCAGTGTTTTATGTAGCCCTATACAGACATTAAAGAAATTGTGATCAATATAATCCTGAAAACAAAAGATATATCAAGTAAAGTACAAAGAAAAGAAAATGGTTGTAATTTATGAAAAGTAAATAAATGAGACTTCTAAAACTGAAAACTAGAAGTTGGAAATAGAAGACATTTAGATCATAATTCATTTGTTAAATCTGTAAAGCATTATTGGCATGAAGTAGTAAAATAAACAAACAAAACAAAAATCCTCCTCTATGCATCTTATGACATAATGAGGAAATAGAAATGAATGATATCAAGCAAGCCTTAAAAGGTATTTAGAGGCTACATTAATACAGAAACCTGAAATGTCTTATTGATGACAATAGAGCCACACAAATAAAATAGGAAAAGAGCATTTTTCCTGTCAGTCAATAATACCTGTAACAGCCCCCAATAGGTGGTGATTTATTTTCTGAAAAAAAATCAGGTGTTACTGTACTTTAAACAACTGAGTTGATTGTTAACTAGAAGCTTGAGGCTTCACCAAGATGAGGAGGTATTATTTGGTTTTCATTTGAAGTCACAATGTCTGACATACATTTTCAGATGAGGTGAAACTGCATCAACCAAAAACAAAATCAAAGCATATTCTGGCCTCTATGGAAGCAATCCGCACATGAGGCAACGTAATAATTGAAGCAAGATACAATAATTTCAGAAAGTTACATTCTGGATGAATTTTAATAAAATAATTAGAAGAGATCTAAGAGTAAAACAAAAAATACCTGTGGATAATGTCAATGATTAATTTTTTGCTGGTCAGCTAGAGATTTAAAGTCTTTTATTGACCGAAATGTAACTGATGGGTTTAGAAATGAAGAAAGCAGGAGATAAGTTTAAATGCATTAAGTTCAAGATAACTACTAGACTTCTAAATAGAAGTATCAGGAGTTTTCAGAGTCTAATACATGTAACAGATGTATGAGAAAAGTCCAAATAAAAGAGTACAAACTGGGGAGCTATTGAAATAGATTACAGTTTTCTAATGAGGCTGGATTAAAATTTTGTGCTGTAAGAAGCAGCAGTGTGTGAAAGATTTACAATTATTATGTTTTTAAGAATGTCACTCCCAAGCAGAGGGAAGGAAGAACAAAGAGAACAGAAAAGGGAAGGAAGAGGACAGAGCAAATAAGACGGTCCATGATATTTTCCAACTCACTCAAAAATAAGTAAGCTGAATACAAATTCCATCCCCTTGTTGCTTCATACCTATGCGAATTCAGGTTTTTAATGTAATTAAATAAAAGGAGCTCATGTCAATGTTCAGAAGGGTTGTTCTATCTTTCCTACCTTGCCAGTTTTCCTTATCAGGTAGAGATGTGCTGTGGTAACTCTGTTCCAGGAAGAGAGGTCTGATTCTGCACATGGTGTCAGCTATGAGTTTCAGGGGCTAAAACACAGTAACGTTTTCAGGATCTAAAACCACTGTTATCAAAATGTTCAATGCAGTGTAAAATGTGAGAAAGTGCAAGAGACTTTCAGGGAAGCTTTCTACACAATTTCAATACTGATTAATGCATTTTAAAATATGCCTTGATTGTGAGACCTGTATATTGATACAGTTTCTATATAAGACAGAAATTAGAGCTGTAACTTTCTAAACTGCCATGTGTTTTCATACTGGGGACAGTGTAAAGCCAGGCAGTTGATAGGACCTGGCAAGTCCAATAGAAAGTGAATAGACTTGCTGGCAAAAATGATAAAAAAAAAAGGAAGGAAGGGTCACCTAAAAAGACAGATGTGTTTAAGAGGCTTAAGAGGTTTAAGAAATGGATTTGGTCCAATGAGGTGACTCAGTAGGTAAATGCATCTGCCATCAAGCTTTATCATATGAGTTCTGTTGATGCCTGGGTCCACACAATAGAGAGAGAGAACCAGCTCCTACAGCTTTCCATTGCCCTCTGCCCTCTTTTACCCTCCTGCTACAGTCACATAATAAATTAATATATCATACAAATTATTGAAACAAAAAGTTGTATGGGCTTAATAAAAAATTAAAGACTTTGCTGTCTGATTCTTGGGAGAGGGAGGAATAGGCTTTAGGGGTCAAAATTGGTTTGGCTAGTTTTGATCCTTATTGGATATTAATTAGACTGACACATTTCAAAGAAGGGGTATGAATAATAGTAAACTGAAGAACAGAACTCCCATCTGTTCAGAAAAGTAATGTCAGACCAAAAGATAACACTGAAACCCAAACGTCTGGAATCAAAACAATCAGATTCAGTGTAGAACTGGAAGGTAGAACCCAAAAGGGAACAAGAGTTCTTAAAACCTTGTAGGCCAGCAAGGATACGGAGTTGTATGTTTCTATGAGAATGCAGTTTTTCTAATTTAAAGAACCAATATCCAATTAAGTACTTACATTTTAGATGTCTTATTAGGAAACATAACCCAAATTTTGTGTATTCTTTACCTTCCTTACTTACCCGTTGGAATCTTCATAGATGTGTGGATGTGAATTTCAATTATATGCTGTTTCTATAATATGAAATTGCTCATAAATGGACGTATTGTCTGCTGGGGTCCACATAATTCATTTGGCAAGTAGCAACTGGGCACTGTCCTGGCTAGACTTTTGTCAGCTTGACACGAGTTAGAGTTATACTTCAAGAAGAGCCTCAATTGGGAAAACATTTCCATCAGACTGCTCATGAAAAAGTGTATAAGAACATTTACTTGAAAATGATTACTGTGGAGGGGTCCATTCCTAGGCCCATGATCCTGTGTGGTATAAAAAGCAGGTTGAGTAAACTATGGGGAGCAAGCTAATAAATAGCACTCCCTTATGACTTCTGCTTCAGTTTCTGGCTGCAGGTTTCTACTCTGATTTCTCTTAGCGATGGTACTGTTACCAGGAAGTTCAACCTGAAGTAAACCCTTTCTTCCCTAAGATGTTCTTTGGTCTTGGTGCTTTATCACAGCAATATAAGTCTAACTTAGAAAGGTGTCACTCTGCCCTTATGGAATAAATTCTGATAGGAATTGGCAACATATTTTTCAGAAAAGTGTTAATGTAATGAGGTGTTCCAGGGACAGTTTGACAGCTGTAGTTCTGGGTGGTCAAGAAAGATCCCTGAAGAAGCAGAATTCAAGTTTCTGAATTCCTAGATTTTCAGAAGTGGTCGTCTGGGATAACTGAAGGTCAGTACCTAGATGAAGGTCATGTAATAGAAATAGGAAAGCTGATGCCTGACAGTGTGTTTGGAAAATTCTCTGGGCTTTGGGCATTATCACACCTTGAGCCTCTCTTTTTTAAAAAGCAACTCTGAAAAAGCAATTTCTAGAGGGAGATATTTCAAACATTAGAATCTTCCCTAAGAGAGAAGCTCAGAAAACTCCTACCCATCTGAAACAATAATGTAGGTTTGTATAAGAAATGAAGCCACCACATTTTTATTGTATCAGGTATTCTTCATCGGTGAATCTGATACATGCCAAAACACCAATATGCCTAAATGAAATAAACACGAAATGCAAGGCCCGAAGCTGCACATCCGATCTCCTCTTTGCAAAAGACACTCCATAATATTTTTCTGGCCTTTTTTTTTTCTTTAAGATTCATTCATATTTTATCCTCTTACATAAATAGTGTTTAGATAAACCTAATGAATAATGGACTTGAAAATAAATTTCAAAGGCCATCTTGTATATATCTCCTTGCTTCAGGCAAAAGTACACTCGTGCCCACCCAGGAAGTAGTGTTCGCTTCTGCCAGCTTTTGTTTCAGAGAAAGTTCCCCCCCACACACACACCATGGGAGAAGTTAAGGCAAAGCCGAGAGTAATGAAGAGCATGTTTTTCTTCCAAGCATAAGCAGAGTTATTTTTGATATCAGTGTCCTCCCCTCTTTAGGACTGGAGCACAGTAGACTTCCAACGCCTTATATGTTTACTTTCAGCTCTAAATGTATTTGTGCAAATCTCATGAATCATCAAGGCTTTTGAAAATATTTATAGGGAGAGAAACTCTACCCTTTTCATTAGAGTGAGTAAAACTCACATTTGTATCTCTCTATTGTTTAAGGAGAACAATGAATGGGTGGATGAAAGAAAATGTCAGCTGGATCAACAAGCAGCTGTTCCAACAGGGATCCTGCTGTCCTGGACAGGACAGCAGTATTAATTGTTGCTTTCCGCCTATAGATTTTCAATAAGTACAGCGTATCCCTACTAGTTGCAGACAAAAGGGAGGGCTGCATCAGGCCTGTATCACAGCAGATACTTGACTTGTGGAGAATGAGCTGGAAACCTTAAAAGCTTACCTTCATTTGGAAAGAAGATTCCAGCCTTCCAAGGAATCTTTACTTCTTCACATGATCTTACTGAAGCTTCTGTTGTGGTATCATAATCCAATGACATCTTACATGGAAGAAAGGATGCCCATTTCCATTATATATATATATATGCTCTTTATAATACAATCTCTTAAAATATTAGTTTCTCTAGATAGAAACAGACAGGACACAGGAAGTTTGACCAGGATTACCCCACACAGTCACTGGGCGGGTGTCAGGCCATAGGGAAGTCTCAGAAAAACTGCTCGGGGTGTGTGTGGGGGGGTGTGTGGGGGGAAGCACAGTCTGAGGTGCAGGGCAGCTGAAGTTGGCCCAGGGGTCCCCGGTCCTTCAAGGAGGCTGCGGCTGTCTGGTTCTCAGGCTATCAGACACCCAGGTGCTGCTGGATGCTGCGGAAGAGCTGAGAACAGGAGTGGAGGCTGCGGGCTGGATCTAGCGGGGCCAGGGTCAAAAAGTCTTGGCTTGTCAGTGGTTGACTTGAGCTTTGCTTAGGCTTGGTGGCAGTCTTGACTGGGAGCACAGAGAGGCCTTCTACAGGAGACTAGACAAGCGGTTCTGTAGACAAAGGCCTTCTCTGTGGCTCCCCATGGCAGATTCCGTTGAAGAAAGGCAGTCCATAGTTGTAAGACATTTATTGTCACGGCAGAAAGTGGATGAGTAAAACTGTACCGCACTTTTTGGGGTGGGTCTGAGATTAAATATTTTTTGCAGGGAGAGGTGTCTGGGAGAAGAGTTTATTGGCTAAGTCCGCCAGGCCTTTAGGTACCTCATAAAAATGGAGATCTGTCTTGAGGACACCTGACCACAGGTCACATCCTCTACCTATGGAGTGGCTTTGGGCATTGCCCTTAGGTAACTGAAGGTCACAAATCCATGAAGGGCTGCAGCCTTGTGCCTGGGAACAGGCGAAACACATACTGTCCCTTTAGTATCACCGGGGTTTCGAGCCTTATCTCAACCAGGAAAAAAGGCTACCTTTCATGGTCCTACAGTCTGATACTCTGTAAATGTTACAGTAATGGGGGCACAGTTATAGATGACAATCTAGTGAATTGGCTGGGCAATTTGTTTGTTAATGGTGTGGTTCAATTTGCTCAACTTTCTGAAGAGGTTGTGGTATCTAACACGGTTATACATAAAACCACTAATGGCAACATGCCTGATCCATCTGAGGAATTAACTTTAATAAATGTCCATTGAAGTGCCATTTCATCAGTGGATGTATATCAAGTTAGCTCTGTTATAAGATACTTGAATTGTTAAAAAACGATATGTGCTACAAGTCCCCCAAAGATAAGCTATGAAGTACCCTCATCACTAACCCACACAACTAAATGCTTCATCAACATTAATGTATAAATATTGTGATTCCACATTTTTATGATCCAACATAATCGACAGTATGCTTTTATGAAAATATCTAAAGTGTTATCTTATGTAGAATACATAGTAATTATAAACTCAATTTTATTGCTATGTTTCTCCAGACCCCAAATTATTTTAGATGCTAACATTTTTTTTGAGTTAGGTAAAATATTGTTGGCTATGTAAAAGAATGCTCATCAGTATGACAATCAAATTATAAATAAAATAATTGAGCCATTCTAAGTCCTAATACAGAGAGGAACACATTCCATAGAGCCAGAACACACAATACTTGAAGAAATGCCTTCAAACCAAGTCACTCTCTGAGGCATGCTATTTTCTCCCCTATTGTTTCTCAGGAACTGAGGCAACCCCCCCCCCAAAAAAAACTATATAACACAATCTTATAACTTCCAATGAAGAGTGGGAAAATAAGCAAACTTCTAAGTAAGTAAAAGAAGTACATGGTCATTAGTGCACATTTTCACATAAAATATGAAAAGAGAGGTTATTTAGAAATAGCGTACTTTGAAAGATTTAGTAGACATTGGACTTTTGGCCTATTGCTCTCTGTGATTCTCATTTTTCACAGCAGTAGACACTATTGCAGGGAAGTCATTGGATTAAAGTTTGGGGTATTCTTAGAAGTCCATTTCTTCCAAAGATCTCAGATTTTTGATAATAGAAGAAAATCCCCAGGTAGTTTTCATTCCAAATGTTTGAATTTGATATCATCTAATTTTAGCTTTTGTCCTTATGATAAAACACTTGATAACTCAAGGACACCATCATCGCCTCATTGTGCACTAACCTAACTTGACCATTATTGTTTTTCTTATGGTAGAAGAATTTTAAGTAGAAGACCCAAAGAGGAACAGACACAGTTAAAACTTAAGAGACAAGGACAGTTGTGAAATATTAAAGTCACCTAAAAGGTAGGAACCATATAAATAATGAGTAAGACATGGCCCATAAGAGTGGACTGAGAGGTGGCATATAAACAAGCAACAGTCTGCAGGCAAGGCTTAGTTGGCAAAGCGATTACAGAACAATCATGAGTACCTAAGTTCTACCTATGGAATTTACTTTATAAAAATGGAAAGGAAAGATAGGTAGAGCAGAAAAGGGAAAGAGAAGAGAAGGGAAAGGGAAGAAAAGGAAGAGAAAGGATTGGGAGGATAAGAAAGGGAAGGAAAAATTTAAAAGCTAACCACAACACTATATGCCTATAATTCCAATGATGAGGAAGTAGAAATAAGAAGATCCCTTAGATTTGCTAAGAAATCAATCTAGAGAGATAGGTTCAGGTTCAATTACAGATTCTGTCTCAAAACTAAGGTGAAAATGATTGACAGACATATCAGAATACACACAGACTAAAGTTCTCTCTCTCTCTCTCTCTCTCTCTCTCTCTCTCTCTCTCTCTCTCTCTCTCTCTCTCTCTCTCTCTCTCTCTCTCCAAAGTAGGAGAAGTCAACATTAGTATCACAAGCAACAGAAAATCAGGACAGGAACTTGTTTTCCAAACTATCCCAGCTTTTTGAAACAGAAACCAGTTTTCATCCCATTTAGTTTTTGGAATCTTCCTCTGGTAATGAGGAAAGGAGACTAAGTTTAGCAAATAGAGCTGATAGATGTGGGACAATTTCAAGTGAGGTCAGATAAAGAAATGATGAAAACCATGTCAGATCAACTTTTTTTTTTTTTTTTGGTTTTTCGAGACAGGGTTTCTCTGTGTAGCTCTGGCTGTCCTGGAACTTGCTCTGTAGACCAGGCTGGCCTCGAACTCAGAAATCCGCCTGCCTTTGCCTCCCAAGTGCTAGGATTAAAGGCATGCGCCACCACCGCCCGGCAGATCAACATTTTAATTACAAGATTGAGGCAACTGTAGGCAACCACCAACTCAACTTTATGGCCTGGCACAAGGGTTCACTTTAGATCCTAAAGGTCATGTTTCTTCCTCTGTATCTGAGATGTCAAGTTTCAGGACCAAAGACTTGCTTGGATTATATATGATGGTCTTGGATTTACCATTCAAATTTCTGACGTTGATACAAAATAGGAGTGAATTTTCTCAAGAATTCCTGTAGCTTGCATAATGTTAATTTTGTGATGTTACTATAAGCTTTTATTAAAACAATAAATAAATCACATAGATTTAGCAAATGAATCTAATTCTGACAATTAGACTGGATCCTGTAATATTAGGATCTTCCATTCCATTTTAAATATGGTGTACTTTCCTGGCAAATTGTCTGCACAAAGATTAAGGAGCCAGTGCCATTTTTCAGCCCATAGCCTGCTATGGTGGAGGCACTGTGATCCTTGCTTGGGTTCGAGTGCATGACTATTATACACCACAGGAATCAAGAACCTGGGACTCCATTTGGATAAAGAAATATAGCTAAAGTCTGTGCTACCCTGGGTTTTGTCAGGTGCTTATAAAGCTAAGAGGATATAAAGATCATCACAGCCATTTCACTTCCTCTGAGGTAATAGCCAAGCATTATCTAACAATAGGATGCTGGGATTACACTGTAGGTGACTTCCAGAGAAAGCCTATCTTGGTCCTGACCTAGTCAGCATCTCTTTCAGCAGCTTAATAGCAGCGATGTCAGTACATTTCCTGAGTCTATGAAAATTTGCCAAGATATTTACTCTTTGCTAGCTATTAAAAGCCTCCTTTTTATGCCTTTTTCCTTTATTTATTAGACAGTCTCTCCTAAGAAAACACCCACACATTCCTCGGGAACAATAGTGGATTTAATGTTTTTCTTTACCACAGCTACAGATGTTTGACGGCATGCAACTTAAACATTTCAGTATATTTCCCCAAGAAGCAATTGGAGCTAGTGAAAAGGGAACAGCATTATTTTCAGGAATCACTCTGTATCTAACTGCCTGTTTCTTTCTTCCTTTCCTCTTTTTTTTCTCTAAGATTCCGCCATGGAGTCAAATCACTTGTTTTATGAGTGTTGCTGTTGACAGTTTAATATAAATTACATAGCTATTTTAGAAAATCTGTCGGTAAACTACAAAACGTCAAAGGATCAAGAGAAAAGCCAATCTAAAATAAATCAATAGTCACTCCTCTAGAACAGTCCCATAGAGATTCCTATGAATGAGATTTTGTAGATTTCTGGATTTTTGTTTGACTTTAATGTGTTTATACTGATATAATCTATACTAACTTGCTATTGTCAAGAAAAATTTAAAAGTAAATCAAAAAAGACCAAATAAAATTAGCTTCAGAAAAGAAAATTTATTCTTTAATGTAACATGATAGAATGTGTAGATTATGTATCATTATTCTCCATTAGAGGAAATAAATACTATTTAGGAAATGAATGTGGCAATGACTAGGAGAGGTTGTTGACAACTTCTAGCCTCTAGTTCTCAGCAAAGGCTTCTGGTTTGCCCTGAATCCCTTTCAGAATTGGTATAAGAAACTATGACTGGCATTTCTGAAGAGCAATTAATTTCCTAGAGAAAGACAACATGGTGTTTTCAAAAGTGCAGCCCAGAGGAGGAATGGAGAGCTAAAAGTAATACATGAGTCTGAGAAAGTTATAATCTACTAACACCCTAGGAAATAAGAATGTTCCTGTCTTATAGAAAGAGAATGGCAGAATTTCATGAGCTATATTTGAAAACACACCTTTACCAATCTCAGAAAGATTTTATTCATCATTTCTAATGCTTTAGCTATTAATTACTGCACTACTGAGCAAAACTACAACAGATAAAGAAGTATGTTATTAGCGTGTTGTGGTAAAACAGACAGGTTGTATGATTCAATTATTAATACACTAAAGGATAAATCATAGTTTATATGTGGATTAATCAATTACTTGAAATTAAGATAATTTCCTATAATTGGAATTACTGGACCAGAATCTTTTAAAGCCCCAAGTTTGAATTTTTTTTTTTTTTTTGTATCACTGAAGCAGTGTTCCAGTGGTTACAGATTCCTGGTGCTTGCTGCATCACTAAGTTTACTTTGGTATTAATTGGCCAGACACTTACCTTGTATCGGCTCTAATTTTTACAGTTATTAATACTAAGTACAGTATTTTGTCTAAGAAATTCATATAAAAGTTATTTCCCAGTGTGAATAAAGAAGATGTCCAAGAATCCAGGAGATGTTCTTAATTATATATGTCGGATAAAAGGGGAAGAATTTTTTTTTAATACATAAGCAGGACATTAAAGACAATTTACTAAAAGAAGAAAGTAACTCATCTTCTTCACTGAGTGTAAAGAATAGTTTAAGTTTTACCTGCCAGTCTGCAGATGACAAGGGATTACCTACTGCAAACTGGAGTTTAGAGAAAGAAACAAGTTGATATAGAAAGTAGAAATGCCTTCATTCTTGAGTGCTGAGACCGATGCTCCACGGAGCTCTTAACCCTTCAGTTGTTAGCTCCCTTTCTGACTCACTCAGCAGGAACACCTGTCACACTCCTGCTTAGAGTCACTGTGAGCAAAGACTATCTTACTGAATGAGTAACTTCTTTATGCATTACAGAGTTCTCCACAAATAGATTAGACTTGCTATCATTATCAAAATTCTGAAGTATTGTGCTTAAATGATTTTAAGTTGTAGGGCTCTTTGAAAGTATAATTCTGTTTTTAATTCTCTTCAGGAAAAGGAAAATACACATTTAAAGTTATATATAATTGAAACTGAGTTATGAAATTTCTGAATTCAGGAATATACAAGTCTAAGGTTAGACTATTTCAACCAAACTGTAATATCATAAAATTATAAGCCTTTTCAAACATGATAAAATTATGTCATATATTCCTGTATGCCCATCACTAACAATTTAAAAAGTAATAGCCTAGTCATATATTTCTATATACACCATTACAGACATAGCCAAATACATATATGATGCTTCATTTTGGAGAATTAAGTAAAAATTTTAAAGGTTCCTGCATAGAAGCTACCTGTATGCTAATTGCAAAGACATAAATGAGAAGTGTGTGAAGAACAGGAAAAGAATAGGAAGTGGTAGTTATGTTAAAGTTAGAATAAAAGAGGTTAGTGAGAAAACTAAAATCACAATATCATCATGGAAGAGGTGTCACTTTTGTATCTTTTAAAAGAAAGGGCAAGATATTAACAAGCATTAAATATCTAGCACACCATGGCAATTTCCCCAGTATGTCCAATGCAATTATTTTTTTAAAAATAAATGAGGAGCTGGAGGTGTCTTGGTGATGGAAGCATCTATCATGCAAGCATAAGGACCTATATTTGAGTCCCCTCCATTCATGGTGAAAAAAGGCATGCTTCCATTTATGTGTGACTATAACATTGAAAAGATGGAGGCAGGAGGAATCCAGAGTTCCTAAACAGCCAGCTGAAGCAACAGATGAGCTATGGGCTTAATGAGAGATGCTGTTTCAAAAATATAAGGTAAGTAGCAACAGATAATGATATCAGATATAAACCTCTGGCCTCAACATTTATGTGCACACATACTCATATACATGGACATGTGCAAAGATACACACATACAAAATATGAATGTATCGATGCCCTTCATGATTGTCGACTTGTTGTATGCACTGTAACTATGTCACACCTTAACCACAAAAGTACAAATCAAATGTATATGCTGCTAATCTTGAGAATAAGATTAGCTATAGATGAGTAAATACAGAACAAAGTAAGTGAAGGATAAGATAATTTCTACTGTTTCTTCCAGAAGCCAATGGAAAACATCTCCAGGGGATGAGTCAATAGGGTTGACTTTGAAGTGTGATTACACTCCTGGTGAAGAAGACAGCAGTTGGATAGAACATGTATCTGTAACAGTATGCTGCTAATTCTAAAACAAAACCTGAGGAGTTGAGAATTAGGAGCAAACCTACTGTACATTCGTAAAGAAAAGCATTTTGCCCTAAAGACACAGTCACACTTGTTTGATAAGAATAACCAAATGTTTTTTAAAGCATAGATTCTCAGGGTCTACTTCTCAAGTTTCCCACTCAGATTATAGATTGGCATATTTATCATTGTCCAAGAGATCAGGATTTATTAGAGGTTTATAAACTAATACCCAACAAAGATCAAAGGAGAAACTTTAAGCTATACAAAGGTGTAATCAACCAGTCCTGGAACTTTCACTCTTCATGTCTAATTAACACTGTCCCAGTAGATGTTGTATAAAGCACAAATACCACTTAGAAACACATAGAAAGGTATAAAAGCTTTTACACATTCACCTCAAATCTTCATATCTCAATGGAGATAGACTAAATGGCTGGTCTTTCCCAAAGTCAACTTTTGGTTCCTAAAATCTAGCTACCTTTCTTCTAGCCTATACTTTGGTTTCCTCGGGTTTGCACAATAAGCTCTGGAGATCTTGTAGTAGAGGCAGAAGCTTTTTCTGCAACTTTCAGTCCATTGATAATCTTTTCACTTGTTCATGGCTCAGCGTTCTGCTTATATTCACCTTTTAAGCAGCGTTACAAAAATAACAACAATCATAACAATAATCAAGCCATACTGACATTTATCTATGTAACAGATATTGATTGCTTATTAGGTTAGGCATTACAGGAGGTATGGAGCACACAACAATGAATAAAACACATTTTTTGGGTTGTTTTCAGGAATTCTGAGTTGTGGAAGAGACCTAAAGTGCCAGGAAAAATATTTTATAGTAAAAATTCACTTGGGGAACTCAAGGAGTGAAATCTACACAATACCAATTAATAGAGTTATGGAATATTTCACACAGAGGGTGATATTTGAATTGACTGGAAGTAACTGGAAGTTCTAACTGCTAAGTGCAGAGAAGCAGACATTGGCTACATTTGTTTCTCTAGAAAATACCAGCGTTTACCATATTCTTTCAATGTACCCCTCAATCTGCTTTAGTTTCCTCAAAATATTTATTACTGTACAGTCTGTTTCATTATTTAATCCACATTTAGTAGAATCAATAATAACCCCCTAAGTTTATGCCAGGAGAATTATACCAACTTGTCAGGGTCACTTGAACATTCTCTAACTATTGTCTGAGTATCACTTTGGAAACCAAACCTGAAACCAGATAATTTTCATGGAGCATCACATTTCACCATCAACAATTCATATGATACCAGGCACGATTCATGTATAATATAAGCAGGTGTAAAATTTCAGCCACAAGTCACTATAGACATATGTCGATCAGGGCTTGAACTTGGCTTCATGAAAACAATTTGATCTTTCCACAGAGAAACTGGTTCCAATTGTCATCACTCCAAGTATCTTCGCCTCTAAAACATGCATCAGGGCCCAGTGGTTTAAGTGAAAAATGAAACAAAACAACAACAATGAAAAAAAAAAACCTCCCTGCTTTACAAAGCTCAGGCAACAGATGCAGCATCTCCCACCTGACAGCTTGGTATGTTCAGCCGTATCAGCGGTCAGCCACAAAGCTCGGTGAAAATGAACACACCATTTGAGAATAAAGGGAGAAGACAAACTGGAAACACAGTGAGGACCTTATATATAATTTTAAAAAGCCACTCACGTGGCTGGAAACTGCACCTTGCAGCACTGTGGAAACAAATGCCATGGTACGTGATTACAAAGTACTTCAGGATACATTAATGTAAGCACTTAGCAAGTCGCTGAAACATACCATTCTGCAAGGAGCATATAGATTTTTCAAATGTATCCATTTCCACTTAGCTCGTGCTAGATCCAATGGCTTTCAATCAAGGCACTCCACATGTTCTTTCATCTTATGCACACTAGACTGAAATCCCCTGTTCCCATTTTTTGATATATTTAAGTTAAAAAGAAATTGAAAGCTTTTTTCATAAACCATTCGTTTCACTCTGGTTATTAAAGCACCTTTCCTCTTTCAATCCTGGCAAAACAGTTGACTTGATGCCCCTTCTATCTTTCTCTCTTGGGATATTAATTTACTTCAATCCACGGGGGCAAAACTTTTAATTGACTAGCCAATTAATAGTTAACCTAGAAAATAGTGTGTGTACCTAGTCTGACAATGTTTGGGCTCTGTCATTTTGATATAGGGAATACTTGAAAGCATGGAAGAAAGAAAGCAAAGTTAACTCCTAGAGAAGAAAAGAAAAATGCTTATTTTTTTTAAATAGAAATGGTAGAAAGGCATAACAGGCCCCAGAAAATTTTTCAAGACTGAGCACCACACATGGAAAATAGGTGGAAAAATAAAAATAAGACCAAATTACAACACAGTGTTACACTCGGGCTTTTCATATATGTCTATTATTATTCAGAAAATTAACCAGGGAGGGCCAGCTCACTATACTATCTATGAAACCATTGATGGCACATGCACGAACACACACACACACACACACACACACACAGTCATTCACAGTTGAGTGCACTGTCCCAGAGGGAGGCACATGACTCTGCAGAAAGGAGGGTCCACAGCTGTAGGAAACATCAGTATTAAAGAGTCACTGAGTAGCAGACACAACAACTCATCTGAAAATCTTGTACAAAAATACACATGCCTAGACAGTAACCTTGAACTTTAGATGTGAATATTAGCTCCAACATTCCTGCCATAGAATTAGTGTCTTATGCCAAATCCCCACAGTAATTTTATCAAGTATGATGGTTGCCAATGAATCTTAAGTTTCCATTTTCACTGTGTCCAATACAGTTATCATTAATAGTCACAGAAGTTCTTTTATATATTCATCCTAGCCTCTGACTATAATGAAAATATCTAAATTTTGTCTCTATGTATATTGGTATCTTAGAACATCCATAACCAAAAATAAGAAATGGAGTGATGGAGAAGAACAAAAATGTATCATCTCACAGCTTTATATACTAAACATCTAAGAAAAAAAGCAAGACTAGATGTTTCGGAGGCTGTGAAGGAGAGTTCCTGCCATGTAGCTTCCCAGCTTCTGCACATTGCTTTAGCTTTGTAACACTATATATCTAGTGCTTACACAGCAGATTCTCTCTCTCTCTCTCTCTCTCTCTCTCTCTCTCTCTCTCTCTCTCTCTCTCTCTCTCTGTGTGTGTGTGTGTGTGTGTGTGTGTGTGTGTGTATGTGTGTGTATGTGTATGTTCCTAAGTGACCATATTGTAATAGAATAAGTCCACCCTACCAAACTTTCCTAGTCTCAGTCATCTTCAAAGTCACTATTTCCAAACTAATTTGTTACTGGAGGCTTAAGATTTCTACCTCTTTGGAGACACAATTCACCCTTGAGCCCTAAATTCCTTCATTCAAACACGTGTTTATAAATGAGATTGGGCTAGTGACTATTTCAGACCATGGATATTTTAAGATTAACAGGGTCATTTCAGAATGCACATATTTTTCATATGATGTTGCTTTAAATATGTGAATAATAAATACATTACATCTCACAAGAAATCAGTCATTAATTTACTCACCCATTCATTCACTGATAGGTTCTATCATACAAAGTATTATGTTAGGAATATATAAGAAATTGCATCTGACTGAAGTCAGGGGAGGAAGGGGATACCATCATAGAGGAGAATATGAGAATATACATATAATATTATATATATATATATATATGTGTGTGTGTGTGTGTGTGTGTGTGTGTGTGTGTGTGTGTGAAATCCAGAAGTTGGGTCAAAGATCCAGAGATTGTTAAAGGCAGTTGATGCATAGAAAACAAGAACATCTGAAAAAGAAAGGATGGCGGGAAATCATGGAATAAATGGAGAAATTAGTGGGTCTATTAGTCTCTGGGTGAGTGTACACTGGGCATGTGGCAGGAGAACAAGCTCTTCAGGAGAGTGCTGGGGTCTGCACTTCACTCAGGAGTCAGTGGAGTCAAAATGGAGACATGAGAAGGTTGCATGCAGGTTTCAAGAAACTTCTTCTGAGAGTTCTGAGGTAAGAGGAGGGAACAAGGCAGATCTGGGGCACACAGACTACTGTGATGGTCAGAGAAGGCAAAGATAAGGACATGAACTAAGACAGTGAGAGTACAGTAGACAATAGAAAGGGGAGAGCTTCAAGAGAAATGGGAAGGAAGGTTCAAATTTACAGGGACCAGTTAGGTGTGTGAGGAAGGGAACGTGAAAGGACAGTGCAAAGATGTTATTAGAGAAGGTAAGTTTTGCTCCCACTTACAGGTATTTCCAGAAACTGTTCACTGCCTACAAGTGTTCTCTTTCATGAAGAAGAAAGAGCTCACCTTTAAACTCAGTCTCACGTTGTGTCTGGAAAGTGGCCCAGTCTGTCTCCTCTGCTCTGTCCTCATGCTACCTTTCAGGGCTGTATTCACGTGCAGTTCCTGTATATATTCTTTGAAGCAGCATGCCCTCATCCTCAGTACAATGCCTGAACCATAGAAGCCTCTGCAAAAGTGCCAGTGGTTTTACATATTTCCAGTATTAGTAGTGTAATTTAGATAGCTTTCCGTTAAAGTGAACAAATGCATGACTATAACAATTAAAGAAGAGTGACTCTGAACTCTGAGGCACGGGTGTGACAGGAGGGAAGAGAGCAAGGAGAGAAGTGGTGTAATTATACTTGGATTATAAGTAGATGCCTAGATATATAGATACATAGAATAGACTGCCTTATGGAAGAGATGAGTTAATAGCTATTTGTAAATGTTGATAATTTCAGCTGAAATTAGGATTCTTTCTTATATTTGCTTGAAACTAGTCCTAGTGCCTAGCAAGCATTTAGTCAGCATGAACAGTGGAAGTGATGATAATAGCACATCTGTCTTTCAGTCCTTTATGCTTTATTCTTCATCAAGTTGGATGAGCACTCTCAGGAAGTTAGTGGAACACACACACACACACACACACACACACACAAACATACCAGGAACATCATTTTTTCTCTCGCATTAATATTTCCACAAGGTATATCATCCACAGGAGATTGCCTTCACCTGTACCCCAATGTCAGCTGGGCTTGTAATGCATTAGGGAAAGTGTTAGTTGTTGGAGAAAGTGCAGCAACCTCCAAAAGGCTCAGGCTAGAAGTACATTCAATCCAACTTCTCTAAACTTTGGTTCCAACAGCATTACTGGAATCCATGAATGGAATGAAAATGTTTTGAAATCCAAGTCTCTTTAATAGCTCAAGCAATCGTCAGTAAATTGCAGACCTTACAGGTATCATTTTCAGTAAGGGTCAGGAAAATTCATTCATTAGAATTACGGGAGATAAAAATTTAAACGTCTCTGTAATATTTATAGGAAAAGTGTCATCAGCATAAAGCAGCCTTAAATCACATTCATTCATTATTAAGCACCCCTCTACATTTCTGAGTGAAGTTTCTAATGGGCTGAAATCTCCTCAGCTGCAATAACATCATGATAACTATTTATAGCCAGGTGGACTTTGGTTATGGAAGTGTCTTTTTGGGTTGGGTATTAAAACAGGTTTCCCCTTTAAAGGGAGACATCCAACTTTATATGAATTTAAGTTATTATGTGGTAAATAAGAGGGTTTGCTGCAGTTGGAAACGTCTACAAATTATAAGTATGTTCCCTGGCCTTAATCCACTTCTTTGGTTTTTATTTTGTTTTGTTTCAACTTTAAAGAAAAAAATGTGTGTGTGTGTGTGTGTGTGTGTGTGTGTGTGTGTGTGTGTGTGTGTGTGAAGGGAGACTACAGTAGATTGATGCTTGCAGAGAAAACTCAGGATTAATATTGTTCCCTGCTACTATTAAGCACTCTGGAGATCAAGTACTCCACCCCCTCCTCATATTGGTAAAGATCAATTATCATCCTGTTACTGGCTATTACCTCTCTGCCAGCATCTTGTATAATGATAGTTCCCCTTATAAATATCATTCCGAAATTGAGAGCATGCATCTAAACACTCAGAACTGAGGAGAAGCTTGTGTTCTATGTTCATTTCATATTCATAGACAATACCACCTACATAATTACTTACTATTCAATTTGCAAGTTTGTGCCTTTTTTTTTTTTGCTAAGAAGGCCTTGGGTTAAAACCAAGTCATTAATTATAATATATAAAATATTTAAAAGTAGTAATGGTGTTAGTGAAACCTAGGATCCTCAAAGCAGGATAGGAGCCTTAAATAGCAACACTCGCAAGGTTTGCCAGCTCTTCTCTGTCCTACTTACACAGGTAATCTCAGGCACGAGCGCGGATGGCTGCATCATTCCTCCAGTTTGCTCTCAAGTTATAGTTCTGTCCTAAAGCAGAGGCTATCAGGGCTGATGCTTGTCTTCGAAATGTTCCCAAGTTGAACACCTGATGAGACAGCTATAACAAAGTATACCCTTGTCAGTTGGTAGGAATCATTCGATTGTGTTCTTATCCACTGCTTGCATACATTTATTATTAGATGAATTTAACATATCTGTTAAACTTTTATGGAAGTGTTCAAGAGCTAATATAACAGTCAAAACCACCCAGGAGACACATCCATAAAGACAGAAAGATGAGATGGAAAGGTCAGATTAAAAGAAGGAAATGGGAACAGGGAATCTGAACTCTAAGTTTTAAAGAAACAGAATGAATAATAGTAAACTAGAATCTGTTAGTAGCTAAGACACTGATAAGCATTATTGCTCTATGAAAACTCAAATGACTACACTGCAAAAATCTTGGCAACTGGTTGGAATCTTAGTGCCCTTTAGCAACCCCAACTCAGAAGCTAGATCAAGGTGTGTGAGACCATAATGGATGGATGACCCATGGAACTAAGACCATGAATGTTGCAAATACAATATTTTGTGTCTGGATTTTTTTTTAAGAATCAGTATTGACACTATGAAAACTCTCTTCAGGTAATATTTTACCCCTTTCATTGGAAATGAGTTCACAAGTTAATAAGAATTATCAGCAAAGCAACAGAGTAATTGTAGAAATAATGACCATAATAAGAGGGCAAATACTTAATATTTTCTGACTTTTACTGGGTCTAAACATTCATGTCTTACATAGGCCCAAAGAGATCCCTCAGAGATGCGTCTTTAAAGATGATTTATCAAGGCACAGAGAAGATTCAAACTGAAATTCTCATTCCTGAACCCTAAATCTTCATAGAAATGTTCTTTTTGTAAAACATCTCCATTTTAGTCTATTATCTGACACAGACTCTAATCGACAGTTATTCCCCTAGCAAGGGATTATATGAACATATTAAATCAGTAATGAAGACTCAGAACTCAGTGTGTTGATGTTCATTGCAGTTAGCACTGTTTTTTATTTTTTTGGTTTTTTGTTTGTTTGTTTGTTTGTTTGTCCCCAGTCTGCCATCTCCCTGTGCAGCATGGACGGAAACAGAGACACTCAGGACTCTACACGTACCTTACTTATCGCTTTCTTTGTTTGTAGCCATCAGTCTCCCATACTCGTCTCAGTCTCCAGCTATCTTATCATACTAACACATAAGTAATTTCTGTTGTTTTGTCTTCACATAGATCTGTGCTGTCACCATCTTTTTCCCTCAGATTTTTCATTAACATCTCCACCCTCTACTCTCCTGCCTATTTCTCTCTTTTCCTGGGAGAGACTTTATATTCAATATCTAAGGCTCACTAATGAATTTTACAAATCAATGTCTTTATTTTTCCCACTCTGAAGTTACTCACCTTGGTGGAGAGTTAGGGTATGTCAGTATGGCAAGACATGAGAAGGACCCTAAAGTTTCATTTTACATAATAGAAAAGAGAATCAAAACATTGCTGAAGACTAGGGCCCTTGCAACTTTATTTGTACTTTCTTCTGTGCTTCGTAAACTTAAATTTAATTGTGTAAGTCCCATAATTATATGCCTATTCCCATATGAAGTCACAGACTAATATGCCAAGTCCTCCTTGTATCTTAGTCTCCACTAGGAATTATGTCTTTATCTCCTTATCTTCCCTCATATAGTAAATAACATTGTGAATTGTGCAGCTTATTAAAAATTTTAAAATTTTAATATACAATTAAAAAATGGAATTTGAGTATATGCCCAGGAGTGGTATAGCTGGGTCCTCAGGTAATACTATGTTCAATTTTCTAAGGAACCACTAGACTGATTTCCAGAGTGGTTGTACCACCTTGCAGTCCCACCAGCAGTAGAGGAGTGTTCCTTTTTCTCCACAAGCTCACCAGCATCTGTTGTCACTTGAGATTTTGATCTTAGCCATTCTGTCTGGTATGAGGTGGAATCTCAGTGTTGTTTTGATTTGCATTTCCCTGATGACTAAGGATGTTGAACATTTCTTTAGGTGTTTCTTGGCCATTTGATATTCCTCAGTTGAGAATTCTTTGTTTAGCTCTGTACCCCAATTTTTTTGTATTTTTATTTACATTCAAAATCATTTCCCCTTTCCCTTTTCCTCCCTCCCCGAAAGTACCATAAGCCCCCTTCCCTCCCTCTTTTCCCCGTTCAACCCCCTCTCGCTTCTCTGTCTCGGCATTCCCCTACATCCAGTCTTTCCAGGACCAGGGGTCTCTCATTCCATCTTCTTTGAAATCTATTGATATGTGAATTGTGTCTAGGGTATTCTGAGATTCTGGGTTAATATCCCCTTATCAGTGACTGCATACCATGTGTGTTCTTTTGTGATTGGGTTACCTCACTAAGGATGATATTTTCAAGTTCTGACCATTTGCCTAGGAATTTTGTGAATTCATTGTTTTTAATTGCAGAGTAGTATTCCATTGTGTAAATATACCACATCTTCTGAATCCATTCCTCCATTGAGGGACATCTGGGTTCTTTCCAGCTTCTGGCTATTATAAATAAGGCTGCTATGAACATAGTGGAGCATGTGTCCTTATTGCATGCAGGTAAAGCCTCTGGGTATATGCCCAGGAGTGATATAGCTGGATCCTCCGGGAGTGTCATGCCCAGTTTCCTGAGGAACCTCCAGACTGCTTTCTAGAGTGGTTGAATCAGCTTGCAATCCCACCAGCAGTGGAAGAGTGTTCCTCTTTCTCCACATCCTCGCCAACAACTGCTATCTCCTGTGTTTTTGATCTTAGCCATTCTGACTGGTGTGAGATGGAATCTCAGGGTTGTTTTGAATGCAAATTGACCCATTCTTATCTCCTTGCACTAAGCTCAATTCCAAGTGGATCAAGGACCTCCACATAAAACCAGACACACTGAAACTAATAGAAAGGAAACTAGGGAAGAACCTTGAACATATGGGCACAGGGGAGAATTTCCTGAATAGAACTCCAATAGCTTATGCTCTAAGATCAAGAATTGACAAATGGGACCTCATTAAATTACAAAGTTTTTGCAAGGCAAAAGACACTGTCAAAAAGACAAAGCGGCAACCAACTAACTGGGAAATGATCTTTACCAACCCTACATCCGACAGAGGGCTAATATCGAATATATACAAAGAACTCAAGAAGTTAAACTCCAGAGAGGCAAGCAACCCTATTAAAAAATGGGGTACAAAGCTAAACAAAGAGTTCTCACCTGAAGAATATCTAATGGCTGAGAAGCACCTAAAGAGATGTTCATCATCCTTAGTCATTAGGGAAATGCAAATCTGTACCCCATTTTTAATAGGGTTTTTACGTTTTCTGGAGTCTAACTTCTTGAGTTCTTTGGAAATATTGGATATTTGCCCTATATTAGATGTAGGATTGTTAAAATCTTTTCCCAATCTGATGATTGCTCTTTTGTCCTATTGATGGTGTCCTTTGCCTTACAGAAGCTTTGCAGTTTTAAGAGGTTCCATTTGTTGATTCTTCATCTGAGAGCATAAGCCATTGGTGTTCTGTTCAGGAAATTATCCCCTGTGCCCATGTTTTCGAATCTCTTCCTCACTTTCACCTCTATTAGTTTCAGTGTATCTGATTTTAAGGGGAGGTCCTTGATCCATTTGGACTTGAGCTTTGTACAAGGAGATATGAATGGGTCGATTTGCATTCTTCTACATCACATAGCACATAGTATGTCCAAGAACAATGTGCTTTGGAGGACAAATCCTTCTAACTCAGAGTACATCCATTATAGCTACAGTAACAAATCAAACAAAATTGCAAAACCTGTTCTTACTAATTATGCAGTGCATAAACAAGTCTTAAACAATTTATATATTATTTATATGTGTATGTTTGTATTTTACAAATTGTACTATACATGCTTTTACATATGTGTGAGTTATACATAAATGTAAAAGTTTAGATGAAAACCAAAATTTACCACAGATATATTATTTTTTCAGACAAGTATAACTGGAACTTTACATTCTTTCTATTGTTTACATTGTTGTTCACCCTGATTCCAAGAAAGGTATTTCTCAGCTTCATGTTATTATTAAAGAAGTACTAGTTTGTGCCAGGGATATAGCTGTTAGTAGAATTCTTGTGCAGCATGCACAAAGCTCTGCATTCAATAGCTACTTCTGCACACAGCAACATGATAAGGTGAATTCACCATCCCAACCCTTGGGATACAGACAAAGGGGTCAACTTTGGCAACAAAGCAAGATTTAAATGAACACAGGCTACCTCAGATCCTGTCTAAAAAAGGAAACACTCTTGGACTACTGATTTTGGCTCAACAGTGAGCAATGAAAGTTACTTTATAGAAGACACCACCTGCCAAGTATTGCCTGACCAATAGTGGACTGAGCTCTCCCATATCAATCATTAATCAAGAAAATGTTCCCAAAGACTTGCCTACAAGGCAAATAGATAGAGGAAGTTCCTCAACTGAGCTTCCTCCCTCCAAGAAAGCTCTACTTTGTATCAAGATGACAAAAACTAAAGACCATACAAGAGAACTCAGACTTAGATTTTAAAATGTTCTTAAAGACTTTGAAATCAGGTTTCCTGGGATGAGTACCAGCATGTGAATGTCATGTAATAGCATTCATGATAAAATACTGTTCACACAGAAATGTTGATAATTATCGGAAAGTTTAAAAGTTTTCAGGTAACTGCAGCAAGACCACATACTACAGAGAAAACTAAGCATGGCATTTACATTAGGAAATTCAAGACTTTGAGTAGGAGAAGGGGGTTCTGATGGTCCATACAGTGATTAGAAATAATACAAGTACTTTAGGCAGTGTGGGTATCAAATGACCAATAATCTAGTGCATAGAGAAGTGTTTGATGAAAATATTGCTTAAAAATCATACTAATCTCTGACAAGTAAAAATACAAGCTTCTAAAGTTGGCACTTACTAAAAATATTTGAAAGAATTTTTCCAATCAGGATAAAGTAGATTGAAATTAATTTCTCTCAAAAAGATGCTAATTTAAGAAAGGAAATCTAGTCAAAAAGTGGGAACCAGTTTCTCTGCATTTACAAACATATAGGCGTTTGTAGGTACTTATCAAACTTAAAAACGTGAAACTCCAGTGAGGCTTATATGTACCTTATGAATATTTTAGGGAAAGATAAAATATCAAGATTATTTCTTTAAATATCCTGGATATCACTCTATAACATGATAGCAATACTTCTTCCATTCAACAAAAATAAATTTGTATAGTGTTTTATGAACGCAATCAGTTTATTCTTCTACATATTACATTTTTACTTATCCAAATAAATGATTATGAACTCTATTATTGAAACTTGTAGCTAAAATGTCTGTGTGACCATTTTGTATTTACATAGTCTTTTATCTAAGTGAAAGAGCATATCCAGTTCTCCTCAGATCCACATTTTGTATTTATTACAGAGGCATATGTGTATCAGGCAACTCCCTGCAATTGTAAAGTTTACCATAAAGAAAAGCCACATTGACCCTGCATCAATTTATTCTAGACTATTCTTTTCCAATGTATCTAGAGACAATCTCTGTGGCCCTCAGATGAACTTTTAACATAAACGTCACGATCAACTGCTTCTTTTCCTCCCCATCCTTTCACATTCAATGAGGCAAGTCTAATTCCTGATTTTGTTATTTTAGGCATTGAACATAGTATGGTTTTCTCAATGCTCTGGATTCTCCCTTGAAAAATCAGAAATATATTGAAATCAGATCAAAAGCTAGTAAGTAATGAATGAAGACAAGTTTGTCCAGAGGTCCCCTTATGTGTTCTATTGTCCCCCTCTACTGTGAAATAAGCCTATAAATACTCATTTATGCATATGAAGTCATCTAAAATAAGTAGTAAGCATCTCTTCGAATATGATGCTGAGGCATTCTGATATGTGAAGGCATTTACTAGTTTCCTTTTTCATATTCTTATAACTTTTATGTGTATATTATATGAGGCAGCATCCTAAATATATTTAATATATTTACTCGGGAATTAGAGATCTGGATTCAAACATTGATTCTACTAAATTAACTTAGCAAGCACTTAATTCCTGTGACTGTTCTATTTTCTCTCTGCTAAATAGAAATAGTAATAATTACTGTGTTCCAGCAAACTCCATCAGAGCCACATAAACAACTACCTGAAGAAAGTCCAGCTAAGGAGGACCAATTAGAGAATAGATTCAACATGGCCAGAGAGAGAGAGAGAGAGAGAGAGAGAGAGAGAGAGAGAGAGAGAGAGAGAGAGAGAGAGAGAGACTCAATCTAGTTATCATTTGTTTAGCTCAAGAGCGACACTGCATACCCACAAATATCATTTTACAGATTTGAACTGAACTCATAATCTGTTCCTCTCCATCACAACACAGGTAGTGCTGACATCACAAAAAGTTGGAGAAACCTGAGAACATGCTCTCTAAAATCAAAAATGAGAAAAAAGTATCTAATTTTCCCACCCATTCAATGTAGTCCTTGAAGTTTTAGAAACAACAATAAAATAAGAAGAGGAAGTAAAAGTAATGAAATAGTAAAGAAAATTTCAAAGGACCTTAGATTAAACATGATATGATCTTATATGTAGGAGACACTAAAGAATGACATAAAACAAAGAGAATGTTCAGCAATGTTATAGGATACAAGATAAAAGGAAGGCCAAAGTGAGGATGCTTCAATCCCACTTATGAGGGGAAAAACAACAATTATGGGAGGCAGAGGGAGGGACGGACCTAGGTGGGAGAAGAGAGGGGTAGGGGATAAGAGGAAAACGATCAGGTATGGGGGTAGATAGAAGAAAGTCTCAAAGCACTAGAAGGGTGAATGGGAAATATATATCTTCCAGGGAGCCTGGGAGGAACCTCCAAAAAATTGCAGAGACCTTGGATTGGGAAGGGATGCACCTAATTTGGTAGAGACTTGATGTCCCAGGGTCGAGGCATATGTGGGGATGGGTCATGATCTCAGAGGTGAAGGGAGGGAGGAGGGGGGAAGAACTGTGTGAGGGGCAAGTGAGAGGAGGACAATAGTTCGGTTGTAAATAAATATAATAATTAATTACTAATAAAAATAAAACTTAAAAAGGAAAATAAGAAAATCTATAACCTTCTTATATACAAATAGCAAACATGCAGAAAAATAAATCAGGGAATTATTTCTTTTCTTTGTATCTTCAAAAGAAACAGATCTTCTCAGAATGAACATAGCAACAATTGTGAAATCTCGCTACATTAAAAATCATAAAATGATAAAGAAGGAAACTGAAGATACTGAAGCTCATGGAATGGGAGAATGTATAGGTTGAAGAACAACTTTATAGAAATTCCTATGATATTCTTCACAAAAAAGAAAAATAAAAGCTTAAATCCTCATGAAAGCAGAGAAGATATCAAATAGTCATAAAAATAATCCCAAGCAAAAAGATTAATGTTGAAGCAATAATTATATTTAGTCCCAAGTTAAACTACAAAGTAGCAACAAACCCATTATGGCACTAACACAAAAGCAGATCTGTAGATCAATGGAATAGGATCTGAGGGACCAACAACGAAAAATTACAAATAGCTTCAGCCATCTCATTCTTTGCAAAGACTCCAAAAAACATATATTGGGAAAAGGAGCATCTTCAACAAATAGTACTAGGATAAATGAATATATACGTGCAAAAGAATAAGATTAGACCATTATCTTTCACCTTGCATAAAGAACAAATTTTAAATATAATAAAGACATTAATGAAAGAACTTGCATTCTAAAATTCTTTTGTTTGTTTGTTTTTTGATTTCTTTTGTTTTGTGGTTTCTTTTTTTAATTAGATATATTCTTTATTTACATTTCAAATGATTAGCCCTTTCCTGGTCCGCCCCCCTTGCCAAAGTCCCATAAGCCACCTCCACCTTTGCTGTTCCCCAATCAACCCCTTCCATATTCCCTACACTGCAGCATCGAGCCTTTCCAGTACCAGCCCCTCCCCCTCCTTTGGATGTCCAACAAGGCCATTCTCTGCTGCCTATGCCTCTGGAGCCATGGATAACACCATCTGTACTATCTAATTGATGTTTTTGTCCCTGGGAACTTTGGAAGTACTGGGTGGCTCATATCAATGCTCCTCCTATGGCGCTGGAAACCCCTTCAGCTCCTTGGGTCCTTTCTCTAGATCCCCCATTGGGGACCCTGTGCTCAGTTCAATGATTGTCTGGGAGTGTCCCCCTCTGTATTTGTCATGTACTAGCAGAGCCCCCCAGGTGACAGCTATATCCGGCTCCAGTCAGCAAGTACTTGTGGACCTCCACAATAGTGTCTGGGTTTTGTAACTGTATATAGGATAGATCACTAGGTGGGGTAGTCGCTGGATGGTCTTTCCCTCAGGCTCTGCTCCACACTTTTTGTCTCTTTATCTCCTTCTGTGGGTATTTTGTTCCCTCTTCTAAGAAGGACCAGAGTATCCATACTTTATTTGTCCTTCTTCTTGGGCATGATTTGATATGTGAATTGTGTCGTGGTTATTCTGAGCTTCTGTACTAATACCCACTTATCAGTGAGTGCATGCCATGTATATTCTTTTGTGATTGGGTTACCTCACTTAGGATGATAATTTCAGTTCCAACCATTTGCCTAAGAATTCATGAATTCATTGTTTTATTAACTGAGTAGCATACCATTGTGTAAATATACACCACATTTTCTGTATCCATTCCTCTGTTGAGGGACATCTGGGTTCTTACCAGCTTCAGGCAATTATAAATATGGCTGCTATAAACATAGTGGAACATATGTCCTTATTATATGCTGGGTAATACTCTGGGTATATGCCCAGGAGTGGTATAACAGGGTCCTTCAGTAGTACCATGCCCAGTTTTCTGGGGAACCGTCAAACTGATATCCACAGTGATTGTACCAGTTTGCAATACCACCAGCAGTGGAAGAGTGTTCCTCTTGCTCCACATTCTTGCCAGCACTTGCTGTCTCCTGAGTTTTTGATCTTAGCCATTCTGACTGGTGAAATCTCGGGGCTGTTTTGATTTGCATTTCCCTGTTGACTAAGGATGTTGAACATTTCTTTAGGTGCTCTCAGCCATTCGATATTCCTTAGGTGAAAATTCTTTGTTTAGCTTTGTACCAGATTTTTTTAATAGGGTTATTTGACTCTCTGGAGTCTAGCTTCTTGAGTTCATTGTATATATTAGATATTAGTCCTCTGTCAAATGTAGGGTTGGTAAAGATCTTTTCCCAATTTGTTAGTTACCATTTTGTCCTATTGACAGTGTCCTTTATCTTACAAAAAATAATTTAATGAAGTCCCATTTGTCAGTTCTTGATCTTAGAGCATAAGCTAAGTGTTCTGTTGGTGTTCTGTTCAGAAAATTTTCCCCTGTGCCCATGTGCTCAAGGATCTTCCCCTATTTGTTTTCTATTAGTTTCAGTGTGTCTGGTTTCATGTGGAGGTCCTTGATCCACTTGGACTTGAGCTTAGTAAAAGGAGATAAGAACAGATCGATTTGCATTGTTCTGCATGCTACCTTCCAGTTGAACCAGCACCAATTGTTGAAAAGGCTATATTTTTTCCACTGGATGGTTTTAGCTGATTTGTCAAAGATCAAGTGACCATAGGTGTGTGGGTTCATTTTTGGGTCTTCAATTCTCTTCCATTGATCTATATGCCTGTCACTGTACCAATACCATGCAGTTTTTAATACTATTGCTCTGTTGTACTGCTTGATATCCAGAATACTGATTCCCCCAGAAGTTCTTTTACCATTGAGAATAGTTTTAACTATCCTGGGTTTTCTGTTATTCCAGATGAATTTTTGAATTGCTCTTTCTATCTCTATGAAGAATTGAGTTGGGATTTTGATGGGGATTGCATTGAATCTGTATATTGCTTTTGGCAAGATGGACATTTTTACTATATTAATCCTGCCAATCAATGAGCATGGGAGATATTTCAATCTTCTGAGGTCTTTTTCAATTTCTTTCTTCGGAGAGTTGAAGTTCTTGTAATACAGATCTTATACTTGTTTGGTTAGAGTCATACCAAGATACTTCAGATTTTTTTGTGAATATTATGAAGGGTGTCTTTTCTCTGATTTCTTTCTCAACCTGTTTATCCTTTGAGTATAGAAAGGACACTGATTTGCTTGAGTTAATTTTTTATCCAGCCACTTTGCTGAAGTTGTTTATTAGCTGTAGGAGTTCTCTGGTGGAGTTTTTTGGGTCACTTAAGTATGCTATCATATCATTTACAAATAGTGATAATTTGACTTCTTCCTTTCCAATGTGTATCCCTTTGATCTCCTTTTGTTGTCTAATTCCTCTAGCTAGAACTTCAATAAATATACTGAATAAATATGGAGAGAGAAAAAGAGAGAGCAGCCTTGTTAGTCCCTGATTTTAGTGGGATTGCTTCATTTCTCTCCATTTAGTTTGATGTTGGCTACTAGTTTGATGTAAATTGCTTTTACTATGGTTGGGTATGGGCCTTAAATTCTTGTTCTTTCCAAGACTTTTAACATGAAAACATGCTGAATTTTGTCAAATGCTTTTTGAGCATCTAATGAAATGACCACATGTTTTTTTTCTTTGAGATTTTTTATGTAGTGGATTACATTGATGGATTTCTATATATTGAACCATCTCTGAATCCGTGGGATGAAGCCTACTTGATTGTGGTGAATGATCATTTTGATGTGTTCTTGGATTCAGTTGGCAAGAATTTTATTGAGTATTTTTTGCATTGATATTCATAAGGGAAATTGGTCTGAAATTCTCTTTCTTTGTTGGTTCTTTGTGTGGTTTTCGTATCAGCGAATTTGTGGCTTCAAAGAATGAGTTGGCTAGTGTTCCTTCTGTTTCTATTTTGTGGAATAATTTGAAGAGTATTGTTGTTAGATCTTCTTTGAAGGTCTGATAGAATTCTGCACTAAAATCATCTGCTCATATGCTTTTTTTTTTTTGGTTAGGAGACTTTCAATGACTACTCTATTTCTTTAGGGGTTATTGTACCATTTAGATGGTCTTACAGATCCTGATTTAACTTTGGTATTTTGTATCTGTCTAGGAATTTGTCCATTTCATCCAGATTTTCCAGTTGTGTTGAGTATAGGATTTTCTACTAGGATCTGATGATTTTTTGAATTTCCTCAGTTTCTGTTGTTATATGTCAATTTTCATTTCTCGTTTTATCAATTTGGATACTGTCTCTGTGCCCTCTGTTTAGTCTCGCTAATGGCTTATCTATCTTGTTGGTTTTCTCAAAGAACCAGCTCCTGGTTTTGTTGATTCTTTGTATAGTCCTTTTTTTTTCTACTTGGTTGATTTCAGTCCTGAGTTTGATGATTTCCTGCCTTCTACTCCTCTAAGGTATATTAGCTTCTATCTGTTCTAAAGTTTTCAGGTGTTCTGTTAAGCTGTTAGTGTAGGCTCTCTCCAACTTCTTTTTGGAAGCACTCAGAGCTATGAGTTTTTCTCTTAGCACTGCTTTCATTGTGTCCCATAAATTTGGGCATGTTGTGCCTTTATTATCATTAAATTCTAAAAAGTCTTTGATTTCTTTCCTTATTTCTTCTTTGACCAAGTTATCATTGAGTAGAGCATTATTCAGCTTCCATGTATATGTGGGCTTTCTGTTGCTTTTTTGCTATTGAAGACCACCCTTACTCCATAGTGACCAGATATGAGGCATGAGATTAGTTCAGTCTTCTTATATCTGTTGAGGTCTGTTTTGTGAGCAATTATATGGTCAATTTTGGAGAAGGTATCATGAGGTGCTCAGAAGAAGGTATTCTTTTGATTTAGGATGAAATGTTCTGTAGATATCTATTAAATCCATTTGGTCCAAAACTTCTGTTAGTTTCACTGTATCTCTCTTTATTTTCTGTTTCCCTGATCTGTCCATTGAGGAGAGTGGGGTGTTGAAGTTACCCACAATTATTGTGTTAGGTACAATGTGCTCTTTAAGCTTTAGTAAGGTTTCTTTTATGAATGAGGGTGCCCTTGTATTTGGAGCATAGATGTTCAGAATTGAGAGTTCTTCTTGGTAAATTTTTCCTTTGATGAGTATAAAGTGTTCTTCCGTGTCCTTTTTGATGACTTTTAGTTGAAAATCTATTTTATTGGATATTAGAATGGCTACTCCAGCTTGTTTCCTGGGACCATTTGCTTGGAAAATTGTTTTCCAACCTTTTACACTGAGGTAGTGTTTGTCTTTGACACTGAAATGCATTTCCTACATGCAGCAAAATTTGGGGTCCTGTTTATGTAGCCAGTCTGTTAGTCTATGTCTTTTTATTTGGGAATCAAGTCCATTGATGTTGAGATATTAAGGAATAGTGATTGTTGCTTCCTGTTATTTTTGATGAAATTTTTGTGTTTGTGTGGTTATCTTCTTTTGGGTTTATTGAAAGAAGATTAATTTCTTCCTTTTTCTAGTGTGTAGTTTCCCTCCTTTTGTTGGTGTTTTTGATTCTTTATCCTTTGAAGGGCTGGATTTGTGGAAAGATATTGTGCAAATTTGTTTTTGTCGTTGAACACCTTGGTTTCTCCATCTATGGTAATTGACAGATTTGCTGTGTATAGCAACCTGGGTTGGCATTTGTTTTCCCGTAGGGTCTGTATGACATCTTCCCAGGCTACTCTGGCTTTCATAGTCTCTGGTGAGAAGTCTGGTGTAATTCTGATAGGTCTACCTTTATATGTTACTTGACTTTTTTCCCTTACTGCTTTTAATATTCTTTCTTTGTTTAGTGCATTTAGCCATTTGGCATTTTAATTAATATGTGACAGGAGGAATTTCTTTTCTGGTTAAATCTATTTGGAGTTCTGTAGGCTTCTCTTATGTTCATGGGCATCTCTTTCTTTAGGTTAGGGAAGTTTTCTTCTATAATTTTGTTGAAGACATTTACTGGCCCTTTAAGTTGGAAATCTTCACTCTCTTCTATACCTATAATCCTTAGGTTTCGTCTTCTCATTTTTGTCCTGAATTTCCTGGATGTTTTGTGTCAGGAGTTTTTTGCATTTTGCATTTTCTTTGACTGTTTTGTCAATGCTTTCTATGTTAACTTCTTCATCTGAGAATCTCTCTTCTATCTCTTGTATTCTGTTCTTGATGCTTGTATCCACAACTCCTGGCTTCTTTTTTAGATTTTCTATGTTCATCATTGTTTCCCTTTATGATTTCTTTATTGTTCTATCTCCATTTTTAGATCCTGGATGGTTTTGTTCAATTCCTTCACCTGTTTTGTTGTGTTTTCCTATATTTCTTTAAGGGTTTCTCCTTGTTTTCTCATGTTCTCCTGTATTTCTTTAAGGGAGTTATTTATATCCTTGAAACCCTCTATCAGCATCATGAGCTGTGATTTTAAATCCAAATATTGCTTTTTTGGGTTGTTGGGGTATCCAGGACTTGCTGTTGTGAGAGAATTGGGTTTGGATGGTGCCGTGTTCCCTTGATTTCTGTTAATAATGTTCCTACATTTGCCTTTTGCCATCTGGTTATCTCTGTTTTTGGTAGGTCTTGCTGTCTCTGGCTGGTTCTTTTCTCTCCTGTGTGCCTGTAAGCCTGTCTCAGCACCCCTGGGTGACCAGCCCTCCCCAGGCATAGAGTGCTGTGGTACTGCCCAGCTACTTAGTGCAGGTGGGGCCCTGGTGGACCGAGTCCCAAATGATCTTACATTTGGGTGTTCTCTGCTTTCCTGGCTTTAACAATCCTCAGTTGCAGGAGTGAAGATGGTGGCCTCACCTCTAACTGCAGGACTCCCTGCAGAGCAGATGTCCCCTGCCAGGATAGGTGCACAGATGCCTGTGGCACTGCTCAGCTCCTGACTTCAGGTGGGGCCCTTGTAGACCGTGACCCAAGTGATCTTTCACTTGAGTGTTTCCTGTGTACCTGTCTGCACCTGTCTGCTCAGTCACAGGAGCAAAGGTGGCGGCCGCATTCCAAAGTTCTAAGAGAAGGAAAAAATAGGCAAAAGCAAGGAATTTCTGGAAAACATTCCAATAGTACAGGAAATCAAAATGGGAATTGACAAATGGAATTCCCTTACATTGAAACCCATCTGTACAACAAAGAAGCAATCAATTGAAAAATAGCCTATATAATGGAAGAGAAAACAATCTTTGCTATCTGACAAAGGACTCTTACATAAATTATAAAAAGAACAAAAAGAAAAAGAAGGAAAAAGAGGGAATAATCTCCAAAGAGTAGACAGAGGCAGAGATGGAATAATATGGTTTGAATGTTTGTATCCCATCCAAATTTTATGTTGAAATTCTATTACAAATGTGATAATATTAGAAGACAATTATTTTAATGGGATTAATAAGTTATAATTAGCTATCCACAAATACTTCTCCACAAAAAAATTGCAAAGAAACTATGCAACCCAATCAATAAATAAGCCAATAAAATGAACAGAACATTCTCAAAAGAGCAACTACAAGTGAAAAATAAACATGGAAAATGGTGAATATCACTAACCATCAGAGGAATGGAAATTAAATCTTTGTTGATATTTGATATTTTATATCATCTCAATCATAATAACAATCATTAAAAAAGCAAATAATAATAAATATTAATAATGATATGAAGAAAGATAACCCTGTACACTACTGGTGGAAATATTAGTTTGTCCAGTTAGTATGAATATCAATGTGGAGAAAACACACACACACACAAACTTGGAATATATATCCCATATAACCCAGATATCACCAGTCATATATTTATGAATAGGAGTCTAAATCAGCATATCCTAATTACTTGCACATTAACTTTTTGTACAACTAATTAAGTGGTACAAACAACATTAGTATTCATCAACAAAGAAATAAAGGAATAAGTATAGCATATAAACAATGAAATTTTATTTATCCAAACTGAACAAAATTATGTGACTTGCAGTAAAGTGAAGCAACCAGAGATTGTCTGTTCAGTGAATTAATGCAGATTCAAACACATTTTCTCTTATCTGTAGGTCCTAGATTTTATAATGATACACAAAATCAAGTAGATGTATATAATGTGAATGTAGATTCTTAACAGTCTAGGGGAACAACGGCACTACCAGGGGAGGAAAATGGAAAGACAGGGAAGGGGTGGGAGTATTGAAAGGAATATTGTCAAAGCACTTTTCATACTTTGTAGTGACATCATTATAAAAACCAATACTGGCTACAATAGAGACGTAATTCTAGTTTAGTTAAAATTGCATAAAGACAAATAAAGAAATTAGACTTATATCTACCACATTATGATATATCATTTAATAAATAAGATGTCATGAAAGAATTTAAGGAAGATATATGAAGAACAGGGAAAATCATTGTTTTGTTTTTGTCTGCTGTGACAAGATTCTTAAAAAGGAGCAATGAATGCTTAGATAACTATGACATCAACTTGTAGACTGTACCTAGAATTGTTATGCACACTGGTTGTTTTAAGTCATTATTCTCCTTCTTATTTAGACTTTGAATTATTTATTTATCTTAATGCACATTTTATAGGGTTTTGTTTTTATATTTTGTTTCTTTGCTTTGTTTTGTTTTTAACACAGGGTTAGTATTATCTTTCTCCCCAACTGGTCATAGGTGAGATTCTCTACAAGAATAATTTGTTTACCTAATAAATGGTAAGGCAAATCTCATTCCTTAAGCACTACTATGATCTGGCTGCCTGATTTGGATTAAGAATGCTCTTACCAAAATCTAATGGAGTAGCAGTTTTGAAACACTACCAACATCCATCATTTTAAATTCAGCATTCACTGTGGTTGCACTGATTAGGAAAGTAGTAAATTTCCTCAATGAAGATGTCAAGTAACATATTAGACTGAATCCAACTGCTGTATAGTGTTGATTCAATAAAGCTGTCCAAACACATCTACATCTTAATATAACCTTGCTACATTGATAATTCACCCATAAAAATATTTTAGTATGACCTACTATCAGATAAGTATTTTTAAAGGTTTCAAAATTTATCAGATGCATTTACATTGAAGTTAACACACACACACTTCTATCTATCTATCTATCTATCTATCTATCTATCTATCTATCTATCTATCTATCTATCTATTTCCCCCATCATACACCAAAAGCATTTAGCTTTCTAGAAGATACTATATATGTAGTTCCTTTCAAACAAAAACTGATAATGATTTCTAGTTGTATTCTTTTCAAGCTATCATTGAATTTTTCATTTTTGTTGTTTCTGTTTGAGGCATGGTCTTCTTAGGTGAATTTTTTTTATAGCCTTTGCTTCCTAAGAGATAGAATTACAGGCATTCACCACCAAACATAGATTTTTATTTCTGTCTCTTTTCAGTGGTGAATACTATGAGCAAGCTTTGCCACAACTTAAATGGATGATATTTGGGAAACTTTATGAGATTGCAAGCCAGGGTTTGTCATCTCTGAAATGGAGGCATTCAAAAGACCTTTAAAGTTATGTCCATCTCCAAGTTGGAATTTGCCACTACTAAGAAAGCCAAGCATAAAATGCAGAGAGTATTGACACTCTAAGATTGCTAATAAAGATCATAGGCCTGTTGAGTTGGTTATCCTCTTTCATAGCACATAAAGAAACCACACAAGACAAAATTTTGAGTATCACTGATGAGGAAAAGCTTGGGAGTTGGTCCAATCTAGAGAGAAGTCCAGGCTGTTATTCAGTCAGTATATGATTTGGGATAAGTCACTTAATCTCTCTGAATCTTAATTTTCTTATGTAGGCACTAAAAATAACTACCTTAAAACTTAGAGATTTAATGAAAAACTAGCTATAAAAAATTTAATATGATTCCTGGAACAAGGTCTCAATTAGAATTACTTTTAAGTTATTATTACAATGGAGATGTTTTTCTATTTCAAGTATTTCAAACTTAAACTCATGTAAAAATATATTCATTTTTTCATTAAAGAATCCAGATCCTTCAGCAGATTTGTGCTGTATTTTGTGTCATGCTTTTGCTTGGAATCCAGTAATACAGGATTGTTGAGGGACATTTTACCTCCATGAATGGTCTTAAAGGTGGTAGAGGACGACCTCATGGGACCCTGAATTTTAGCTAGAAAAATACATTAAGCCTATCATGATTGGAAACCAATTATTGTATTTTACCAAGTATTTTATCACGTAGGCTAGTTGACATGAGGTCTTCTGTACCATCAGTTCTTGTCCCCACCCTCAAGCAATGTGACTTAGTAAACAGTCAATAAAACTTAGTGGACTGATTATATAAGCCCATAAGCGTAAGATTTACGGTTTACAGAACTTTGGGCCTTGTGAGAAGAGGAAGAGATACCACATCTCTGCAGCATCTCAGTGTGTCCAGAAGAAAGTACTCCCATAAAAGCCGAACAAAGAGACCTCTTCACCAACATCCTGAATCACAGTGACTCTGGCCCTTCTTTCCTCTAGAAATAACAAGAGAGAACCATATTCTGTGGTCTCATACAGTCAGAATGTGTTGTATGGAGGAAGTAGCTGGGGCTAGCTAATGGACTTCTGCTAGATGCTTCAGCTACATTGTGTCTACTGACTCACAGTCTGTCTCTACATCATTTCTCAACCTAGACTATGGCTGAGGCAGGTTTTAGCAGCTGCAAGAGGCTTTTTTCAAACTGAAACCTTCCATGCCTCTATTTGCTGACTGCCTGAGAGTACACAAAGGGGAAAAGATAAAGACAAAAAGAAAGACTCATGTTCCGTGTCCAGGGTAAAGCATAAACACTAAAGCACTGGGCAGGACTGAGCAGAGAGTTGTTGTTCAAAGTTGACTTATTCTCTATAGTAAGACAAAAGGAAAGAGAAACCCCTTCATCTTTAGAAACCTAGAAAGGAAAAAGGAAACTCTTTTTTCTCAAGTCAAAGCATGCATGTAAATTCTGTACATAAAAACCCTGCCTTTATTCAGGGCTTTTATAATTAATAATTATATGATAATTAATAAATAGTATATGATAACTAACAAAAATTTTAGTGGTTAATAGATATTATCACAAAATGGTTAATATTTATTGGATGTTTTCATATGGGAGACACTGGGCTAGGTGCCTATAATATTTTATCTCATCTGAAAATGACAGCTAACATTTATTTTATCTCTTAAAATGTTCTAGGCACTGCTGTAGACATTACTCACGTTTGATCACATCTCACTGCACTCCATGTCTATGCAAGAACAAAAGCAAAACAGTTCCTTCTCCTAAGTAAAGAATCAGAGGCTTAGAAGACCTCTGTGTGGCTTGTTGAAGGTGAAGATGTGGTCTCACATGCAGGGCATAAAGTCGGACGTTAGAAAGAAACTCAGAATGAGCTAACACTACTCTTTTGAGACAATAGATCCAAAAAGAATAAAAATGGAAAGCTTATCTGAACCCTTCACTCTATCAGCACACAAACTGAGAAGTGGCTAGAAACTGGCTAAGATGGGTTCTGTGTCTCTTCAGCAGCAATGTTCAGAGTGCCCTGCAGAAGCTAGTCAGTCCAAATAAGGTAAATGCCATGACTCAATGAGAGGCAGAGGGCTGAAGACCCCCAAGTCCTGTCTTTTTTTCCTCTTTTTTTCTCCCAGCCCCCAGATAATGAATATTTCCATCCCTAAGGACAGTCACACCATCTCAATAAGAACTGGGAACATAAATACATTTTTGTTTCTTAAAGGAATGTGCATTTATTTATCAATATAGATGGCACATTGGTACATGCAGTTCAGATGTTGTTAGTATCACAGAAAACCAAAGATATATATTTGCATATATATGGAGAGCAGAATGTGCTTTTTTAATGCTTTGAGTTCCTTGGGAACAAAGATGCTATCAAGGTTTGCTTTTATATTGTGACTTTTGAGGGAGTCCAGAGTCAAATAGGCTTACTCAAATCCTAGGTTATGTATACAGGAAAAACCTTAGGCTTGAGTGTTTATTAGTATGATTTATTGTGTACGTTCCCAAGGAATTCAATGTAAGGAATATGTACACATTGTTGCTATAATTAAGTCTTTCTAACTTCTTAAAAGTCCATTTGAGAGTTTAGAGATTATTCTAGCATGTACTAAAGCCCTGACACCACTCTAGAGCAGCAATCCTGCCCTAAGACCAAAAGCTTTTACTGTGTGAATTCATCAGTGTTGCTAGGAGCTACAGCAGCTTCAAATGTACATTGAAAAACATATATGTAGCCTCTTTGATATTTTTCTCTAGCTCCCAGGAACCAAAACAGTAAGATTTATTTTTATACTTGATGAAATCTAAAATGTCATAAACATCTGAAAATCCTTTGGGGATTACATTAGTCCCTTGAGCATAGATGCCAACATTTGAAACTAATTTCCTCAAAATCTCTATTATTTTTACATAAAGTACATTTTGAAAATAATAGATATTTCTATGGAGGGCAAGCTTCAAAAAAATAAAGAGGTTGTTGATGATGTTTCTATTATTTTGCACTTTTAAGAAGCAGAAGACTGTATCCAGACAATTGAAAAAAACTCTTTCTGACCTCAGTATCTCTTACAAAGCAAAGAAAATCAGCCATTTTAAAAAATATTCTTGTTATTTTTCTCAGTAAAACACTCAACACTAGTAATGCTACAGAAACTGCTTAATTTGTTGGCAAAAGATACTAACAAAAATAAGTCAAATTGACAAGAACTGGGGAAATACACTTTCAGAGGGTAGCACCAATATTTGAAAATGTAACATCTATAGCTCCATAGTACAGAGAAAACCCTTGGCAAGAGAGAACAAAGGATTTTGCATTATTAAAAGTTAGGTTGGGGTGAATATGTAGGTAATCACTTTTTTCCATTGCCTGGGGACATAAGCTATGCAATTTAGGGGTTTTTTGGTCTGGCTAACACATTTTAACATCTCATTTGCTATGAAGAAGTTTTGAACACTTCTTAAATCTAGAACATTTGGTATAATTCGGTGTGTGAACAGCTGTGGCTAAGCTCTTGTTTTGCCTAGTAATGCTGTGAAATTCCATATGTTGTATGTGTCAAAACTGAATATAATTTTTCTTTTGATCTAATAAACAAACGCTGCTTCTCCAGGAGAGTTTCATAGCATTGGGCAGACTGAAGTGTTGTGTCTGTTCAGAACCAAAGCATTAATAGTCTAATAAAACATACCTGTGGATTGTGAATAGTGGCATATGGCATGTGTATTCACGAAGCACAGACATTTGGGGTATACTTCATTGCCTTACAAGAACAAAGTTGATGATGAAGTATCTTTGTAATGAAACAGTAAATAGATATTTTCATATATACAAACACATGCACACACACAAACAGACACACATGCACACATCCACATTTACACACATACACCACACACATGCAAACACACACATATACTTACTACTACTACTACCACCACCACCACCACCACCACCACCACCACCACCACGGGTAAGAAAAAGTTTGTCAGGGAGACAATTCAGTGGGTAAAGCTGCTAGCTTCATAAGCCTAATGAACTTAGTTCAATCCCTGGAACAGACTTAATGAATAAAAAATGATGGTATGCATCTGTTACCTCTGCACTCCCATTGTGAAATGTGGAATGAAGAACACTGAATAGTCCCAAAGTCCCTGGGCTTATCCCCTGAAGCATGCAGTGGAACAGATAGCAGAAACAACAGACTGCTTTATCATGGTGGCAGGCAAGAAGTTCCTCCTGAAAGTTATCCTCTGACATCCACATGCACACTGTGATGCCTATCCTTGAACACACACACACACACACACACACACGAGAGAGAGAGAGAGAGAGAGAGAGAGAGAGAGAGAGAGAGAGAGAGAGAGAGAGAGAGAGAGAGAGAGAGAGAAAGAGAGAGAGAGAGAGAGAAATTTTTAAAACTTAAATCTTGAAAATGTGAGACAGCTAATCATAAGTGTAAACACAATTCTAGGTGTGTGTAGACAATATAGTGACTCTCAAAGTACCTCACAAACAAATACTATTTCACAAAGTGAATTCAGATGTGAAAGAAGAGAAGATTTGCAGAAAAAAAAATGCCCTGCAGTGAGAACAGTCAATTTAAAGTGACCAGAGCAATTAGGAAGCACTATTCTGTGCTGGTTACATGTGAAACCTGAAACTACTTCCTACTTCCGGCATGTATTGCTGTGCTACATCCTCCTCTCTATTCTGTCCTCTTTAAAATGAAACAACTAATTTCAGGAGATTGTTATATAAATAAGGCAATGAATGGAATTGCTTTATGTAATATATAAAATAAATAACAAAGATTATGTCCTTTTATGATCCTCCAAATGCTGGGTGTTAGTGTTGCCTGGCTTTAATCCCAGCACCTAGGAGGCAGAGGACAGAAGATCTCTGAGTTTGGAGCTACCCTGGAATACAGAACAAGGCTACTATGAACATAGTGGAGCATGTGTCCTTATTGCATGCAGGGGAAGCCTCTGGGTATATGCCCAGGAGTGTTATAGCAGGATCCTCCGAGAGTGTCATGCCCAGTTTTCTAAGAAACCACCAGACAGCTTTCCAGAGTCGTGGTACCAGCTTACAATCCCACCAGCAGTGGAGGAGTGTTCCTCTTTCTCCACATCCTCGCCAACAACTGCTGTCTCCTGTGATTTTGATCTTAGCCATTCTGACTGGTGTGAGATGGAATCTCAGGGTTGTTTTGATTTGCATTTCCCTAATGACTAAGGATGATAAACATCTCTTTAGGTGCTTCTCAGCCATTAGATATTCTTCAGGTGAGAACTCTTTGTTTAGCTCTGTACCTCAATTTTTAATAGGGTTACTTGGCTCTCTAGAGTCTAACTTCTTGAGTTCTTTGTATATATTGGATATTAGTTGGATATAGGGTTGGTAAACATCATTTCTCAGTTAGTTGGTTGCTGCTTTGTCCTTTTGACAGTGTCTTTTGCCTTACAGAAACTTTGTAATTTTATGAGGTCCCATTTGTCAATTCTTGATCTTAGAGCATAAGCTATTGGAGTTCTGTTCAGGAAATTCTCCCCTGTGCCCATATGTTCAAGGTTCTTCCCTAGTTTCCTTTCTATTAGTTTCAGTGTACTTTAACACTGGTATTTCATTAGAGATTAATTTATCCCTCATAATCATTAACAGAAGAAACTTGAATGATGAGGACTGAAAGCTTCACTTATCTATTGGTATAGAGACACCAATTCAGGGAGCAATTGCTCCTCTGCTTGTTTAGCAGAGTAATAGTAGTGAGCTCCCTGCTGCTGCTTCACAGTCTCCCAATCATAAATTCTTGGCCAGATAGATCTGCAATACTAGGGATGTGCTTCTTCCTCAAATCCAACCAGAACAGAATTGGCTATCTGTATAACATTCAATTTACTATTGCACCCATGGAAATATCTTGCCACCTGATCATGTTTATACTTCACAGCATTCACAACTGGGAAAGATTGTTGATGAATTTTTCTCCAGCAGCCTACATAGCAAGTTCCAGTATTAGGAAAGCTAGCAGGGAGGAAGCGTTCTGATTGGGAACAAGGTGATTTCCCCATGTCCTGTGATTAAAGTCTGCGGTGTCTTCAGCGATGGGATCTTACTGTCAAGTTCTAGTGGGAAACCAAATAAAGGCCAATAGCTTATATTATTATATGTGTCCTGGAACAACCGTGATCAACAAATCCATGAGAGGTAGCCTAAACCTGGTTCCTATGACTTTTTTTTTTTTGGTTATTTTATTTATTTACATTTCAAATGTTATCTCCCCTTCCAGGTCGCCCCCCACCCCCTGCAAACCTCCCATCCCTTACCCCTCCCCTTTCTCTCTATGAAGGTGCTCCCCTACCCACCTACCTAGCCCATTCCTGCCTCACTGCTCTAGCGTCCCCTTATGCTGTGGAACGCCTCCACAGCTGCCCCACCTAGGGATTCACCCCACCAGAAGACACCAAAATCCCAAACTATGGCTAATGCAAAGAAGTACTTGGTCACAGGAGCCTGTTATAGGGGTCCTCTGAGAGGTTCTGCCAGCACCTGACCAGCACATATGCAGATACTCATAGCCAACCATCGAACTAAGCCCCGGGGACAACAATGGAAGAGTTAGGGAAGGACTGAAGAAGCTGAAGGAGATTGCAACCTATAATAGGAAGAATAACGATATCAACCAACTGGACCCCCCAGAGCTCCCAGGGATTAAACTACCAACCAAAGAGTAAACATGGAGAGACCTATAGCTCCAGCTACATATGCAGCAGAGGATTGCCTTATCTGGCATCAATGGAAGAGGAGGCCCTCGGTTTCTATGACTTCTAAGAAGAACATTGTTCCCTACATAACGTAGCTCAGGTTTTATATGAAGCTTATAAAGCAGTAAGTTTTCATATTGCTTTTTCAAACAACCTTAGTGATGATAGAAGTTCACAACTGATCACAGTCGGGAGAAAAAGGGTGTGTGGAACGCTCAGCCACCAATATGAATCTCTCTCTCTCTCTCTCTCTCTCTCTCTCTCTCTCTCTCTCTCTCTCTCTCTCTCTCTCTCTCCCTCCCTCCCTCCCTCCCTCCCTCCCTGCCTCTCTCTCTCTCTCTCTCTCTCTCTCTCTCTCTCTCTCTCTCTCTCTCTCTCTCTCTCTCTGTCAATGACCATCTTGAACGGGAGATATAAATAAAGACTTGTGAGAGCCAGATGTTGACAGTATCATAATAAAAAGTGTCTTCTTGACATAGCAGGATCCCTTCACTCACAGTCTCACAGAAGCTGTGGTTGCACATGATCAAGCACGTGAACACTCTAGCATAGAGAGTCGGGTTTCCAAGACCAAACTGCTGACAATTGATGGCTTCTGTGTAAGTAAGTATACTCTTTAATAAGAGCACAGCCCTTGATGAGCCGAGAATACTCTAGAATTCACACACGTGAATATATGGTAGGAGAACTAGACTTGGTTAGTTATTAAAAATAGGACACACAAAAAAAAATGCAGAACTGGGAAGGCGATGAAGTACCTGAAAGGAGACTAAGAGAAAAAGGGGTGTGTAATCAATATAGTATCTATGAAGTTCTTGAAGAATTCATTAAAATGTTATCTTTACTGGTTATAAATCTGATAGAAAGGATTATTATCTAGAATGTTTGTGTGTGTGTTTGTGTGTGTGTGTGTGTGTGTGTGCAAACTGACCATCAAGAAAGCAAACACTTCAAGTAAAAAATGAGGTGCAGTAATCCTGCAGATAACTGTCGAAAGATGAAACACAAATGTCTAAGAAACACTTAAAGAATGTTAGACATCAAGGATGCAAATTAAAACTACTTTGCAATTTTATCTTAGTCAGTAAGATCGAGATTAATATGACAAATAACAGCACATGCTGGCAAGGAATCAGAGAAAAGGGAAACATTTATTGCTGCTGGGAGAAAAACTGGCACAACCCCTATGGAAATCAGAGTGAAATTTTCTTTAAAAAAAACCTGAAATTCGATCTACCACAAGATCCAGCTATACCACCCTTGATCATATGGTCAAAGGGATGTTCGTCTTACTACAGAGACAGTTACTCATCCATAGTCATTTCCAGTTTTTGAAAATGTGATTTCTATCCTTGAGTCTATTCTGTGGCATATTATAGATGACATTATTTATTAATTTTTATCTGTTGAATCATCCTAGCATCCTTGGAATAATATATATTTCATTATGGTAAGTGATTTTTTTTCTTGAAGTTTTGAATGCAAATATTTAAATGAGAATTTTAAAGTTTTGATCTTATTGTTTTATATTTATATTTTTTGGTTCAGTGGGTATGTCTGTTCACTGAGTGCTTGCAATTCACGCAGTGCCTGTAGAGTGTAGAAGGGGGTGTCTGATTTTTTTTGGACCTGGAGTTACAGATGATTGTGAGGATCCACTATTGGTGCTGGGGTTTGAATCTGGGTAACTTGAGGAAGAGCCAACCCTGAGCCCTCTTTTTGGTCCAAAGGATATATATTTTTTAATCTATGGTATCAAGCAAATGACCTATAATATTTTTATAATATTTGTGTTGTGTTTTTCTTTGTGTCTTTCTCCCAAAAGTTTGTGAGAATTCTTTTATTTCTCTTTTACAAATAATTTGAGGAGCATTAATGCTTTGGTAGAATTCAACAGTGAGAATATTAGGACCTGGGTTCCTTTAGTTAGAAACATTTTATTACTTCAACCTTGTTATAGATTTGCTTAAATTGTAGTGTTTGAATGGGATATCCTTCATACGCTCATGTATTTGAAGACTTGGCCCTTGGTTGGTGGTACTATCTGAGAGTTCATAGCCTTACCTCATTTTCTGCTCTGTCTCTGTCTCTGTCTCTCTGTCTCTGTCTCTGTCTCTCTCTCTCTGTCTCTCTCTCTCTCTCTCTTTCTTCTCTCTCTCTGTGTGTGTATGTGTGTTTGTGTGTTGATAAGCTGTAATCATCCATGTGAGTATTATATCTTACTAATGTTCAAAAGATACTTTTGTTGTTATTGAAAGAAGTAGTAATGTTCATTGGCACAGTTGTTTATGCTGTGTTATGGAATAAGTCAACCCTGAGAAGAGATACAGTGTAACTCAGTGAAGCAACATTTTCCAAATGACCATTGAATGACACTACAAAATTATCCATGGGTTGTATATTCATTCAAGGACAAAGATGATTTAATATAAATCCTATCACCTGTATAATTCTGTTATAGTATCAAAGAAGAGTGTCTTCAATTACATATATAAATATTGATAGGCTATTACAGCCTAATGCAACAGAATAACAATGCATCAGGAACACAACTTAAAATTAATAATTGGTACTAGGTAAGAATATGCTCAATACTCTGAAATATATTTTAGAGAACTCTTCCCTTTTATCTATAACATCACATTTTCTTCCTATAATATGATCAGAACTATACTGTGTGAGAGGTTTAGTACCTCAGCAAATATGAAAATACTGTTGCCAGAAACAAAGAAAATTATATTTGAAATAGTAACAATCTTCTTCCCTAAATAAATTGCTTTTGGAAATACATCCATTTCAAATTATTATTGTAAATTCAAGACTTGTAAATACATAGTTTACAATTTTAATACAGTGTCACTATATGTGACCCATCTAACAGAAATTATTTTGATGTCTTCAATATTTTTATAAATATAAAAAGATCTTGATATCATAACCTTTGAGAAACATTGTTTGAATGCAGTTATGCAGAATAGACTGGTGTTCTCATATTTCTCATATGAAGTACATCTAAATCTCTGAGAAAACAGCATAAAAATGAGGATAAAAACTTGTTCATAGCAGAGTTTTGGAATTATTTCAAGCAAAAATGCTCAGTGCAAGTTTCATAACAAGTTGGAAAAAAAACAGCTATTATTTGATTAATAAATCGATACATGAAGAGACTGGGAACAGCTTACATAAAATCTTTCATTTAAATAAATACAAAGCTTATTTTCAAAAGCATTTACTTTATGAGTTTGCACACAGAGTCTTTCTTTTACTATGCTGTTGATGGCAATCCTTCTTCTGTGTGTTAATCTGTGACTACACACAGACATGTATGCAGTGTTTACACAGATGTCTTGGCTGCTAGGCCCGGGGCTAGAGTTGACTTTCAGCTTCTCCAATGGAGGCATCATCTTGTTTAACATGCTAACTCAAGGGTTGTAAATCCTGGCTGTATATGTCTTTAATGACTACATTAACTTTTTCCCATGTGAAATTTCTATCACAATAAATTATAACAGTTGTCCATTTAGGAGCCAGGTTACAGATAATGAATAAAGTTATTTTATCGTTTACACTCAGACGAGATTCATACGATTTCTGTCACGTGAACCTTAATAATTCCCAAATTAAGGATTGAGGCACCTATCAAAATTTTCCTAGGCAAAGGATTCCTCAGATCAATCTGCTGATACATTACAATATCTTGGAATAGACTTTTTGTTTTTCAAAAATGGAGAAATAATTTTTTGATCATGTTACTTCTGTGTGTTGGCTCACGCTGTTTAACAGCAGAAAGACAAAAGACACCAGGGTGCTCAATCTCTGATTAATTAAAAAAATGTATTTTTTTCAGTTGTGCACTAAAATTTTCACAGTCTCATCAATCTACATGATGATGATGATGATGATGATGATGATGATGATGCTGATGCTGATGCTGAAGTTCCTGAGGATTTGTTGATAAAGTGTTGAGCATGATGAGAAAAAGACAATGAATTGTGGAGGAAAAAAACGCTGAAGTACCAACTTTCCATTTAGGCAATATTTGGCACTAATAAGACTATTACTTTATATCTTAATTATTTAGTAAACAAACAAAAACATTTTAAAACTAAGAATACTGGAAAATATAAAATATATAAAAAAGAGTCTTAAAATAATATAGCTAACAGTTTTATTTAGTGATTAAATGTGAAAGTAGAAAACTCATAGTTACATGCCCATAGGTACATCCATAGTTGCATAAGACATAGGAATGTCATTGAAAATGCAATTCTATACAGGTGTATATGTGTGTGTTGCATAGTTAACTTGTTAGAAGATGAAGGAATAGCATGTTTCATACCAGCAGTAGAGTGATAGGATAATTTTAAAAACTGCTTCTCTTTCTGGCTTTTGGCTTCATTTTATACTCTATTTCAGAAAAGGTTTGAAATCACTGAAGCTACAACTCCATGTTCCTCTGAGGTGATGTAAATGGGCCTCCAAAGTGCAGTGAGAATCCAAAGAAATTAAATAATACTTCAGGATGCACCTGCCACTATTCAAGACATTTTAGACTTATGTCAAGTAACTTAGTTTTCGTTTTCTCAAGAAATAACCCCTTTTAAGAGATTACATGTAAAACTGAAAAACTTTCACAGTAGTAAAATTACGTGTATGTGTGTGTGTGTGTGTGTGTTTGTGTTCTCTTATTTTATTACTACTAAAGAAGCACCACTTAAACTCTTCTCTCCAGGACTAGTACAGAACTAATCTCAGACAACCTCTTTGGTCTCTTGGCTTATCTTAGCGCCTGGTTTGTTTGGTGTGAGAGACTAATGGCACTCATTATTTATGCTTAGACTTTAATTGTGAAACCTGCAATCATTGCTAGTGAAACCCTTTGCCTGGAAACTTCCTTTGACTCATCCATATTGTTTGAGTGCCTGTGTGATAAATTGTATGTGGCTCCTTATAAGTGTGCCTTGGCAACCAGGATAAGGAGATAGCAGGATGAATCAGTCTGCAAAGTGATGAGAGTAAAGAAAGAAATGGATTTCTAATTACAGAGCAGAATCCACATTACTGGGGAGGACACCATGGCTGTTGTGATAAGAACACAGACTCCTTCACTGAACAGTTATCTTCAAAGACTTTTTTTTAAGTGGCCCTTGTCTGGGTCTTTTTTTTTTTTTTAATTTAATTTTATTTTATTTTTTTAATTTACATTCCAAATCACTTCCCCTTTCCCGTTTCCTCCCTCCCCGAAAGTCCCATAAGCCCCCTTCCCTCCCTCTTTTCTCCGTTCAACCCCCTCTCATTACTCTGTCCTGGCGTTCCCCTACATCCAGTCTTTCCAGGACCAGGGGTCTCTCCTTCCATCTTTTTAGAAATCTATTGATATGCTGATTGTGTCTAGGGTATTCTGAGATTCTGGGTCAATATCCCCTTATCAGTGACTTCATACCATGTGTGATCTTTTGTGATTGGGTTACCTCACTAAGGATGATATTTTCAAGTTCTGACCATTTGCCTAGGAATTTCGTGAATTCATTGTTTTTAATTGCAGAGTAGTATTCCATTGTGTAAATATACCACATCTTCTGAATCCATTCCTCCGTTGAGGGACATCTGGGTTCTTTCCAGCTTCTGGCTATTATAAATAAGGATGCTATGAATATAGTGGAGCATGTGTCCTTATTGCATGCAGGTAAAGTCTCTGGGTATATGCCCAGGAGTGGTATAGCCGGATCCTCCGGAAGTGTCATGCCCAGTTTTCTGAGGAGCCGCCAGACTGCTTTCCAGAGTGGTTGTACCAGCCTGCAATTTGCAGAATTCTATCAGACCTTCAAAGAAGACCTAACACCAATACTCTTCAAACTGTTCCACAAAATAGAAACAGAAGGAACACTACCCAACTCGTTCTATGAAGCCACAATTACACTAATACCAAAAGCACACAAAGATCCGACAAAGAAAGAGAATCTCAGGCCAATCTCTCTTATGAATATCGATGCAAAAATACTCAATAAAATTCTTGCCAACCGAATCCAAGAACACATCAAAACCATCATTCACCACGATCAAGTAGGCTTCATCCCAGGGATGCAGGGATGGTTCAATATAAGGAAATCCATCAATGTAATCCACTACATAAACAATCTCAAAGAAAAAAACCACATGGTCATCTCATTAGATGCTGAGAAAGCATTTGACAAAATTCAGCATCCTTTCATGCTAAAGGTCTTGGAAAGATCAGGAATTCAAGGCCCATATCTAAACATAGTAAAAGCAATTTACAGCAAACCAGTAGCCAGCATCAATCTAAACGGAGAGAAACTTGAAGCAATCCCACTAAAATCAGGGACTAGACAAGGCTGCCCTCTCTCTCCATATCTTTTCAATATAGTACTTGAAGTTCTAGCTAGAGCAATTAGACAAGAAAAAGAGGTCAAAGGGATACAAATTGGAAAGGAAGAAGTCAAACTATCACTATTTGCAGACGATATGATAGTATACATAAGCGACCCAAAGAACTCCACCAGAGAACTCCTACAGCTGATAAACGACTTCAGCAAAGTGGCCGGATATAAAATCAACTCAAGCAAGTCAGAAGCCTTCCTATACTCAAAGGATAAGCAGGCTGAGAAAGAAGTAAGAGAAATAATACCCTTTACGATAGCCACAAACCATATTAAGTATCTTGGCGTGACGCTAACCAAACAAGTGAAAGATCTGTATGACAAGAACTTCAAGTCTCTGAAGAAAGAAATTGAAGAAGACCTCGGAAGATGGAAAAATCTGCCATGCTCATGGATTGGCAGGATTAATATAGTAAAAATGAGCATCTTACCTTGTCTGGGTCTTAAAGGATAAACAAGACTTCAGTGAAGTTACTGGCAGTTGAGAACAAGATGTTTTAGAAGACAGAGGAAGGCATATGTAAATCTACTAAGTTGCAAGAGGAATGAAAACTTAGGAAACTGAGAGTTGGTAATATTGGGAGATGAGTGGAATTAAACCAGGAATTAAACAAACCAGGGAAGAAGAAAAGATGTTCTGGTCATAAAGCTTTTAATATTGATTGAAAGAAAATACAAAAATGGACACTTCTCTTCATAATTAAAAGAATAAACAATAGAAGGGTCAATGTCTGACCAATACTACCTGCAATAACTTAATAGAATAATATCAACATACAGATGAATAAGATTATAATATTCAACAAGCATTTCTTGAGGTGTTTTGCAACAGTTATTGATTTCCACACTACCATCCAACCAGACTGAGCAGCCTACTGCTATTCTGTCCACTTTGCAGATAAGGAAAAGAAGAGAACAGCAAGGTAGAGAATAATTAAATATAATTTCTATATCTTTCCCTCAAGACAACGGTGTAATAAGGTTTCAATTTCCTGTCCTAAAATGCGACATATATTAGTATTATATATAGTTAACATGTATTCATATTATATAATCTACTAAATCAAATTATGTAAAATTAATGTTTATCTTAATTTTTGAAAAGAATTTTTATACCACTGAGAGAAAATTGTAAAACTATTCCTTTGGTGCTATGTGTTGGATAAAACTTAACACCTGCTCATTGCATCCAGAGCCTTTGTCCACAGATGAGCATTCATGTTTAACCTAAGCTCACTGTAGGAAGAAAAGAAGATACGCTAATTAAAAGCAACTGTGGCATGGTGGGTTGGGAAATGACAGATACTCTCAGGTTTCAAACCCAGTTTGGAATCTTCCTAGATGTGCAGACCATAAATGGGGTATTTAATAGTTCTAAGTACCCACTGTAAAAGCAAAAAAAAAAAAAGGGTGTTAGTTAATGGACTTGCTATATAAAGGGGCAGAAAGTTAATCAATAGAAGACAATGATTAACAGTGAGAAATACAAATAAATAAATGAGATGTCATTACCTTCTGGACTTCTCTGTGGCTGTCTTTTCTAAAATGTATTCTGGGAATCACTAATTCTGTGGAATTTAAATGGCTATTACAAGAAAAGATGTTTACTGTGACCACTGTGGTAAACCAAACTGGGGGAGGTTCAGAGTACTTTCCAATCAAATGAACTCTGTAGTCCTGCCACAGGCTTTCTTCCCCTTTATGAGGAGTGCAGCCATGGACCACATAAACTCTCAGAGGCTCAGTTTTGCCACGTTCATTATGTAGATAATAATTATATATACCATTATTGATTAGATCAAATATCAGATTAAATCACATATAACTTACAACATAGGTTTTATTTTTAATATTTTGCTGAATATTTCCATTCATCCAATTAGTCCTTTTCCTCAGATTTTAAGAATGATTTAATTTTTATTTAATGTGTACAGGGTTGTACATACAATTTAGATGATCATTGTGTAAATGGTTGATAACTACAGAGGCCTAAAGATGGTATCAGATGCCTCTGTACTGGACTGTATGATTGTGTATACGAAGTACATGATTGTGTACCACCACATGGAGGTTGGAGACTGGACCTCTGCACTTACAGCTAATGCATTTATCCACTGAGCCATCTCTCCAGCATCTTTTCCTAAGATTTTTTTTTCTGCTTGGCTTTTCTCTTTGTGGATCTAACAGTGAGAGAATCATTTTGGTAATGGGATGGGGGTTGCCTCTTCCTAATAAAAAGTAATGTGATAATCTAAGATAGGTGTAGTAGTTCATTTTTGTAATTCAAGAACTTAAGAAGCTAGAGCAGGAGGAATGACACAAGTATAAGACTATTCTGTAATTTTTTATACAATATATTTTGATAATATTTTTTCCATCTCCTTGAAGATCCTACCCACCTCCCTACCCACCCAACTTTGTGTTCTCGGTCTTTGTCTGTCTCTCTGTCTCTGTCTCTGTGTCTCTGTCTCTGTCTCTCTCTGTTTCTCTCTCTGTCTCTTTCTCTGCCTCTGTCTCTCTCTCTCTGTCTCTCTCTCTCTCTCTCTCTCTCTCTCTCTCTCTCTCTCTCTCTCTCTCTCTCTCAAAGCCAATAATCAAAACAAAGAAAAAGTTAAAAAAAAAAAAAAGCAAATCACAAAAGCCCTGGGTCTGTTTTGTATTGGTCCTGGGAATAGCATCTGCCCTGGGGTGTGTCACTACACTGGAGAAAATTGATATTGCCTCCCCCAGTATGTATCTATTGCAAATAGCTTCTTGTTAGGAGCTAGACTTCCTACTTTTTCTTCTCAGTGTTTGAAATTGTTTTCTGGTTTAAACATGTTCAGCTCTTGTTCGATTTTTAAAGAGATTTTTAAAGTATTTTGACACACACCTCTGATCCCAACACTTAAGAGGCTAAAACAGGTTAAACATAAATTCAAGGATGTCCTCAATTTCTTAAAAAGATTCTTTCTAAAAAGAAGAATGTGTGTGTGTGTGTGTGTGTGTGTGTGTGTGAGAGAGAGAGAGAGAGAGAGAGAGAGAGAGAGAGAGAGAGAGAGAGACGGAATAAAGAAAAGGAGGAAACAGAGGAGGAAGAGAGAAAGGATACTTTTCTTATTTATGTAAGGATAGATGCTTCATACTGGTTGAGATTTTCCCAAGCCTACCTGCTCTATGGAAGCCCAAAATATAGCTTATCTATCATGGGGATCAACACATGGTAAGTAAATACCAAGTAATAATTATTATAGCATCTGGCTCTGAAAGTTCTGAGTTAAATAGATGCATCATGTTTTGTGTTAAATGATTTCTCAATTACTCAATTTAATGGCTAGCTAAGATTACCTTCATGTCAATGCTGTTTTATTTTATAGCACATCAAAGATTCAATGATTAATAGTGACCACTGTGGCATCTTTGTCCCCACCCTACCTTCCTTTAGAAAATTAATGAAATGTAAAAACTATCTTGGCTAAGAGCCATAAAACATTATCCAGAGGGCTTACCACATTGTAAAATAAAGTCTACTTCTGCTCCCAAAGTTTCCCAACTGGCCACTTAATAATTGACTCACTCAAACTCAGCCCTCTGTAGCCAGACTTGCTTGTAGCCAAGTATTTTATCAGTTGGATTAAAGGACAGAGTCATTAGCTTAGTTTGCAGGCATTAGCCAACGGGTATGGCGCCTTCCATTTGACTTCCAAAGATAAATATACTCACGAGCCATTCTGGTGTATGAATAACAGAGAGTTCATAGCATATTATCATACCATGTGGTGAGCAGGACATAATGTGTTCAGTACTCTACAATGAGATCACTAGACTTGACATCCAAGACCTAACTTGTGCCTCTCCTCGTACAACTAGTGACTATCTAAGTCCTACCATGTTACAAAACGAGCTCACCTATAAAACCTAATTTCCTAGAGTCACTGGAATATAGATTTACTGTAACTAAATATTGACTGTGAATCACATATTGTCATGCAGGGTACATTGCTTGGTTTTATTTTTCATTTCTCTACCATTACCCAGAGCACTATTTGTAGATTTTAGTAGATTGTAGATGTTTAGTAATAGCTGCTAACCAGAATATATTAAGGTTATAACACCTGATAAATTTCTATACAGGAGAAAAAAATATGTTTCTTCCTATAAACTAGGTATAGTAGTTCTTGCGTGCAGCTTCAGCACTTAAGAAGCTGGCCTGGGAGTATTGCCACAAGTATGAGACTAGCCTGGGCTATATAGTGAGTTCCAGGTCATCCTGGAACTAAAACGAGACTCTACCTAAAAAATTGAATAACTAACTCTAAAAATATGTGACAAAATAATAAACATTTCCTATCCTATGTGTAGAAAACATCAGTCTGAGTTTTTTAACCATGAATAAATCCTGTGATCCCAGAATTCTTCATCTTCAAAGCAGATATGATTTCCTATAGTACAGGATTGTTTTGAGAATTAAATGGGATATGGTAATGAAGCATAAGTTGTAAAACTGGAAAATATCCCACAGATGACATAATTATTCTCTCTATATATCTGAACACTCACAGTTTTTATAATGTGAAAAATAGATTCTAGAATTCTTTATAGTTACCATTTATTCTGCTTCCAGAATGGCTGTATTTTATATGCCATTCAAGAAGGCATTTCACTAGGATTTTAGAAGAAAAATCAAAACTAGGATATGAAGAAACATATAAAATATTCAGTATGGGTTTAGCCAAAGTAATCTTAATAGAGCAAACCCATTCAACACTAAATGACTTCCATCACACACATGGAGTAACAGAGATCTGTTAGTTGGGAGATCTGTTTGTAGAAAAATATAAAAAATAAGATGTGGTAGATATTTTCTTATGCCTCCAACTCATTTGATTTTTTGTTTTGTTTTGGGTTTATGAAAAAAATAGCCTTGGCATAGAGAGCTTTTGTTTGTTTAATTTTCTTTGTTTCCTTGTTTCTTCCTTCCTTCCTTTCTTTCTTTTGTTGTTCTCTTGTGGGTTTTGTTTTTTGTAGCCTCTTGTTCTCAAAGTCATTATACAGCTCCGGCTGGTGTTTAGCTTATAGCAATCCTCTTGCTTCAGCCTCCTGAGCACTGAGATCGTAGGCCGGGTTATCACACTTTTTATGGGTGCTATTGCTATTGTGTCAAAGGTCTTCTATGACAAAAAAAAAAAAAACAAAACACCTGCAGTCATCACCCCTCAAGAACTTCTTTTTGAACCCTGCCTCCGATAGGATTATTATTGCTGTGATAAAACACTCTGCCAAAAGAAATATGTGACAGAAAGGGTTTATTCAGATTTACTCCCATAGCACCATTCATCACTGACAGAAGTCAGGACAGGAACTCAAAGGACAGAAGGCAGGAGTGGATCCTGAAGCCACGGAGGGATGCTACTTACTGTGTTGTTCCCAATGGATTGTTCAATTTACATTGATGTAGAACACAGTACCACTACCCACCGTGGGCTAGGCCCACCCCAATCAATCACTAATTAAGAAAATGCCTTACTGCTCGATCATATGAAAGCATTTTCTCAATTGAAGTTCCCTCCTTTCAGATGACTTAAGCTTGTACCATGCTAACAAAAAACCAAAAACAAAAACAAAACCCTAGCAAGGACGAATTGGCCCCTAGTCACACAAACATATCACTGTTGTGCCAGAATCATTTCTCTTGTTCAATCCCAAATCACACATCAAAATCTACATCACAACATAAAACATTTCGCAAACTTTAAAAGTCCCACAATCTTCACAAATTTAAGCCCTAAAATTCAATCTCTTCAAAAATCCAGAGTCTCTTTTAACACCCCAAATCTTTTTAAAGTCAGTCACTTAATGGCAGGAACTTGTAAAATAAAAATTAAAGACTTCCTTACTTCAATAAGAAAGAACCAGGGTACAGTCACATATTGAGCAAAGCAAAACCAAACTCCAATAGAATAAATAACTCTTCATCTTCTAGTATTCACTCATCATCTTCTGGGCTCCCTTAAAGGGCTTGGGCTACTTCTCTGGTTCTACACCACAACACACATAGTTTGTCTTCTAGGCTTCTGCTGGCTCCAATCTACTGCTGCTGTTCTTGCTAGTCATGCCATGGTACTGGCATCTCCAACATGCTTAAGTCTTCTTCAACTGTGCTGTACTTTTACCAATAGTCTCTCTCTGCGTGTGCCAAACCCCAACATCTCTGCAAGACCCTTTCAACCCTGGACCTTCAACTGCCACTGAGGCTGCACCTTCACTAATGGCTTATCACAGTGCCAAGCCTCAGCTGTTTCCTATAACCCTTTCATGTCTTCAAACCAGAAGCATCTTGGTAACTCTTACACTCCCAAGTTTAGCTACCAATGTAAGATACAACCTTGGCTGTTTCTGGAACACAGTTTCTGTGTGCTTTCTCGTAACATTTCCCAGAAGAATTTACTTCCACGATGCTAGTCTCTTACCCCTAATTTCTCAGCTCCTGACCATCATCGAGTATCCAGCAATGCAAAAATTTCACTTTCGTAGTTTTGCTATCTTGTTAATCACAACTGAGCCTTCAGCTAACCAGAACCACAGAATGTTAATTCAAAATAGCAAATGACCCCAATAGAGACTTGAAACTTCCCTCTGTAACTTCTCAATCCATACCTCCATCTCCTTCATTGTCCTCAATATTCTTGTCTCCCAAGTTCCTACAGAACAGCACACCAAGCATGGAATATTCAAGAGCTAGTCTTGAACAAAGTTCCAAAGTCCTTCTACAATCCTCCCGGAAACAGTATGGTCAGGTCAGTCACTGCAATACACCATTCCTAGTACCAACTTGTCTTAGTCATATATACTATACCTGTGATGAAACACCATGACCAAACAAATTTGTGGAGAAAAAGATTATTCAGCTTACACTTTTCCAGGACTATTCATCATTGAAGGAAGTCACAACAGGCACTCACGAAGCCTGTTGATTCAGAAGCCATTAATGGGTGAGGCTTATTTGCTTAATCCTTGTGGCTCCATCACCAGCCTAAGGATAGCACTACCCACCATGGGCTGGGCTCTTCTGCTTCAATCACTATATTTTTTTCTTTTAATAAAAATGCCTTATAGCTAGATCTTATAGAAGCACTTTCTCTGAGGTTTCCTACATTCAGAATACTCTAGCTTGTGCAAGTTGGAAAAACAAAACAAAAAACAGATGGGCACAGGGGAGAATTTCCTGAACAGAACTCCAATAGCTTATACTCTAAGATCAAGAATAGACAAATGGGACCTCATTAAATTACAAAGTTTTTGCAAGGCAAAAGACACCGTCAAAAAGACAAAGCGGCAACCAACTAACTGGGAAATGATCTTTACCAACCTTACATCCGACAGAGGGCTAATATCCAAGATATACAAAGAACTCAAGAAGTTAAACTCCAGAGAGGCAAGTAACCCTATTAAAAAATGGGGTACAGAGCTACACAAAGAGTTCTCACCTGAAGAATATCTAATGGCTGAGAAGCACCTAAAGAGATGTTCATCATCCTTAGTCATTAGGGAAATGCAAATCAAAACAACCCTGAGATTCCATCTCACACCAGTCAGGATGGCTAAGATCAAAAACACAGGAGACAGCAGTTGTTGGCGAGGATGTGGAGAAAGAGGAACACTCCTCCACTGCTGGTGGAATTGCAGGCTGGTACAACCACTCTGGAAAGCAGTCTGGCGGCTCCTCAGAAAACTGGGCATGACACTTCCGGAGGATCCGGCTATACCACTCCTGGGCATATACCCAGAGACTTTACCTGCATGCAATAAGGACACATGCTCCACTATATTCATAGCAGCCTTATTTATAATAGCCAGAAGCTGGAAAGAACCCAGATGTCCCTCAACGGAGGAATGGATTCAGAAGATGTGGTATATTTACACAATGGAATACTACTCTGCAATTAAAAACAATGAATTCACGAAATTCCTAGGCAAATGGTCAGAACTTGAAAATATCATCCTTAGTGAGGTAACCCAATCACAAAAGATCACACATGGTATGAAGTCACTGATAAGGGGATATTGACCCAGAATCTCAGAATACCCTAGACACAATCAGCATATCAATAGATTTCTAAAAAGATGGAAGGAGAGACCCCTGGTCCTGGAAAGACTGGATGTAGGGGAACGCCAGGACAGAGTAATGAGAGGGGGTTGAACAGAGAAAAGAGGGAGGGAAGGGGGCTTATGGGACTTTCGGGGAGGGAGGAAACGGGAAAGGGGAAGTGATTTGGAATGTAAATTAAAAAAATAAAATAAAATTAAATTAAAAAAAAAATAAATAAAAACCTGCTATCATGGATAGAATAAAAATTGAAAAAAAAAAAAAAACAAAGCAAGCAAACAAAAATCCTAACCAGGACAAACCCCATGTTCATCTCTTAACCTTGAAGTGAAATACAGAATACCTCACCCTTCCTCATCTGTCTAAGGTGATCTTTTTTTCCCTGTTGACAAGATAAATGAACTGGGAGGAGCAGGTCATGGTGACTGATGAATAAATGATCAGTTGTCTCCTACTTCTCACTTCTTTGTGGGTTAGCCATTTATATATTCATCCTCTGTAACAACAGCAAAGTGCAGTGTTTGGGGATTTAACCCTTGGGTTTCCTAAGTTCCTGCTCTAATAAATGGCATCTGAATTTCACACTCCTCATCATCAAATAAGAGTTTCGTGTAATTACTTCTGAGGCACCTACAGGGTAGGGGAGCAAGAGACAGATAAGGAGCAGAGTCCAAGCCTCCTCTGCACAAGCTCAGCCATGGCAGCTCTACTTTTACCCATGATTTACCTGAGGATTGCTGCAAGATTTTTCCATGAAGAAAGACCTCCATTGATGTGAAATAAAGAAGAAGACAATGTCCAGCCTAACCAAATATCTAATGATACCTTCCCATTCTCATCATTTGTGATTCAAAAAGGGCCTGAAGGACTATGTTTTCAGGTAATTAATTGATTATCTTTTTACACTCCATATTTTTCCCTCCCACCCCCATCCACCCTCCAACTGTTCCACATCCCATACCTCCTCCCCACCCCCTGTCTCCACGTGGATGTCCCCACGTCCCCACCCCACCTGATTAAGTGTTCAGTATTGAAGAGTTGGTTTTACAATGGACAACAAAAGCTATAGGGTTTCAGACATGGCCCCTACTTTAAAGAAACTTCCTATCTCCCAAATAAGCTGAGACATCTGTTTGCTGATTGTTGAAAACTCATGAAACAGTGCAAATGTCACTGTGAATGACAGAAGAATGAAGCCCTGGGAAGTGAGATAGAGGAAAGTTATTCATGGGAGGGTCTTCAACTGGGGCTGGCAGAGGATTGAGGTCCTCAGAAAGGAATGGAGAAGACTGCAGTACAGAATACTGTGTAATGGGGCATGAAGCATAAGGGAAGCATAGTAGGTCAGGATCTCTAATATACCTATTACCCCCAATAGACAGTTACAAGTGGAACCACTTGATACCATTAATGGTAAACTCAGAAATTTGTGAATTTTGCATATGATAATCCAAGCAAGTAAAAGCTGTTTTGAATAGGGCATAAGAAAAACAATGGTTTTAAAGATTCGGGTAAAAGCACAAGAATTGTGGTCAAGGAACATTGCAGTGGTCCACACCCTACTTTGGAGCATCTAAAAATTGGTTCTTTCCTAGACACACACTTGTCATTTAGCTTCTTCCTTCGTGGTGTGATCTGGTTTCCTTCAGCCCTCATAAGCTGCCCAGGTTTCTGGTTCCTTTCATTGTTCCAGACCCTTGACCCCAGAATCCCTTCTTCTCAGATCCTATCTATCCTTGCTCTGCCTACATTAACTCTGTTGATTATTTTATTCTGTCACATAGCTTTTGATACCATCAGTTTGCTAATGGATTACCAACTTAAATCACCCATTTGGACCATACCCTTAAATCCTATTTTGCTACAAGCAACTGCCCACTTAACACTTTCATGAGTAACTCAAACCCACTTTTGCCAACGTATGTCACCTAAAGGAATAAAAACTCCATTTCTTCTTTCTGTTGCTTAGGCCAAAAATCTTGACGTTATCCTTATGCATGTCTCTCTTCTCACAACTCACATTACGTTTTTAGTAAACCTAACCTCACTTCTTAAATTTGTGGGACCTCACATGGCCTCCTAATGGGTTTTCTTCTCTGGTTTTTTAGTGTCTGACACAAAGTAGCCAGAATAATCCTGTTAAAATATGATAGCTCATGTCCTGCCTTCCTTCGCAATGCCCCAGGGATTCTCCTTGCACTTGGCCTACAAGCCCAGCACTCCCATCACACCTAGTGCCTCCCTTGTTTGCCTTTACTTCTGTCCCCACCTTATTAATTTTCACCTCACAGAGCTTGCTCACTCTTCCTAACTCCTCTTCTACCAAAGCTCCAAGATTTATTCTCTTGCCCTGTCAAGTACTTTTTAGCAAAGATCATTTTTTTTCTACTTAACTCATTTAAAATTGCAGCCTCTGGCTGCTTAATTTCCTCTTTGTCTTTACATCCTTTCTTTGTCTCCATTTCTCTATGTGGTTTTGGTTTAGTTTTGTTTTGGCAGGGCTGGAGATTGAACACCGTGTCTTGCACATGCTAGACAAGTGCTCTGCCATAGAGCTCTTATTTTTTCCCCCCATGAAATTTAATTCACTCAATGTACTTGCTTTGAGAAAACTTATTTGGTTTGTTTCTGTGCCAGAAAATATGTTTCATAAGGGCAGATCTTTTAGGTTCCATATTTGATGTTTTGTTTGCTGCTGCATTCTAATGTATACTTAAGTAATTCTACTGAAACTCGAACATGTGTGTGTTTAGTTAAGGTTTCTATTGCTCTGAAAAGATATCCTCTTTCTTTATAAGAAACATTTAATTAGGGCTTGCTTACAGTCCAGAAGTTTAGTTCTTTGTCATCATGGAGGGAAGCATGTAGGCAGATATAGTATTGGAGAATTACCTGATCATTTTACATCTGGATCCAAGAGAATCAAGAGGAAAGAAAGTCACTGAGCCTGGATTGAGCATTTGAAACCTCAAAGCCCACCCCCAGTGGCACACTTCCACTTTTTGAGTAAATGAAAAGTGAGTAAATGAAAAGTGTCAAGTTGGTTAGGAACTAGATATGGTGGGAACAGGACATTGTAAATGAATGGAGAGAAGAAAAGGAAAAATCAGTAATCAAGGAATAACATGTCCTACTGAAAATGAGATGCAAAGGAGAAAGCCTGAGGTTATCTCATGAGCAACTCACATTCATTCATAATTCTTATTATGAGCTCAAAAAAGGACCTACTTCTTAAAAAGTAAAACTGGCATAATGAACAGAAAAATGTCTCCTATCATGGAAGAAAGACCACTTTTCATACAGTATATTCATTTAGGATATCTGGGAAGACAGAAAATAGCTCAGGAGTTCTCAATCTCAATAAAACATATTTTAAAAGGAGAATTATAACTAAGAAAATAGCTCCAAATGTTGATTATTTGTGCATATAGAGGGTCCCTGTCCTTCAATCCCAGGAAGCCTGGTCATTTTCTTGCTGTATCTTGTGCCTAGGATGGTACCTGATATTTTTCTGTCACTAAATGCACACTTGGTTGATGGACATGTTTTAAAATGCATCAAGAGAATTAAGGATTTGGTCTAAAACACCACCTTAATCCTTTTGTGAGCCCACCTACTTTAGTTACTTAATCAATACTGTTTATATTATTTCTTATGTTATGTAGGACTCAGTTGTTAACCAAGAGTTTAGGTAACACTCCAGTTTGTGCAAAGTACATTATTAGTAATAAAACTAATTTGTCCTTAACTCAAAAAGATTGATAAGCATGTATTTATTATTTAAAATTAGGTATTCTCTTGTGTTCAAGAAATCTCTTAGACTACAGAAATTATGAATGCATGCTGCTCTTGTAAAGGACCTGGTTTCAGTTCTCAGCACCCGAGCCAGGAGACTCATAACCACCTGTCACTGTAGGTCAGAGAGATCTCATACTTTTGGACTCCACCGGCACCTTCATTTATTCAGACACACACACACACACACACACACACACACACACACACACACATTAAAAATAATGATAATATATCTTCAAAATAATATAATAATAAATCCTCTAATCTAGTGAGGAAAGCCCCAAAAATGTCTAATATAGTACCCAATCATTGAGAAAATCATGAAACATGTATATACATTTGGGGAGAAAAGTAAAAATGTAAGCAAAGAAGGTTGCATTTGGGTGGTGATACACTGATATTCTTGGGGAAAGGAAAAGTGCAATGCAGGTTTGCTAATGTGGCAGACCCAGACCGGAAGTAGAAGCAGGATGAGAACATTCTAGGTGGGAAGATCGTCAGATAGTGTATGGTACAAACACCATTATGGGGCTTCCCTGATCTAGAAAGACAAGAAGCCATCACTTACTTCAAAGAAGGCCTCTGTATCCTCAGGTGTTGGCAGACCCTCAGGAGAGCAGATGACAGTCCCAGAGTCACCCTGTTACAAAGAAAAGTCCTGACCACAGAGAGGAAGCGGCTCTCTGAAAGCCCTCCTGCAAAGCAGAGGAAATCAGTGGGAGAGAGGAGAGAAGAGCTGACTCTTTCTAAATCTTGAATTTTCTCAGCAAAGAACCTTGCTTTAATAAAAATGAAATCTTCACAAGTTATACATATTTAATTTACTGATTCAAAGATGAGTCAGAGCAGGAAAACAATGGTTGTGAACCTTTCAGTGGTGAGAGGAGTTTTCTAAAGTGTTCCCAAAGCCTTTCCGGGGTGAAACTCATCTGAGGTTGCAGAGAGAGAGAGAGGATTTGTATTCATAAATGCTGCTCGAACAGACGAGAGCCATTCTAATTCTTATGTAGTAGGTGCCATTAATCAATAGGTGGGGATATAAAAAGTCACAGTTCTCCTTTGTGCCAGGAAAGAGGATGGCAGTCCATTTCCGGATATATGCCACAGCCAGCTGATGACTCATTCTGTGCCAAAATACCACAGGGACTCGAGGGGAAACAGAAGAAATGAGGAGTATGACAGGCCCGGAAGACAGTGACCAGCACAATCAGTCTGACATAGACCTCTGCTCAGAGCTTCAGAAGAGGTCTGCTGCACCAGTGGTCAAAACTCAAGGGGCCTTTGGAGAGAATCTAGTCTATATCTCTTATTTAATTTTATATATGAGATTCTAACTGGCTCAACTGAAAAATAGAGTGGGAGACTTCAGAGTAGAACTGAGATTCCTCACATAGGGTAGTGTGTCACCTTTGGTAACAAGGACACAAACGTGAGTATCCCCAGCAGCTGTGCTCTGGAAACCCTTAGCTAGCCAGTAATTGGAGCTTAGCCAATCGGCTCCACAGAAATCAGGGAAGCCAATTCTCTACAGAAATATGTGGTAGGAGGTTGTAAAGCAGTGGCAAATAGCTTAAGGGCACTAGAGCTTGAGGTATGGTGGCTAGCCTTCAAAGGCTAACAATTTATAAGCTACTGGAATAAGTTCTATAAATATAATTTTATTAAATTCTATCCCCTTCCACATTTCCATGAATTAATGTAATTGAGATACTGGTAAGGGTGGCATGTGTAGTATACATACTCCCCTAAGTGCTAGGCCAATGGCATTTGCCAGAACATCACAGATGGAGAATGGATAGAGGAGAAAGCCACATATTCCACAGCAAATTAATCTTCTACACTAGCAGAAAAGGCAAACCTTCTACTGTTATTCACTAGCTCTCCTTGTAAGAGGGTAAAATGATATCCCACTAAAGGGAAAAGCCAAGGGTTGTTAGGTTCCCATCTAGAGACAAGCTTGATAAACCTGGTATTCAAGATCCAGGAGTTTGGTTGATTCGATTCATGAGCTTTTCTCTGAGACTGCTTCACTCCTATCAGCCAACCCATAAACAAAGTTGGACCTTATTAAGTAGTTTGGAAGAAAATGGTATGACTATATTGTTAAGAAGCACAAAATAATAGCTAAACATTAATTTATAGATTATGATGTGCTAGGCAGTATACTAAACATTTTGTATCCCTTATCAATATTCAACACATTTTTAAGTTGAAGGTAAAGTGAAATGTGTGTCGTTTTAAAGAAAATGGGATAGATGCTAATAGAAGTAAATAACATATTCAGAAAAGCTAATACATAAACATCTATGATTATCTAAGGTCATCTGACTCATAACTCTAGTCTTCTAAAAATATATCATTAAATCAAGTCATCTAATCCAGGAAAGTACCACATCTGTCATGAGTACTAATCAAGACTTCAGTCAGCATTTATGTCCAGGACTCACTAAACTAGGATATGGTAAAGTTAGGTTATGGTGTGTATTCATTCATCAAATGACTTTGTCAAATCCAAGGGAATCGCATATGGTGTGAGACTCTATAAGAAAAATTAGAACAATGCTCACCCGTCATACAGCTTCAGAATCTGGTCTTTGGTACTCTTTCCTTCTCTGACTTTTAATAAGAATGTTTATACCAAGCAATTCTTTCTTATTTGAATTAATCATATACCTTGTTTCTTTTCAGATGCAATTCTATTGGAAAACCAACCAATCATTTGGCTTACACATTCAGTCACGATCCTAGCTTGCCCTTCCCTTGTCACCTGGAAAGATTGGTTACTCCTCTGGCCTTTCAACCATCACTTCTCTTTCCTACTCTTTTATCACACTTATTCTACCAAAGTCGTTCCATGCAGGCTCGGATTCTTTTTGTTTTCCATCGGATATGAAGAAAACAGATTTATAGAGCTCCAAAGGGCCAACAAGAACCATATCCCAACCAAGAATGATGTAGCATAATTCACAGCCAAGCTTGTCTGACTTTGAGTCCAAGTATCTTCTCCTACCTCTTATCTCCATTTGGAAGTTGAATAAATACTATGGTCCTAAAACCTCCAGGTTATATTTCTTGGGAAATATGTCTATTTTTAGATGACTAAAGGAGATGAATCTTTAATTTCTAGACAGACCAACTTTCCATGCAGAGGGAAGGTAATGCATTGAATGATCTGGTATTTCTTGCCATAATAATAAAAATAATAATAACACATGTGTCAAGCACTTTCAGAGAAAAGGGGATACACACATCAGTTAATACCATTCTCTAAAAATGAAGACAATAAACATATCCCTATTAACAGGAAGATGTAGCCCTCAGTCAGAACCTGTAAACTTAGCAGATTTTTCTGGGAGCTTCTTAAGTTCTGCCCCTGTAGGTTCTATAGTGAAGGTACAAAGTCTCTAAACTATGCACTTAACCTCTGAAGCCAGTTGCTCCATGACTTCTAATGCCAGTGATGTTTATTCCTTTGTTGTGCTCATGCCTATGTTCCTTCTTCCTCCATCTGAAGACTCTATTTTTCATTCTTTTAAATATCTATAATGAATAGCATACTCACAATGATGGAAAATTACCTCCAAATATTTGCTCCCTCAGTTCCAATGATAAACTCACAATTCCAATAACATACAAAGGCAGATTACATTATATGTAGAAACTAAACAAAAAACAAAACCAGTTGTAGTTGTCCATTGATTGTGCTGCAAAACCTTCCACTTAAAGTTGATATTTTTGCCAATGCCACCCCCCCTTTAAGCTTATCCACAAAGCAAGTGTTATAGAGGTAGTGGGAGAGTATGGAGAGAATTTTCCCCAAGTCCATGTACTTTCTGATACATGAAGAAGTACATTACACAATGGGCTAGAGGGTACCTAGATCTTAAATGGTTTTGTTTGATATAATGCAAAAATACCCACAGATATTGGTTTATCAGTTCAGAAGTTTAGCAAGAACACAGAGTGCTAGGATGATCATTTGTACTGCAGAGGTGAGAATGAGGAACTAAAGGCCTGTGGGATACATCAGAAGTAGAAGTAATAGAGGATTTATGTGGTTTCAAGGTGTTCCCCTTGCTCCCCAATTTGAACTGGTCATCCATCGATTGGCACTGTTTGGGAAGGTTGTAAAACCCTTAGGAAGTGGACCCTGGGGACACGCCTTGAGGCTTCATAACTGGTGCCCCATTTATTGTTGACATTGCTTTATGAATGTGAATTCAATGTGGCCAGTGGGCCTTCTACCACTAGCACTGGGTATCCCCTGCCTGGAGTCATGTCTTTCCCACATGACAGACCTTTCCCCTCTGGAAGTGTAAGCCTAGATAAACCCCTTACTACCTTAGGCTGGCTTTGTTACATGATTTTCTCACAGTAATGAGAAAGTAATTAATACAAGGACCAACCAAAGTTATAAATATTTTAAAGAGCCTCTAAAAATATAACCTAAACATGAATTGTCTTGTTTTCCCTTACAGGATAATATCTGTTATACTTTTGTACAAAATTACTTCTTTTTGCCTAGATCTCGGAGCTCTGAATCATCTAGTTCTTTATATTGGTAATCAAAATTTAACTGAGAGATACAAACATATAACCTCACATCCTAATACAAGTTATTTATATTCAATAATTTTAGCAAAACTATACCATCTACCAATATATGAGTTAGAGGCACATAAGAGGCTCTCAGATTTGCTCATCTGACCATTTATGTGACTGTGTCCTCTGATTAACATTTTTTGTGTTTCAGCATGAAGAAAATAAGAAAAGAAAAACAAGAAAGAAAAGGATAGAGGTCACAGCAAGTTTTCATTCCATTTAAAACCAATGTGATGAACACGTGTAGTCTTTCACTAGTCCAGAGTAGGAATTGTCACCTAAGAGGAGATGGGACTAGTGGGTTTAATATGTTTCATGTGTTTTTAGGGATCCATTAGTTCTATTTAAGACTTTATAGACCATACCTTTAATAGGTCACTTTGGAATTTATTGGAAATTCACAAGACTATTTCCTTTATACTTTCAAGAACATGTTTTTCTTCCATATGTAGAACTAATAGAAAGAAGGCACCCCACTAAACTCCAGCTTAAGTAGAAAGGTGTTACCAGATGCCAGCAGGGGGCAGCAAATAGCAGATGAGGCTGGAAGTTTGTGATTCACTCTTGAATGAAGGATGGGTAGAATTTTGGGGCTCCCAGAACACTGTCCCATTACAGACAATGAGATGGAGAAAACAAGATAAAGAAAATGAGAGCTTAAGAATATGCTCCAAAGAAATAGTGATAGAATTAGAAAGGTCAAACATGCTTACTTCATTTGATTTAAGAAGACTCAGAAGTGTGCCAAACAATTTTGAAACATTTTTCATTTGTACAGTTACACTTTGTATAGAAATTAGTTAAGTTTGAAGAATGAGATTCCTGATATCCTAAAACCTCATTTTTCTATGAGGTTGCTATTAGTATTTTGAAGATAACTTCATTGAGCTAATTCCATATTGGTGTATAGTACGTGTGTATGTGTGTGCATGTCTGTGTGTGTGTGTGTGTGTGTGTGTGTGTGTGTGTCTGTGTGTGTGTGTGTGTGTCTGTGTGTGTGTGTGTGTGAGAGAGAGAGAGAGAGAGAGAGAGACAGACAGACAGACAGACAGAAACAGAGAGGGACAGACAGAGACAGACAGACAGACAGACAGAAACAGAGAGGGACAGACAGAGACAGACAGACAGACAGACAGACAGAGACAAAATGGGGGTTTCCTTTTTAGGGAAAAGTACAGATCCCAAGCCTCCTCTACAGATTTCCTTGTAGTCTCTTTAACAATAAATCCTTCTTAACTAAAGGGGTCTACATTGCATCTGAACTCTAAGATGAATTTCTTCAAATTTTCTTGTGTGAAAGCATTCACCATTCAGATCCCTTTTCAGCCACACCAGGATGAATATAATAAAATTTTCCATTCTAAAAAAAGCCTAAAAATTTTTTTGACTCCACTCTTCTAACCCAACAACAACTGAGCACCAGAGAGTTTGAAGCTGGCAGGATCTTAGATCTCTGGGAAGAAGGAAAACAATGCCAAGAACTCAGGAAAATAATGGGTACATTAAAAAAAAAAAGCTATCAGTGTTCCCAGTTCCATGTTTCATGCGGCACAGCAGTTCTGTGCAGTGATATGGAGATGTTTTGTAAAGTGAAACGGTGCATGGTTAAGATGTCAGCTATTCCAGTAAGAGCATAAGACAGCGATGTTAAAAACAAATAACTTTAGGGAGGGTTGTCAGTTGTGGATTGGCTGTGATAAATTGCCTTCATTTAGTTTCCTGAAATTACGAAAGCCTAAACGTCGTGGTCATAAAAGATTTAGGCAGTTGTGGGAAAGGAGCAGAGTCGGAAGGGAATTTGAAAATGTTCAAAATAAAACCTCAACATGCACTCCTAGTCTCATCTCCTTCCCTTGTCCACACACTATGTAGGATCTAATAACACTCCCAAGCGAACAGAGGCAGGCCCTTTCTCTCCCTGTTTTTCTCTAGCAGTCACATTTGATGTCAACACATCATAGCACTGCATTTGGCAAACACTAGAAAATCCTTCTCTATGTCAAGGGACTGGGTAACTGTCCCCCTTTCTGGCAGAGTTCCTTGATTTTTTATTTTTTATTTCTTTTATGGGCAGAAAAAAAATCACAGGAAAATTCTCCGTGATTACAGTGTCTAAAATAGTTACTGTAGTTACCTAAATAGGCTAGCTCCCCAGTTAACATTGATATAGGGAACTTTGCATCTTAAATGCTTGGTTCATCAGTATGTGTTGTGTGACATGGTAAATAATAAATACATAAGGTTAATAAAATAAATTTAATTTAGTGGATAAGAGGTGTCCTATTCATTACTTAGTATAGTGGCTTAAAGTGAACATTTTGTCAACACATGATTCCCAATCCAATTGGCAACATTATATCATTTTAACATCAAAATTAATAGTGTTCTCAACAAACATCTTTGTATCTCTGAAAGTGCTTGGTGGCTTCCTCAGAAGATAGCCTTGCTACGTGGAAAAGTAGATTATTTTCCAATATTTCAAAAACTTGGGGCACTATTTTCAGCCAAGACAGGAAACTGAGCCATACCTGGTGATCTATGCTCTCATTTGACTAGCTGGCCTTGAATGCATCCATCCAAAGGGGAAGTTCTAGTCGATTCTAGAAAGCCCTGGCTTTGTTCATTATGCTTTATTTTCCTTGTCTCTATACCCTCAGCTTTTCACTGTACTTGTGAGGTTTCCTTTATCCCTTGCTGGTGAAAATCTGTTGTCAATCCCAAAACAGAATTCTACATGTGGCTGTGGAAGCAAAGATGAGAAGGGCCAGAGAAGAGAAGAATAATGATGGCAGGGTCTCCGGGTTCTCTCCCTGTTGGGAATTCAGGCATGTTGAGCATCTATGCACAAAAGGACAGTGAGTAGGGCTTTAATGAGCACCTTGACCCTTTATCTGGTTAAGCTTTAAATTCACCATTAGGAATTGATCTGTCCACTGTGTCCAGTGTACACTAAATCTTACCATGAAAGCCAGAGTTATCCCTCCACAAAAGAAAAAATAAATAATGTCGATGTTCTAGCAGATGACACAGTGTCTTGTCTTATAGTGTGAACTGGGGACTATCATTAATACCTCGGAACCTTATTGTTCTCAATGACCAGAGAGAACTAAGGATAAGATGCCTGATGAATTAACTGACATGGCCCATGGGCCTAAAGTACAGTAAGCACGGAACATTAGCTAGTGCTAACATAATGATTGCTATAGAAATCCTATGACAGTGACTCTCGTAGCCTGGCTGCTCTCCAGCATACAACACATCATTCTTATTTGTCACGTTAAATGTCATCCAGCTTTCCTGTCCCCCCCTGCACTTAAGCGCTTCTTCTGTTTAATGTTTAGTTTTGTTCATTGCTATATATGCGTATGAACTGTCATATCATCAGGAGATGGAAACAGATCAAGGAATATTCTGAATACTCTGTTTCCTGTGAAATGTAATGTCAGGAGTCATTCTCTTTAATTAACCCCATCCATATGAAGTTGAGATGTTTCATTAGATCAGAGGGTAGTTGTAGTGGGAGAGGACTGATACACCTCACAGAGAGAAGTGTCTGCAGCTTACAGCTCAGTCACTACAGAGAGCCAGAGTGACCCTTACACCAAAAGAGATGGTATTAACAACTTCCTTCAAGATTTTCTTGGGGAAGATACTATGTGCCAATCAATAAATTTAGATTTCACTTCTTATAGTGACATTTTATTATAATACCTTTTTAGTTTGCATTAGGTTAAAATTCTCATTAACTTAGGATAGATTAAATTTTATAATTGAACTGAAATGGAAAATGTCAGTCAGAAGTTCCTTTAACACACTATCTTAACACCCTGGCATATTAGTCATTTGCCCTGGTGATGGTACAGTCACTGGGATCTCTCTGGTCTCCTGTCACTGTCTAGCATTTCAGGGGAGTTCATACTGCATATTGATAGCCTAGGAGAGATTAAAATTCAAAGTGCAGTTTCTAGTGATTATATACAGTTTTTACACTATTATGAAATCAAAAGTATCATAAGACAAAATCTTGTAAGTTCAGTGCCATCTTGAAAATAAGATTAAAAAACATGACTCTTCCTTAATTTTCCTAAGGGAATAAAGTAATTTTTAAAAGTCTAAATGAAGACATAATCATTATGGAAACAAGGTATTGTATGTATTCTCCTTAAGCTTGTCTTTCAGGAAAAGACACAGCAACAGTGCTTGGATAGCTAAAATATCACTAAGATTCCATTTTGTTAGATGTAACAGAGGATTTGTTATAGCAGTTCAACTAAAGAGTACCTTGCAGTTGGTATTATTTATTTGCTCCTTTGTTTTCTCCCTTCTGAATAGAGATATTAAGTGTCTACCTTTTTAAAAGTTACCTAGTCTATTCTTCAAGGATCCACCAAACAGCAATTCTTATTCCGGAATCTTGCCCCAACATCAATAGTATGCAATTTTGGTCCTCTCTATACAATGTGAATGTTCCTGGTAATGCTGGATTTAGGGAAAGAGAGGTTGGAGAAGAACAAAGAGGAAATGTGCTGGCTAGATCAAACTGTATCCCCTTTATCCCCAAGAATGTAATGACTTGCTCAGAAGCCTCCTAACTCTAAGATTTTGCTAGAAATTCATTGGTTAAAGTGGGGTAATGTAACTAACCTCTCTTTGCAAGAGACCAGTGGAAGAGAGCATTTTAAACTTGGTGTATTGCTACCCCTAACCGAAAAACAAAAGAGTCTTGATGTTAAAGCTAGGAAAAGAAGAGGAAAATTAAAGAGATAGCTAATAGTAACACACATAAAGACATCAGTAATCCCCTTGTTCCCACTGGTGTAAAAGGCTGCTACAATGTAAGGACTACTTGTAAAGTAACTTCTGCTCAATTAATAGAAAGTCTATCCCAATCAGAGTGACTTAATGATGCTTCCTCCTTATCCTTGATTTTGTGTTATTGTCTTGGTCCTTCCAGGCAGGCATTTTATCTTTCTCCTATGCTCCACTGAAATCTTTATGATCTATGAGTCTAATCAAATACAAGTCTAAAGACTTATCCAAACATCTTCCCTCACTTTATTGACTGCATTGCTATAAAGTCCCCTATGCTACCTAGTAATCTAAGAAGAATGTGGTAGGGATTTTATTATATTAATTTGTTTGTCATTAAATATTGTTCACTATGATATATTTTGTGTACATCATTTTCTTTTATTTTTGCAAAACCTGTATGTTCCTGTTTAATGTACCACTATTCACAATGTTTAAGATATGGAAAGAATATAAATATTCATCAATAGATTAATGGGTAGAAAAAATTTAGACTATACATTGCTATGTGTAGCCAGCCTGTTGCACACCAGACTAGAATGGAGAGGGTGGGAAGTTTAGCTGTGGCATGTGGGTACAATGCAAGCCCTTATTTGCAGTGAGTGTGCAAGCAAAGAATACTCACCCAGAGACAGCCTTGGAGAACCAGTGGTTAAGTTTATTGTGAGGAAATGGTAGTATTTATGCCACTGGGCTGTTGGGCAGGGTCTTTCTGGGACAGAGTTTGTGTGGTCATGTACAATTGACCAGAAACAGGAGTCTTTAAAGACACTTCATCTGCATACTAGGGACTAGAGGGTTTGAAGTGGGGGGAGGGGGGAAACCTTATAAGGTCAAATAAGCAATGAGGCCTGATAACCATCGGGGTAGTAAATTCTTACTAGGGTTGATTCTGGAACTGCTGACTTTCCGTCATCACTTTGGAATAGGAGAGGGAGAGAATCCCTTTTTTGCAAAAATATAATGACTATTGGAGTGGAAACTCTCCTCTACCCTTCCCCCATTACTCCTGGGCCATTTTAGTCCCACATACACTTAGTGGAATACTACCCATCCTTAATTTAAGTTAGTCATAAGAAGGAAAACAATATAGGATGGCACTTATATGAAGTTCCAAAGATTACAAAATTGAGAAATGAAGATTCTCAGCTGATGACGAATTGATAATCAATGGACATGCAGTCCCTGTAATGCCAGGTAAAGAAGCTGTGGAATTCTGTTCCATGATGTTAATGAATTACATATGTAAACCCATTAAGGAGGAAGGCCTCACATGACATATATTAACTAGAACTAAAATATAAATCTCAGCACTTTATTATTGTGTTTATTAGCTGAGTGGTAGATTTCAATGTGGAAACCATAGCATAGTGCCTTTAGGGTTCAGTATCATCATTACTATATTAACCACAGATGTCTGACTTGTGATATTATCAACCATTTTTAAGACAATAGCTAAAACACACCATCTTCATAGAAGTCAGCTTTGTTTACTAGAAAGGATCAATCAGTGTTTCATTTCAATGAGAAATTATATTAGTCACATGACTAAGTGAGTCCTCTGGGTTTTATCCTGCCCTGACGTACTTTTTTTCATACTGCATCATAGTTATCTAAACTTTTAGGAAATATTTATCAAGAATCCACCATGCACTGACTAGATGGGGCATTTTCTTTAGTGCAAGGGTCTTAGGCTTGAAGATTATGGTCTTGTACCCCAGAAAGAAACAACAATGAAACAACAAAAATCCAGGAAAAGTGTGAAGAAAATGTTCTGATCTTGGGGAAGGGGCAGTGTGAAATTACTGTTGACTCTGACTCTGAAGGAACGGTGAGGTAAAAACCCTTAATCTGTGGTTACTCATCATTTTGTGGGGTTTCCCACCTGTGGTTTCTCCTCTGCCCCCAACGGATTATTTCTGTATTAAAAGAGTAGAGCAGACTTGCAGAACACATATGTCTGGAATCCCTTAAGCCTTCATTCTTCACAGCTCTGAGTCACACCCCCTATTCTCATAAGCCTAATGGTGAGCCTATCAGGGAAGCTCACAGGATTTCTGCTATGTCAAAATTGTGATCATTTGCTATGGGACACTTTTCTTCTGGGCGCTCCAGTCTTTGAAACTATTTACAAAAAGAACTTCAGACACTAAGACTTTCATGTCAATGAAAGCATAAAGAGGAAACTTTGCTCCTGCCTTCAGGTAGGCCAAGCCCTGATCCCTTCTGACATCAGAGGGTAGCTAGCATTAAACTTTGTCTGCCATCTACTCTTCACTGCAGGGGATCTTGCTACATTGGAGGTGACATGGAGGCTATCTTTTCTTCAGATCTATAGTGGATACCCAGGTGCACAGATGTGCTCAATGGAGAAAAGGAATGAAGTGAAAGTTAGCCACAGTGGGGATTGTCTGTGTCCCCAAACTTTTTCCCTCTACAGAAAGGAAGTCAGTGTCACTTGTGTGCTATCCCCTTCTGAAGATTGCCTCAAAGTTCCTCTTGCAGGCATTGCATCACTTATAAAAATACACCTCCTATTTCTTCAGCATGAACAAACACTTATTCTTTCTCTAGTCCTTTCTTTTTTTAGAGAAGCTGAGGTGATATAAATGTCCCTTGATGGAGACATTGAATTATTCATGCTTCTAGAAATTCATTTTAACAGCAATTCTTTTCTTTGAACCTTCACATCCACTTCTGAGAATATAGGAGTATTTACGCAAAGCCAATGACAATGTTTCTTTAAAGGATCAAGTTTAGTTTGGTGCCTACTCAGAGAAAGACTATATCCATGTGGTATCTAGAGAGGCGTGCCCATAATGGCCCCAGGATTCCATCTTTCCCATTCTATAGCCCACCTTTGGTTTCAGTTGCAACTGTAGTGACATTTTCAAGAGAATGGAGACCCACCTCCATCTCTCAGCATTATTTCTTCACCTCTGTCTAGAGGTTTATTCTGATGCAACATAAATCTCTCTAGCAGAGTGTGAAAACGAGAAGTGCAGAGTTGGTATCTAAGGATTTACACTCAATCAATGGTGCCAGGTTTGACTTCTGGCCTCCTTGCTTCACATAGATGACTGGGAGTACTCTTCCTCTTTCAGGAAGCTTAGCTAGCACCTTATTAACTTACTCTTTCTGGTCCCCTTCATATCTGCTTGATTGGATTACCTCTTTCAGGAGAATTCAAATTCAGATATCACCCATATCAAACATCTCATTAGTAGATTTAGGTCAATGAACTGAATAAATTTGAGAGGAGAAAAAATAATCAACTCATACTTATTTAAGCATTTAGAAAAGGGCGTTTGATGAATTTTTCAGTGATTATGTTGACACCACTTGAAAGCAGACTATAGGTTACATCACATTTGAAACAACTGGTGTAGGAAAACAAAGAATTATGTAAGATTTGTTAGGACAAAATGTCCTCTTTGACTCTTCTTATTTTCAACAAACATAGATATTCCTGTTAAGTATAATGCACAAAGAGTACACATGGAGGGACTCATGGTTCCAGGTGCATATGTAGCAGAGGATTGCCTTATCTGGCATCAATGGGAGGGGAGTCCCTTGGTCCTGTGGAAGCTCCATGACTAAGCATAAGGGAATGCTAGGGTGCTGAGGCAGGAGTGGGTGGGGGAGCACTCTAAAAGAGGCAGGGGAAGGGGGAGGGGATAGGTGGTCTGTGGAAGGGAAACTAGAAAGGGGGATGACATTTGAAATGTAAATTAATAAAATAATCAAAAAATGTTTGGCAGTAAGACAAGAAAATATATTAGTCCTGAAGTTCAACTAATTTCTACCACACAAACAGGTCTCATATAACCAAGGTTTGACTTTGTTATAATGAAGCCTTTATCACATGCTGGTGAGAATTTGTTGCCAAACTCACTTAATCCAGTCAGGCAAACAATCAAGCCAACACCATCATTATGTTATTTTCTTTGGGTTTGTTCTTTTCTTCCGGGTATATTTGTGAATGAAATTCCCTAACATTTAGCACAGTAATTATTAATAATTTAAAAATCTACCTATTCATATAAGAAACTGCATCTTGGAGACAGGCCTTTCCTATGGAATCGGCACCCAACAATACCTTCTAGATGATAAACTGAATCATCAAATATGCAATAACCCACATAACTTCACTGAAAACTTAGAAAATCACTGCTACTTTCAAATCCGTTTTTGAAATTCATTAATTGCTAAGTTGAATACCAAAAATACCTAAAGCCAAAAGTGTCTCATTATGATTTACTTTGGATTTTGGTACAATTCATGTACATAACCAGTTGTCTTGAAACAGGATCCAAATTTAAACGTAAAACTCATTTTTATGCTATATGCCTTATACACACAGGCTGATGGCAAGTTTGTACAATACTTTTAGTAATTTTACACGTGAAAGAAGTTTTCAGAATGTGGGATTTTCTGCTGAGACAACTTGTTATCACTTTCTGATCTGGGAACAATTTAGATGTATTTGGATTAGGAATGTTCTGCAAAGTCCCCTTTCCCTGAACAGGCAAAAGTGTCTTCTCATCACGGGTTAAGAGCTCTTCCCAGGTTATTGAGTGAGTCCTGTTTCCCTGTGGGAAATTAAAACTTCTCTCAAATGTACCCAATTGACCTCCCATTAGCATAAACAGCTTTTTTTATGTTAAAATGGCTTCTCTGCTTCTTTCCTCCAAAATGTACTTCCTTAAGATTTTTGCCAATCTGGCCAATTTGCTGAGCTGGGAAACACTCAGAAAAGACTAGGAGGAATATTTCAATGCTGCCACTGTTGAACTTGTCTCCACTTAGAGAATCAAGTGGTTTACCCCCAAATTGCAGCAGCAGGTTTAGAAGTTTGTTCCCCCAATGTAATGTCTGTGCTCCGAATCAAATTAGCAAGCCCCATGAAGGAACATCAGGCCTAAAGACACCAGTGATGTTGCTTCTTTGCTTATTGCTAATCAGTGCGTGCCATATGCAGCTCAAGGCTGGGGGAACTTCTGTGGCTTATTTTATTTAATCTTCACAATAATTCTCAGTAAGTGTTCTAGTCTTAATATTTTCTTTTAGAGACCTACACTGACAGAAATTAAAGAAACTGCCCCCAAAGTCACACAGATAGAAAAAGATAGACAACGGTCTGGGCATACAGTTGGATTTTTAAATATTTCATCCTAGTGCTGAATTATTACCTACATAATTTATTGGTTAACCCAAACTGATGCTAGCCCTTGAAAAAGGTTCAGGGATGTCTTAAAGTAGCAGGGCAAATTTATGCTTATAAGAATTGAAGAAGGAGCTAAGGGGTTGAGAGGGGAATTTTGATTGGGTGAGAAATATGACAAATTATTTTTAAGATCTGACTATAGCAAAGTAAAGCTTTTAGTACAAGGAGTTTAAGGATTTTTGGAATATTATCTTTTAAAATATTAAGAAGTTTCAAATGAGATTGGGGGGAAGTTTCTAAAAAATAAATAAATTATTTCTTTGAGTTTAAGTTCTTGGGCAAAAGTTAGCTGGAGTCAGTAAAATCATATTGCAGATAGTAGATGAACACTAGTTGTGTTAATATTTAACAGTAAGGTTTGTGAATGAAGATGTTGCACTTTTTGTGACTGCCAGATGACAGACATTGAGTTATATTTGAAAATATGGTTACAAAGTTTATATTCTCAAGAGGATCAAGAGCATAGGGAAATGAAAGTTTTCCAGGCTAAGGTCTCCTGGGTAAATATCAGACAGTTGAATAGAATCAATTTAGAAAGTTTCTAGTTTCCATACTATTCTGCCTAAAGTTACCTCCAGATTCCCAGTGTATGGATTCTTTATGGAAAATAAAATGGGTCTCTTAGACCTAGAGACTAGATTACCTTAGGAAATAAGGGAAACTCATTGTATAGTAAGGATTCCAGACTCTAGAACATCATTCAAGATGCACTCATTATAAAATTGTTGAATACATGTTGAATGAATGACAACATATCATTAAGTAACATATTAATAAATAGCATGATTATAAATAAATTTTACCTTTTGAATCCTTACTCTAAACCAAGTGTCAGACGAAGGCATTCATTTAGATTATCTTATATACTTCACTCAGGCATTCTGAGATCAGTGCTAGCCAGTTCTCATTGAAAGATGACAAACATCCAAAGCCTATGAACTCAGACACAGAGTCAGGAGGATTGGAAATCAAACTGCAAAGCTAAGAATGCTGAGCCCAACAGATTCCCTGCCATGATAAAAAATAAAGAGCACAAGAACATTTACACATTAGGTTAAAGAAAATGATAGAGCAGAAACCTTGATTGTAGGCTGTCTGAAAGTATGTGGGGAGTGTATAAGCCCCAGCCTTTGCCATTTCTTTCATGACATATTTGGTTTGCTTTTATTGTTTAATTTTTCTTCACACTTTGTGCAAACTTCCATTTCTATTGGAAACACCATGGCAAAAGGCAATGCCTACATCTGTGCATGGGTGAAGAGGAAATATAATGAGAAGTTCACATAAGACACCAGCCCAATCCAGAAAACTCCCATGGATTCTACTATTAGATCATAATTGATGAAAGCAATAAAAGAACATAGACAGACATTTTCCAGAAGTCTAATTATTCCTTTAATAAGAACAAATAAAGGCCCTCAGTCTCTACTATGGGAGGAAAGCCTATGTGCACATGACACAGAGCTATAGATGTTTAATAGAACAGAAAAGGGGCTGGATAGAAAATTACATGTGCACATAAGTTTCCCTGTACTCTCAAATCTGTGGAATCCAGCAGAGGGAGGCTTCCTGGTTCTTGACAGTCCAAGGTTGTCATCAATGGAGTCAACTCTCCCATCTAGAGCTTCTCAGTGCTCCTGAGGCTTTTAGGTCATTAACCCTTCAGCTACTGGATCTCAAGCCAGAGGAAAAAATCTTTGCTTTGTATCCCTAGGGCCTGTAGAGTGGTGGGTACAAATTTTGCATTTAGCAATCATGTATACTGAATGAATGCCATATGACTTTCTCATATTAACTATCATTAAGCACTCTAAATGAAAAGGCCTAGTATGTTTCTATTCTTTGGGAATTTAAAGAATCCAATAAATACTATTTGTCTTCCACATTTGAGTTCTGATCACACAGAGAAACAAAACAGAGTACTAAAGCACACACACACACACACACACACACACACACACACACACACATACACACACACACACTAACACAATATCCTTAAAATTAAGGAAGTTGATTTTGAAGGCTCTACCTTACACCTGTTAGGAAATAAACTTCTTTTTACTAAACAGCATAATTAGCAGACATCTGTGTAGCCATCAATAATCTTGGAAAGCTGTTCATTTTTTCTTCTAGGAATGAGGTTTTCTCAACTAAATACATACCTTCTGCAAGCAGATGGGTTCCCCTATGTAAAAAAAAAAAATGAACAGGCAGGGACTGAGTTATTCAAACTCATCCAAGAGACTGTCTCACCCACTTTGGGATAGGTTAGCCAGACAAAGGAAGACTAAAGCTGTGAAGATCTAGCAAACTAGAGGGAGGACATTATGAAAAACATATAGGTCCTACCTTTCAATTGTCTTTAAAATAGCAAAGATAGAGGGCCTCTCAAGATCATGAAAAATTCTATAGCTAGCCTTCTAAGCTATAGGGAAGAAGCCCAGAAGAGGCTCAAAAATTTCTGAAGCAATAAGAAATAGCCTCTGAAATTCTGAAAGTTCAAAGAGGAAAGTAAACAGTCCTATGGGCAGCCTGCATAAAGGATGCTAAACATGGATGAATTTCAGCATAATTATTATTCTCAGAAATGGAATTGTCTGCTAGTCCAGCAAAGGAATCCATAGCAGAAAAGGTTCCTCTTTAACACTGTATGTGAAATACATGAGGGTGTATTCTGCTTCTTCAAGACAATACTCACTCTGAGATTGGAGATGGGTTTTTATTCAACACTCTGACAGCTATTGAAGGAATCTAAACATCAATTAATCTCCAATCACTAAGCCAACTTTGAGATTCCAGCCCAGGGCTTGTATTTTTCTGCAGGAGATGCTGGCCAAGGAATCTGATCCCCTTGGAGGATGATTTCTCGCAGTTTCACAGTAGTGCCTTTGATGTGTGGAAAACGCTGGTACCATTTACTGGCATTTCAGCAAATAAACGAGTGGAGGAGGAAAAAAAAAAGCATTTTTATTTTTAAGGTAGAAAATCCTACAGCCAGCATCACAGAGAGACTTAGAATTCAACTGATTCCTTTACTGGAAACCATCTCTTAAATAATGCAAAGGGAAAGCTGCATGTACATCCTCAAAGAGTGAGTGTGATAAAAAGCAAGAAAGCAGGCCGACCGGATCCCGGAACATTCCAGTGCTGCTCTGGGTGTGCCTGGGCTGTGGAGGTGAGTTCTCCCTGGGCTATACAAAAGACAGCAGCCTCATGCCCAGGACTGGACTCAAAAGGATGGACCCCAGGTCTGTTCTCCCCCTCAAATACCAGAAATGTATGAGATTCAGGCTGCATTCAGAGCACAACAGCCTTTGCTTATGCAGTTAGTGTCTTCCTCAGAGATTGAACATAATACTTTGAGAAGGGAGGCAGAAGAAATAAGAACAGAGGGGGAAATTTGTTTTTCAGGATCTAAGTTCTCAGTCTTCAGTGCCTATGTATTTGTCCTGAGGTAAAGTATTTACATTATTTGAGTCCCAGTTTAAAGAGTCATAAAATGAAAATATTAGCCTCCGCCTGGCAGGTTTAATATGAACAAGTGGAGTAATTACAAAGTATGTTTTGTTATCTAATTCAAAGTTTTTCTAAGCACAGTCCATGGACAAAAACACATGCATCACCTTGCGACTTAGGAGAAATGCAAAGGTTCAGACTCCATCCTTTATCCAAGACTAAAAAGCCTTCAATGACGCAAGAGTCTGTTTTAACAAAGCTTTCCATTGAGTCTGTTAACCTTAAATACGGAAACCATGAAAGCAATGCAATCTGTCTTATAAAATTACCATGATTACCAGTGGACATTTGAGAAGTAAAGAATCTATCCTGCAGTTCCACTGCATATAAAGTTCAAGGCTGAAATTCGACTTCAAGCCACCCTTGCTTCAGAGTCTGGCCCAAGTCCATACTGCCTTCCATAATAGCATGATGATCATGGTTAAAAATACCATCTCATTTGTAAGAGTTAATAATTGTATTCTAGCTGCCACCCTGTACTATGGACATTGAGTCATTAGAACAAATGGTCAAAGCCTGACCATCATTTCTTAGCTATATGACTACATGTAAATTGATGAACATCTAAGCCTTAATTGCTTTATCTATGTAGCTTTAATTGGATTTCATTTCATAACATCTAGTAACTAATATTCCACACCATTACCTTGTCATTGTGGCAGAATGAAAAACATTTGAAACATGGAAGCTATTTTTTATCCAGTCCTGTATATAGACCTTCATTGGTTTGAAGTTAGATATCTTTAATCCCCTTCAAATTCTCTTGATCAAGTAGGAGAGCGTAACCAGGTGTTAACCTTTTCCCTAAAGGGAAACCAGATATCCTCTCCAAGACTCCAACCAGAATTAGTAACCAACAAACCCCTGTCAGTAAGACCCCAAGCATAACTGTAGACAAAAAGATCTCTTAACCATGATAGGAAAGAATTGTTTGTATTTCAAAACTAAAACTTGGAAAAACAAAGAAATTATAAGGTTGAGTTTTCTGAGAACAGGCATCAAAATGGTGTCTGAGCTGGCAGTTTTCCATTTTCCATGGATGGAGCTTGATCCTTGCCTGAAACTGAAACTCAAAGACTAGAAAACTGTTGTCTGAAAAGAAGAGTCAAATGTTCTCAGCTCTGGCCTAAGCAGAAGAAATGGTACTTGTCCTCCAGGGATATCAGTGTCCTCATGTACAAAACAAGGATACAATGAACAACATTTCTGGCATGGCATCAAGAACAAATCTATCAACTCAAGATCATTGGCAACTTCTGTTAATTTTTAGAAACTATTTTAAAAGCTACACTGAGATAGATCCTGAAAGAGCATACATTAGTTAATAACAAAAAAATGACAAGGGCATGGAGACTGTTCTTAAATTATATTCCAAATTTCTTCACATGGCTTAAAATCAAGGCCTGTAAATATACCACATCTTCTGAATCCATTCCTCCGTTGAGGGACATCTGGGGTCTTTCCAGCTTCTGGCTATTATAAATAAGGCTGCTATGAACATAGTGGAGCATGTGTCCTTATTGCATGCAGGGGAAGCCTCTGGGTACATGCCCAGGAGTGGTATAGCAGGGTCCTCTGGGAGTGTTATGCCCAGTTTTCTGAGGAACCACCAGACTGCCTTCCAGAGTGGTTGTACCAGTTTGCAATCCCACCAGCAGTGGAGGAGTTTATATTTACACAATGGAATACTACTCTGCAATTAAAAGCAATGAATTCACAAAATTCCTAGGCAATGGTCAGAACTGGAAAATATCATCCTTAGTCAGGTAATCTAATCACAAAAGAACACACATGATATGCAGTCACTGATAATGGGATATTAATCCAGAATCTTGGAATACCCAAGGCACAATTCACATATCAATAGATTTCCAGGAAGATGGAAGGAGAGACACTGGTCCTGGAAAGACTGGATGTAGGGAAATACCAGGACAGAGAAGCGAGAGGGGGTTGAATGGAGAACAGAGGGAGGGAAGGGGGCTTATGGGACTTTCGGGGAGGGAGGAAACGGGAAAGGAAAAATCATTTGGAATGTAAATAAAAAAAACTCAGAAAATAATAATAATAAAATAAATCAAGGCCTGATTGTTTATATACTATTCCAGGTTCCCTAAGATTCAGTGCATCTCTCAATCATTCACTTTACCCCAGCTATGCAAAATATATACACTTCTACTACTACAGACATAAATGCAACCTGTCAATCATGAAACATTTCATATTGCATCCTCTTTCACCAAGATTTTTATAAGTTGAGGAAGTATGAGTGCTTCTATATGTGCATGAGTGATCCTATGCATCGAAGGACCAGAATTTAACCTCAGATTTCATCCCCTCAAACCATCAACATTTGGTGACAGGGACTTCCACTGGGATCTATGGCTCATTGATTAGACTAGCCTCACTGGCTAGTGAGTCTTGGAGATGACCTTATCCCTACCTCTCTAGACTTGGATTACAGGCATTGCTACCAAGACCTACTTTGTTAGTGATTCTGGGATCAAAGTCAGATTCTCATGCTTACACAGGAAGTGCATTACTGACTGAGCTATTGCTCCAGGTTTTCCCCAAAGTTTTATAATACCATTACTACACATACACACACACACACACACACACACACACACACACACACACACACACACCACTTGCAGAGTTAAAACTAAGCAAAACTAAGGTGTTGTGCTCTTACGTTTTGCACCTAAGCATCCTATCCTAGCCTAAAATGTGATTATTAGCTTTCTTGTTTTCCTCTTTTCCTTGACTATAATCTCTTATGATCACAGATCATGCATATAATGTTCCTCAATGTTGTTGATTGCTTTCAATACTTAGCAAGATCTGGGAAAATACATTAAATTAGCTAAAATGATGAATCAGTAACATATACCTAAGGAATTCTGAAATTTTGAATCCTCCCTAAGGCTGTATGTAATTAATTAAACTTGAACCTGTGTTCCTCAACTGTATAATAGAATAAAAGTAGTATATATGAGTAAATACCAGAAGGATGCTTAGAAATTATCTCACACGCACAATAAACTCAACACAAATTTCAGCTATATTTATTACTAATTTTTCTTAAACAGCTATTTTAAAATCACTAAAATCTAAACAACTTCTAGGCATTGATCATACACTCACACAAAAAGACTACTCAAGACTTTAAAATTAAGTAATAAAACCAGGACAGGAGGTTATCATACTTAGTGATCTAACCTGTGCACTGATAACATGCTTGCAAATAACCGGAAACTTCATATCTTTATCATAAGAATATCATTTAACATGAACCTAATTACACATAAAGTGACATGCAAACTACAACCACAATACATGGTTTATTAACATTGAAAAATATCTAGTTTTCTATTTTTGACTGTTCTAGGCTGGTAGAGAAAACATTCTTTCTATGTACACTATATAGGTATTACATAGTAATATTAATATGACTGGCTATGATCTATCACTTTTTCTAGTCATATTACTCATTATCACTTATATTGTCAGGATGTTTATATCATTGAAATAACTTTAATAACTTGAAACGTTTACTTTTAAATTTAAAGTTATTTATTCAAGTTTTCATAGATCTATCTATCTGGTTGAAGATTTTGAAAAAAGTAGATATTCTGGACATGGCTAAAATATTATCTATACTTAACTCTCTTGGATTCTTAATTCTTTGATGTTCAGATTTGACATAGACTGAAACTCTGAACTAACAATATTGTTGCCGGGGGCTGGAGAGATGGCTCAGCGGTTAAGAGCACTGACTGCTCTTCCAGAGGTCCTGAGTTCAATTCCCAGCAACCACATGGTGACTCACAACCTTCTGTAATGGAATCTGATGCCCTCTTCTGGGGTGTCTAAAGACAGCTACAGCGTACTCATCATGTGTGTGTGTGTGTGTGTGTGTGTGTGTGTGTGTGTGTGTGTGTATAATAAAATCTTAAAAAAAAAACAATTTTGTTGCCAGTGTCTGTTTACCAGTACAAATTGTGGAAGTAGAGTATTGTAAATGTTGGTCTTTAATAAACCATATATCCACAGTAAATGTAAGACTCTTATTGTAATACCACAAATATTGTATATTTTAAGGAGAATGAAAGAATACAAAATCATACTTATAACTGATAAAACACTTAATTTGAGCAGTCTTGTTTACTTGAGCTTCTTTAAGATTAAATTTGATTGTATTTTGTAAAAGTCAAGGTATGACTTACCTTGGCACTACCAGTTTTAATTGAATCAACTTCTCAACTCAGGAGAAACAATATCTTTTCTTTTCTTTTCTTTTCTTTTCTTTTTTTTCTTTCTATCTCCCAATGGAAAAGGTATACAGGCGTTCCTTCCAGTACAAAGTCTGAGCAGAGAGCTGAGCTTATTACAAGAGAAGATACATGACTTTTCTCTGCTTTAATTAATTCCAATCACATATGTAATTTATTTCAAAATATGTCTCAGGCAGTTCTCAGTGTCATTTTCAGCTTTACCTTCTATCTCTGGGAAAGTGCTTTCAATTTGAAAACCCAACAAAATAAATCCGAAGTTTATGATTTCAGGTGAGTTTTCCTTAAAACAGCATAAAATGAACCAGAACCCATTGGCAAATAAGCAATGTAAGCAGAATTCAAGCCTCAGAATAATTTCATTTAAAGAACTATGCTTTGGCTCCTGTTTGCTAGTTAAAGCAAATACTGCCTTGAGTCTGGGATGTTAATCTAATTCATGATCCCCTGGGGAGAGAGAATATAGGAAGGGGAACAAGTGCATGTCTCCACTCCCTTAGAATCCTACCCATGATATGAACACCAGTTTATCAGGCAAGAAGACAAAAGAACAAAAGGCCTGATTAGTAACAAGGATCTGGGAGCCTGCAGAGCCCTGGAGGACCTGCAGAATTCACCTGCAAAGGTACCAAGTAGTGAGGCTGTCTGTCACCGCACACACTGCAATGACATATGGCCAATAGGTTGTTGGTAAATATTTAATATGCTGAAAGACAAGACTCTGATGCCAAACCACTAGGGTTACAGAGAAGCAGAGACGCCATGACAAAGCCTGGGCCTGCTGGTGACAAGGGTGCTATATTACAGTGCTTAGCTCCACAGGCGAAAATTAAAACTCACTTCACTCACATAGCTCAACTCCCAGCTGAAGGCCTCAGTAGATTTTCTCTGTAGTTAAAGCTGTCTTCGTGGTTCATTGGCTTTAACATGGGAGAAGTCACACTGGAGAACCTTCACAGCTGTCTAACCTACTAGTCAGAGCCTGGAGTCGCTGTCTTTTTCTTGTAATTCCCAAGTTTTCAACATAACAGTGACTGCATTTTAAATTTTTGTCATGATGTCCTGTTTTAACGATGTAGAGGGATTTTCTGGATTTTCCTTTGTTTGTTTGTTTGTGTAGGCTTTATTCAAAGTGAGACATAAACTATATATTTGGTGATATATTTTAATATTTTTAATCAAAAATCAAATTTTGAGGTAATTAAAACCATGACCCACTTGTATAGCCTTGAAGAAGTTTTAAAATCTTCAACAATGTACTGACTTGGAACATTCTTCTGTGTTCTGTAGCATCCAATAAGGTTGAGTCACTGCACAGATAAGTAGGAAGGTGACGAGAGAAAAAGGAAAATGTTAACAATATTAGTGGCTACTATTTTTGACTGACTGCACTAGGTCTTGGCCTAAATGTGGTATATACATTATTTCTCTTAATCTTCACAATAACCTTATGCACGAAATTTTACTCTCTCCATTTCCTAGAACAGGAATTGAAATGCTGATTAAGTCATCTGTTCTGAGACAAGGGGAATCCAAAATTAGAACACAATTCTCTTTCATATAAGATCTGTGTTCAGTGAGAAAAACTAAAGTTAGAAAATATGTGTAAAGTCCTTCTAGGCAAGGTCCTGTGTAACCATTCAGGTTACACAATGGGAGTAAACATCAGATTTTTTTTTTTTGACTCTGAAAGAGGAAAAAGATTCAATGTAATGGGCAATTTCTCATAGCATCAGGGGTGCTTTAAAATGTCGGCAAAGTTACAAGTGGTAGAAACAGAGAAAGCCTCATGAGGCTATATCATGTCCCCATTGTTTATTGTCTGTTGAAGTAGACCCTAGAAGAAGGTCTCATGATGAACTTCAAGAGGTCACTTTTCTGTCTGAAATGAGCAAATCTCAAAAAGCAAGATTCATAGAAAACTTGGAGTAGACCTAGTTTGAGTCAAAGAATAACAGAAATGGGTGCAGATGAGCAACACAGAAGGAGAAGAAAATGAGCAAAGCTGGTGAAGGGATTGCATCTACTCAGCTAAGAACACTGGCTATATCAGAATCATCCTGTATTGAAATTGTAGGATAGTTTTGATCGCATAAAGTCTGACTTTAGGAATATCTGCCAAGAAACTCACCAGAAGTGTGGTGGTCACATACCATATAAGATTTGATTTTGGATTTCTTTGCGTCCTGAATTCAAAATATTTGTAAGACACTAAAAAAATACACTTGGCTGGTAGTAGATAAAGAAGGATTGTGCTAATTTTCTAACCCATCCTTGCATTTGGTTTTAGCATCTATTACGAGCTCAGGCAAGGCAGCACACACACACACACACACACACACACACACACAAATGGGGACAGAGAGAGAGACAGACAGACTATCCTAGGGTTAATGCCACAGTGGCATTTAGGGGAGAGTTTGACTCACAGTCTCAAGGATTTCACTGGCATCTTATCCTTTAGCTAACCAAGACATCATCTGCTTGAAAGTCAGGTGACCAGCTCTGTGTTGCATTACTCATTGTCAAGATTTCAGCCAAATGAGAAACATATGTAAAACTTATAGGCATTCTGGCATCACTCTTAATTAGTAACCACGATCTGAGCATTTGTTATTTAAGCTTATTTAATTCTAGCCAGATCACAATGTGTTGAGATGCAAGCTGCTTCTGCATCATCATGCAAGGTTCCATTAGCACGCTTCAAGGAAGCATGAAAAATACATTCAATCAGTACTCAGAGCATACAGACCTGAGCTGCAGGTTACACGAGCTACCATGAGTTTCAGCTTGACCATGAAAGTCCACCAGGAGGCGTTATATGTGAGGGGGTGCTGGTCTGTTCACCTAACAGTCTGTTTTAATTTTCTACCATATGTTACTATAATAAACATCATTTAGGAACCATGTTTCTTGTAAGTGTGTGTATTTCTTCAGTCAAGTGATGGAGAAAAGAATTTTATTCAATTTCTCTAATGTACATAGCAGGATTTGGAAATGCCATTATTAACAAAGGTGGTGAGTGGGATGCTTAATGAAGATTAATGAAATCTTAAAAGTTAAAACAAGCTTCAAATTTTCGTTCAAAGAGTCTCAGTTGGCCATATGGTTACATGTCAAAAGGCTTTATGGGCTATGGTCAGCTCTTTCTAATAAAACCTAAAGTCTTGAATCCCAGATTTGGCAGAGATTGACTCTTCTTAAACACGCATGGCAGTCTGTGACAGGGGAAACAGAAAATTAGTACAGGTTAGGGAATCAGGGAAAAGGTTGAAACTCAGTAGATTCTTCTCTGTCTCTTCTTGGGGTGGGGGCAAGGAAATGTCAGGACTTTTGCATACCTGGAAGGATTTGACTTTGAGGTTTCTGTCTTGATCTGTTTTTTTTTTCTAGAAAAATAAAGAAGACCAAAACTGATACAGAGAACCACAGCCAAATATTGGATGGAGCTCAGGGAGTCTTATGAAAGAGTTGGAGTAAGAATTGGAGGACCCAAAGGAGATAGAAACTCCACAAGAAGATCAATAAAGTCAACTATCCTGGATGTTCGGGCTCCCAGACACTGAACCACCGTCCAAAGAGCATACATGGGCTGGGCTGAGCCCCTATCCATATATGTATAAAACATACAGCTTGGTCTTCATGTGGGGTCCCACAACAAATGGAACAGGGGCTGTCCCTGACTCTATTACCTGCCCGTGGATTCTGCTCCCTGTGAGAGTCCTGCCTACTCTGGCCTCAGTGGAAGAGGATGTGCCTAGCCCATCAGTGGCTTGATGTGCCATGGTGGGGGCTATCTAGGGGTGGCTTCCCCCTTTTGATAGGAGAAAGGAATGGGGGTAAGGGGCTATGTGAGTAAGGCCTGAGAGGAAAGGGGAGGACTGCAATCAGGATGTGAAGTGATTTTTTTAAAGTAAAATTTAAAAAGAGGAAAGAAAAGAAAATTAAGAAGTAGTGAGGTGTGAGGTGGAGCCCATGGGAATGGGATGAGTCACTTGAATATAAACAGTGACTCTCATCCAGTCTGCTGCAGTCCTTGCCTGGCAAATGCCACTCTGAGTCCTAGTCTCCATTTTACTCCTACAGGATTTGAGGTAACTATTACATTTCTCTAGGTCTTATTTTCATCTTCACTGGTCCAATAATCTCTTTGAATTAGAATATCCTATTGATAGGAATCAAAAATCTGTCTTTTTTTTTTTACTTTTGTGATTCTTAGAAATTTTGAATTAAATTCCAATTCATTTATATTAAATAGATAAAATCAAACCTTTAGAAATGCTTTGTTATTGCACCTAAAATTTTGATCCGCTTAAGGTGTCCCTGCTCAGTTTTCTGAAGACTTGCCATAGGATATATATGAAACAAATAGCATCCATATGGTGTTTGCAGGACAACTGCAAGAGCATAAACATACACAAAGCAAAGGCAGGAGAACAATGTATGTGAAATACAGTGGTGAACTGGGAGACCTTCTACATGGCAGTGGCTATTGCAGAACTGAGCAGTCAGCAGAAGTTGGAGCAATATTAGATTTAGAAGAGATAGAATACTGCTGGCCTTTAAAAAAACATCTAGGGAAAGATGAAGATGGGAGATAGCGTAAGCAAAGGATAAGAAGTCATTTATAATTTACATGATGTATGTAGAGAGGAAGAAGACCAGAGGGGCTCAAAAAACAGTAAGGGGTCAGTCTTTAGGAAAAATACCAGGAAATGAAGAGTTGTTGGGGAGCAGGAAAATGATTTAGAACCAAAGGAAAAGGAAGGTTGGCATATTAAAAACGTGAGATATCTACATTCAAATGTTTTACTTTAGCAGATCTTCTGATCAAAGCCTTACATTGTACTGAAATATTTTATATTTTCACAAGCATCTTCACATATTTTGTTTGCTTTGTAATCTTGTACTCTGAAGCCTGTAGGCTCTCTCCTTATTCTAAAGCCACCTACATTTGAATCCTAGTCTTGCTGTGTCCTGATTGGGTGACCCTATGTAAGTCATGATCATTATTTCTAAACTTTAGTTTTCTGATCTGCAAAGTTGGGACAGTACAAAGTATCACAAAAAGTAAATGCACTGAGATACCAGAAGTATTTAGAAGTGCCTGGCACAGATGGTACTCGATAAATGTTAGCACTTAAGTAGACTTACTGTAATTTACTCATCCATTCCACAGTTTCAGGAATTTACATTATTTCCAATTTTTTTCACTGATAAAAGAGGTACTTCTGTGCTCCTCTTTATGTAGAAAGCTTCTTTGTTGTTGTTACTCAGAATGAGGATTTTTCCAAGTGAAAGGTTCCCAGAACTGGAATTGTCAGAGTCAAAGGGCGTGAATATTTGAAGATGCTTGTTACATACTGCCAAAGTAACTCCCTAAAGTGCAGACCAGCCAGGCATACATGAGATATTGTCTTCTTAAAAAGGAAACAGAAAGGCTGTCTGTGCAGCAGTAGAGATTACAGTGTTGGTTTGTTTATTTGTTTGTATCTGCTCTGTACTGTAAATAATCCCACCTTTGTGAATGAGCAACATATCCACTCTGGTGAATTATGTATCTATGGGTATTGCTTTAGTAGCTATTTAGATTGTAATCACTTTACTACCACTTTTTTCTTGGTACCATGTACTCAGTTTATAGATTCGTTTTTGTTGTTTTTCTTATAAGCTTTAATATATTTCTCTACAAGTTGTCTTCTTGTCATTGAACCCAAACATGTCTCTTCCTCTATACAAACAAGAGTATTACCCACAATCCCTTAGTTTCCATTATTGACAGGTTTTAGTACTTGAAGCTCTGTGTAAAGCCCTCATTTAATAAATACCTCAAAAAAAAAGATCAATGGATATCATGGTTACTATTCCAATTATCTTTTCTAATACCTAAATTTACATATGTTCAGGTAAAATACACAGGGATGGAAGGATGGTTCAACAGTTATGAGTGTATATTGCTCTTGCAAAAGTCCCTAGTTCAGTTCTCCCCAGTACCTAGCACCCAGCACCCACACCCACTTGAAATTACAAGTTCAGGAAGATTCACTGCCTCTGTCCTCTGTGGCACCCATAAACAAGTGCATGGACACACATACACACTAAGTTAATAAAAATAAAAATAGATTATAGATCATTAAGAAGATGCATAGGTAACACATGATTTTTATTTGTACGTTAATGAAAATACCATACTTTCTACCTTACATCAGAGTGTATCATTGATGGTCTGCACTGTTATAAGAACAGTATGTATTAATAAATACAAATAGCATAATCAGAATACCTCAGCCCAGCTCAAAATCTTCAATCTGTTTACGTAACAGGATTTCAGACCTACAAAAAGATGAAAAGGCATACTGTTTCATCTTAGTCCATTTGGGGCATAGGACAGTTGATAAACAGCAGAGGAATAATTACATGTTCAAACTTTAGACAGTCTGATGTCAGCAAAAGAGGCAAAGTGGCCTATATATTTCATAAAGCAAAAGGTTGACCCAGGCCAGCTCTCAGCACTTGGGCATTTTATTAGCATTTGCTATTTTTATACATTGGTAGTTATGAATACCAATAGCACTCTAATATCCCAGAATGGTCATAGCACTGCTACTGTTATCCTATGGCTTGTGGATCATTTCAAATCAAAAGCTTGCCGAGTAATATGTTTTAAGACTTTCCACAACACACATAGGCAGAAGAAAATAAATGATACTGTCTCTCAGGTATACAATAATCTCTCTCTCCCACTTAGTTTAAAATAGACAGCATTATTTTTCATTCATATTTGTGATAGTTATACACTGCATTTTCTTCAAGGAACTCTGTTCAAAATTGCAAGTACTTAACGCTTTGCTCATATCGTATGAAGTTTTCCTGACTCTGTGTTTTAATGTAAAGAATCAAGGGCAGTGAGGTACTTTGGATCGGAATGAAAAATAAAAACTTTAAGTGATACTTGGGATTCAAGCAGTATGAAGGAGATCATGGTGCACAGTGTCTTTTTAAAATTGGGTATAAAATTGTCACACTTTGGTTTAAATTAATTATTTAACCAATATCATTATTGATCATTTATTAAACACTACAAGTGCAGGGCAGTGGTGGCCCATGCCTTTAATCCCAGCACTTGGAAAGCAGAGGCAAGCAGATTTCTAAGTTTGAGGCCAGCCTGGTCTAATGAGTGAGTTTCAGGACAGCCAGGGCTGTACAGAGAAACCCTGTCTCGAAAAACCAACCAACCAACCAACAAACAAACAAAAAAACCCCAAAAAACACTACACATATTTTTTGTTTTGTTTTTTAAAAGTCAATTTATTTTATTTTTAATTACCATACAATTATTAGATTTTGTTACAACATTTTTGAGACATTCTTTCTCTGTGTAGCCCTGACTATCCTAATATTCATTGTGTAGACCTGACTGGCCTCTTGTGTATCATTTCTTGGCTCACTGTGACATTTTTAATTTAATTTAGGTTTGTTGATCGTCCTTTTCTTCTTTTCCCTGGTGTTCCAAATCCAGCCCAGCAGAATCCTTATTTTTTTTATTGGCTATTTTCTTTATTTACATTTCAAATGTTATCCCCTTTCCTGGTTGTACCCCTCCCAACCCCTCTATCCCATCCCCCATTCCCTGCTTCTATGAGGGCATTCCCCTACCAACCCACTCACTCCTGCCTGCCTGCCCTGGCATTCCCCTACACTGGGGCATCGAGCCTTCACAGGATAAAGGGCCTCTTCTCCCATTGATGCCCGACAAGGTCATCCTCTGCTACATTATGTGGCTGGAGCCATGGGTCCCTCTGTGTGTACACTTTGGTTGGTGGTTTATTCCCTGGGAACTCTACGGGATATGTTTGGTTGGTATTGTCGTTCTTCCTATGGGGTTGCAAACCCCTTCAGCTCCTTCAGTCCTTTATCTAACTCTTCCATTGGGGATTGTCAAGCCTCTTATAAATGTGAATTTTCGATTCTGTGGAAAGATCTAATTCTCTTATAGAGTTACCTTGTAGTTAGATTGTAAAATTCTAAGAGGTACTGTCTGAAATGGCTTGTACACTAGTATGTGCTGGCTTTCCTCAACATGTCAGATCCTTTTCCTTAAGTTTTGTAGTAGAACCAGTTTCTAGATAAAAGACTCTTTGTGCATGAGTTCTGTTTCTATTCTTCCTGAAAGTGAAGGCATACATGAGGAGAGTGATAAGGTTTGATTAATCAATTGACTAAAAGTTCCCAAATTACTAGTGATGATTGCTAGTGACCAGTGGAGGCACAATGGAGCCTGGATTTATTCCTCATCAGGAAGCTCACATCCAACTAGAAACCCCTTCTTTTGTGATCTTTTTCATCTTCTTCAACAGCATGATGACAGCGACAACATACTAAAGAAGCAACAGAAGCATTAGACAAGGCACCAGCTCCTCTAGGGTACATGACCTTTGTTATGTTACTAACTTATCTGGAAGTGTTCTTCATTCAAAGGAGTTTATATTCTCTGTTGACCAGGATTATGATAGCATACAATACAAATGAAATAGCTGGTGTTGTATGAATGAAATAACTAGGTAGGCTGGTGAAGAATGATGTCGTACTGGTCCATTATTAATGCAGTTGAATGATATAAAAATAAAAGGATGAAATGATCATGATTGGAAGGAAGGGCTTTTGTTTGTTTGTTTGTTTGTTTGTTGTATTTTACAGGTACTTCTCCAAACGTCTGCTCTGTATTTCTTAATTTCTGGAATACACATTAATTGATTGGTTCAGGCTCTAACTCAAAGGAGATTAAACAAGGAAAATTATTGCTACTGGAGGCAACATCTTGTAGACGAAAAGTCACCTTTAAAGTAATATGGCAGACAAACTTCTGTGACCCAACAATTTTTAATTCCCCGAATGACTTCCGGCTTGTGTAAAAAAGGAAAAAGTCTTTCCCTCTCCTGAAGGTCTAGCACACTATGCCAGGTTCAGTGCAGGAGAAGTTTCTAAAATAGGCACTTGGCAGAGGCAGGAAACCAGGCTACCCTGTGAAATATTTTGAGAAGTAATTCAAATCGTATTTATAAAGCAACATGGACAGAGAACAAGCTGTCTCTTCCTAAGAAAGACCCAACAATCAGAAGCATGTAGAGCATATAGATCCCACAAACAAGTGAGAAGTATGTAATAAATACAAGGCAACACTCTGCTCACCACTACAGCGTGCCTAGTTCAAAGGCAATAGCATTATTCATTGCCAAATCTCTGGAGATAGATCAGTAGGGTATGTGGGCTTGTTACATGTGTGATGATAGTCATCGTAGATTAAAGGTAATTGTGATAAAGGACTAAATGGAATTTAGCTGAATTCAGTGTAGAAGCTTATTACATTCTAAAACAAGGACTTAGACTTATAAAAATCGTCCTTAGGAGGCTTAGGAAGTTATCAGAAGTATTGTCACAAATTTGAGGCTAATCTGGACTACACAATGAGTCTGAGATCAACATAGGGTACAAAGTTAAGTGTGATGTGAGTCTCACACACAGCTAAAAGAACATCCTGTAAAAACAACAAAAAAAAATTACAGGAAAAAAAGAAAAGAAAACTATTGGAAGGATTAAATTGCTCATAGGATTTAAGGATAGACTGGAAAACCAAGACCAGGAAAGAACAGAGAACATAGAGATTCTGAGGACCACAAGATCAGGAACACTCTCCAGCCTAGCCACAATATCCATTCAGAACAAGCAAATGTCAACTCCTCTTCATATGCAGTCTAGATCTACAAAACATACAGGTCTCCGGCTTGTGGCTTTCCTTAAGTATCAAAACAAAGAGAAAGCACTATAATTCCAGTTGCATCTTAATGCTATGGGGGAGAAAGTGCTCTCGAGTGTGAAATATGGGTGCGTCTTTAGGAAAAACACAGTAGATTCTAGACAACTAAAGATCTTCAGTGTTTCACTTGAGTGGGAATCAATATCTTGACATCATAACATATATGTTTGTTTGATGAGACAATGTAGCCTTGGCTGTCCTGGACCTTACTCTGTAGAGCATGCCTGGCCTCACAGAAATTTCCCCTCCCTCTGCCTCCCAAGTGCTGGTATTAAAGGTATATGTCACTACACACAGCTTAAATTTTATTATATCATAAAAGAGTAACTATGCCATGCATGAAAGTAGCTAATAGCAAGAGAAGATTGACATGTATTCAGAAGCAAGTGGTTGCTCCCCTAGACTTTGGTGCAGTAAGTCTAGAGTAGGTGTATAAATGTGTATTTGTAGAATATTGCTGTGGAAGTTCCAGTACTACCACTGTCCTCCCATGTGTTGAGCTATGGACCATATATAGGCAGATCTGTATATACATATGCATGTATACAGTTGTGTGTGTGTGTGTGTGTGTGTGTGAGAGAGAGAGAGAGAGAGAGAGAGAGAGAGAGAGAGAGAGAGAGAGAGAGGAGAGAGAAAGAGAGGAGAGAGAGAGAGAGAGAGAGAGAGAGAGAGAGAGAGAGAGAGAGAGAGAGAGAGAGAGAGAGCGAGAGAGAGCATTCAAATATAACCTGATGCCAGTAAGGTGTGACAACCTAACACTTGAACAGCTAGGCATTGTTGCTCTTTCATTTTGTTTCTTCTCTACAATCTACTCCTGGCTAAAAGGAAGCAAAGGGAGTATTACACAGTACAGTTTAGCCTTAGCCAAAGCAGAGAATTCTCTCCCACTCTCCTTTATTAGAAAGACTCAATTTAGCAATCCTCCTCCCTCCTGCTGTGCTCACTGCTCCCTCCTCATCTCATATGCCATATGCTTTTAATCATGTCCCCATGATTCTCTTCTTGCAATGTCCTGGACAAGTTAAACTTAAGAAACAGAAACCTAAGAATTTAAGAGATACTGAGACTCGTGACAATGGTGACACCCTGCAACTAGGTAAAATTTGCCAGTCTCTGGCACAAGAAATCATCTGACCCACAGAATTGCTAAACCTGAACCCACACAATTCTAGAGAGAGAGAAGATACCTTATGATTTAGAGATTTTTATTCATAGGTCTCTGAAAATCTATTCTGGAAGTATTTCTTAGAATTTAACTTAGAACCTGAACGTTGTCTAATTGAGGGCTATCATTCCTCAGAACATATCCTTTGATCCTGATATTTATACAATCTCAGATACAGATTACAAAATACTAAATGATATAATACTATGTCTTTTTCCTGGGGGAAAGTTCCAGAATATTCATCATATTCTAGATGTAGCTACTTCAGCAAAACATGCCACTTGGCTCAAAGATATAAGTATAATGGCTTTTGTGTTTAGCCAGAGAGATCTACTTCAATATTTTTGCCCAGTACTTCTATAAGTATTGGACTCATTATGTAGAAACTTTTAATTACACAATTATTTGATGACAAAAATATGGTTTATAGCATTGCTTAAGAAATTATATGGTCTAATTTAAAAAATAATAAAACACAAGTGGCCACATAGAAACTGATACCTTATAAATTTTAGACTTCACTTCATTTGCTGTAGTTGACAGGTAGAGGACTTGAACAATAATGACATCAAAAATTATCAGGTATTCACAGAATCTCAACATCAAGCCAGGTTTTCTTATTTCTAGTAAAATTCATCAGTATGGAAAAAAGAGATTTATGATGCTAGAAGCAAAATTCTTTCCTAGATATTTCATTTAGTAGTACTTATATGTGTTTTTATGTGTATGCATGTAGGTATGTATGCCACTGTGTATGTGTGGAGCTCAAGCACAAATTTAAGAGTTTAATTCCTCTTTTTAGCATGGGCTTTATTAATATAGGCATTGAATTGGTCATCAAGCTTCTGTTGCTAGCACTTTCACCATATGATCTATCCTGCATGCTCATAGAAATATCATCTTTCAATATTGCTAATGCCATATATAAAACTCCTTACTTATTTTATAGATGAATTCACCTAAAATACTAACTCTTGTTATTCTCGTGTTTCAGGTGTTCATTAAACCTTGGGAACCATTAATCCCAAATCTACAAAGACTGGAAACTACTCAGACAGCACATATGGTAAAAACACTGTGTACAGGGACGTTCACCATATATCTGGTCTATAGAACTCCAAATGTTCATCCAGGTGCCACAGTGGATTGTCTAAACCAGAAGATTCACGTTTAAATGTTAGTCTGAAATATATATCAACTATTAACTCTCAGAATATTAGCAGACACCAAGTAAGTATAAGAGCTTGGAAACTTGCAGAATTCAATGATGAGAACAGCGAGAGAGATCTGAAATATTATAGGACTTATATTCCAGAAAAGAAGATATATACAAATGCTAACTATCAGGTTGTTGATTTATTACAGTTGAGCTATACTAGCTCTGTGGTATTTAGCACACACTTGCCTCTCTAATATAACTAATAAGACTATTGTGAGAATGAATGCATTTGATCGTGTAACACACAGCATTTCATACTCTTACGTTTGCACCATCTCAGCATTCCCAATCCCTACCTTATATTCCAGTGACCACATTTTGCGTATAATATTTCACATAAAGACATTTAATGTCCTAAAATAAATGGCATTTTGTCTGACTCCAGTGTGAGGGAGGTCACCAGGATGTGTTCTCCCTTTTCCTGATCTTCTCTATTCTTATGAATACTACAGAAACACTTTCATGTATTAGCTTTCTAAATGGGTCTTGCCAAAGTTTTACTGGTTTTCCTCCCCAGTTCTAAGAAGTCTTTGTCCTTTTTCAAGTGAAATCATGAGACCAGGAGTGACCTAAAATGATTGCTTTTCCATTTAAACAGAGAAGGATGTTTCTTTTTCTTGACTGCTTGGAGGTGTGGCATAGTGCAATGCTCCAGGAGGTTCTTCTATACTGACCTAAAAGGCCACGACTCTGTGAAGTTAAATTGTATCCACACTGTGTCTCAGCAGACAAGTGGAAGTACAGCTGTCCATAGCTCATTCACCTTTGACAACTCCACATCTCCGTTCTTCAGTTTGCTCCACCTTGACCCCGCCTTGCTACGTGGCTTCCTTTATGAAATCTGTGCCCTGCAAGCTCCTGAGTTATCTCCCTATTGTTAAAGGATCAAGCTGAACTTTGATTAACTTTCTAATCCCAGCTCCCACTTACACCCTCAGCATGGCTTAGGGCTAGCACTTAATTATTCCAAACCCATTTTTTATATAGTAAAAGGGGTAAATGCCTACTTGGAAGAAAAAGTATGGGATGAAATAATATGCCATAAAATAGCTCCCAGGCCAGATATAGCAGGCATTCCCAATTGTTAGCCATTTATCTTCCTCCAACATGGCACCTACCCTACATTGGGAGCTTTTGGGAAAGGTTCTGTAGCATCTTGACTTCTAAAGAAGGGCTTAATAGTTACTGTACATATGAGACGGTGCAGTCACTGGATGCTAAGTCCTGAGACTATGATCTTGGTGCAATTTCAAGTCCTTTTACTTGAATTTTTGTTTTGAACTTTTGTTCAATATATTGACATTCTGTAAAATGTTTCATTTAAAAAATAGCTTGTGTACAACATGAGTTTAAAAGTGGAAAATTGGGCTAACTATAGAATTTTCAGAGAGAGTTATAAATGACTTGCTTCATTCTGATTATAACTGTGGTTTAGAGGTTGCAGGATATTTAAACACATGGTGAAACCTGAGATTTGTTATTTACTAAAACGTGTTTCTAGTTGTGGTGTGGTTTGAGGCCTTAGCACACAATTTTAGTCCCAAACAGTGAATGTAAAGTTAGTTTGTAGAAAGAAGAACACATTGAATGTGATGTCCAATTGAGTGGCAGATGAAGTGATGAATCAGAGAATGATTTGACAGAATAGAATATGTTCAACTGTCACAAGAGGAGAAAGGAAAAATAGCCCACTTAAAAGAGAGCAGTGTGGGAAAAAAAGAGAGAAAAGGAGAGAGTTTTACAGGGAGAGTTTTAATGAAACAAGTTGAAAAGAGAAAAAGCTAGATAAAAGTGAAGACAGAACTAGCCAATGAATGAGAATGAGCCAGAAGATTAGAGCAAATTTCCAGAGTTAGTTTGAGGCCAAAGAGAAATTCAGGAGAAGCTGAAAAAAGTTATACTGAATCAGTCAACATAGAGAGGATTTTGAGACAGAACAGCTGAGTTGAACCATCCAGCCAGTGCTCAGAAACAACTTTAAGAGTGAACTTATTCAGTAGCTCGTCTCAGAGGCTGCAAATGTTCTTGGCCTAGACAAGACTGGATGGCGGCTACAAGATTCCAGGACTAGGTCTAGGTTAGCAGACTGAGGCAGTAAGCCTCAGAGATGACAATTACTTCCAGTAAATAAAAGTAGGTTTTATACAGAGTTCTCAAGATCAATCCCCAAGAGGACTAAATCTCTAGAAGGATCCATAGAAAACTCTGAAAAAAGTTATTTCACAGTAACTGTGTTCTATAGCTCAGGAATACAGTCTAAATAAGCGTGATAATAAGCACATAGGAAAGATTCCAGAAAGATCTCATATTTGAAACTCGATATTGTCACATTCTTGTAGCATTGAGATATTATTATTCTTCCAGAAATCATATGTGGCAATGCTCACAGAACATTGGTAGCTGGAATAGTTCCTAAGCCTCAGTACCCAGTGTTCAAATCTGGACTGTGCCATATAAGTAGGAAAGATTGCATTCATGGTCAGTCTCATTGCGATCCTATAGGCAGACTGTTACTATGTAGTCCAAATCCTGGACCTAAGAACATTTGATGCTATCTGATTACACTTTAAATGATAGTATTAGACATCGTAGTTCATGGTCACTACAAGGCATGGCATTCTAAGTCCCAGGATCTTAACTTCCAAAAACCAAGAGCCAAAGTTAGACCTTATTGTGAGTAGAGATACATTTTTTGCTATGAAGAATGCTAATTATAATGTATTCCAAGATCTGTTACACCTTAACCTCTATTCAACCATCTCCTAGACCTCTCTATTTCTTCTCTCTTCACTCACTGAGTTCAGCCACTGCTTGATGTAATATTTTTATTGACTACATTGCCTTCTACTGATTGGTAATTTTTATCTATCTCTAATGACATTTTATCAACCTACTGGCTAACTCTTTGTTTCAAAAAACATTTTTTATGTGTACTGCATCCTAGAAGAAAAATAAGAAATGACTAACACATTAATCCCTGGCTTGAGGGAGTTTAACATACAGTAGGACAGACACGTTTCTTTCATTCACTTAGTGAATAAATATTTATAAAATATCTACTCTGTGCCAAGACCTATGGTAGTTGTCAGGATATATAATTATCAAGAATTACTGAGCCAGGCGGTGGTGGCGCACGCCTTTAATCCCAGCACTTGGGAGGCAGAGGCAGGCGGATTTCTGAGTTCGAGGCCAGCCTGGTCTATAGAGTGAGTTCCAGGACAGCCAGGGCTACACAGAGAAACCCTGCCTCGAAAAACCAAAAAAAAAAAAAAAGAATTACTGAGAGAAAAATATAAGACATAAGAAAAATATATGAATAATATGAATAATGAGACAAAATTCTATTAATTAGTATTACCTTAGCCATAACTAGAGTCCAGTATTTCATCATTGTCAGCCACTCATCCTAGGATGGTTTAGTTTAATTTAATTTAATTTTGTGTATAGCTGTTTTATCTGCATGTATGTCTGGTGTCCAGAGACCTCTGATACCATTTTTTTAAAACTGGAGGTACAGATGGTTATAAGGTACCATGTAGATGCTTGAAATCAAATCCTCTAAAGGAGTGAGTAGCCAGTGTTCTTAGTCATTGAACATTCTCTCTAACCACAAAATTAATTTTAAATTATCATTCATATCATTAATGTAGATCATTTTAAAAATGTTTATATACTCAGTATATGCCAACCTATAATTTCAGATATTATTATCTAAAACTAGGGAATTTATGAAAAATGAGTCATTAGAGAATATTTTAGAACTACTATGGACATGTCTTTCTTGAGTCTAATAAGCCATAGATACTTAAAATCCTACCACAAGAATTAGAATGGATGGACATTGGGGTTCACTGAAATGGTAAAAGGAAGGATTACCTGCTTAGATGTTGGTTATTATTTATTTCTTTGTTTGTTTACTTACCTAGTTCATTGCTTTATTATTTAAAGATAGGATATTACTTTGTAGCCCATACTGGCCTCTATTAGTAGGCAACTCTTTCCCCTCAATCTCCCAAAGTGTGGGATTGTAGATATGAGGCATCATACATGACTTTTCAGATTATCACTATGAGGCATCATACCTAGCTCTAACATCTCCACAAGACCAGCAGAAACAGATTTAGAATGGAAAGGATTAGAAGGTTCAAAGGTCAGTGAAGAGATTGTTGAAATGCTGTTTCCCAGAAACAATTAAGTTATGAGTTAGAGCCATAACCAAAGAATAGAGTTGCAAGGGAAGCAACGCTTATTTACTAATTTGGAGATTTGGAGAATATATCTTAAGTACAGACTATCAAGACAGTTTATCAGGTAAAGAGGCTTGATCTGCATGTGGAGAAACTGGAGTTTGATCTTTGCTATCTGTCTAAAAGTGAAAAGATAAAACCATCTACCCAGAATTTTCTTCCTACCTCAGAACATGTAAAACAGTATTAACAGATATGCATGCACACACATAAAAAGATATATGCAGACACACAGAAATACAAAAACACACCAATGGTAATAATAATAAATATTTTTTCTGAAAAAGAATTGAGAAAGGAAAATCTAAGATAACTGTTGGAGTTGTTATTCAAGTATCAGACAAAAACAACACAAGAAGTAGAATCTTGTATTGTTTTGCTGTGAAGTTTTCATTTTTTTGAGACTGGTTTCTTTGGAACTAAAATTGTGTCATGTGAATTTTTTCTAGAAACTGTCTTATGAGAGAATATTTGCTGAAGCAGACATATGTGGGATGTTTTACTGAGAATAGACACTGGCGCTTTTTTGGAAGCAACCTCTAAAAATGGTCATGTGACGTTTTGCTAGAGTGGACACTTGAGAAAACGTGTGATGAGGGGCATAAATATAACCCAACCAACAATGGACTATGCTGTATGGTATTGGTTTACCTTGCTACTCTTTGCTGGTTATTCTTGGGCTTTGCTGACATTGTATTTAGCTGACAATGTTGTGTGATATAAGTTCACCTTGCCACTCTTTGCTGATCATTCTTTGTCATGACTTTGTAGAGAAGAACACACCCAAGAATGTATGGTGGTGTTCTGCTAGCTTCTTGCTACTTCCATAGAATCAGGCCAAATGGCAAATCATGATTTCTTCAAGATGGAACTGCCATTGCTGATTCATGAATGGTGTTTGGGAGTGGATCAAGCTACCAAGGCTAAGTCATGTTAACTCAACTGCTGATATCCTGAAAACACAGACTGGATTTGCCCCAAAGAACTATTTTTTTTTTAAGATTTATTTATTTTATATAAGGACACTGTAGCTGTCTTCAGACGCACCAGAAGAGGGCGTCAGATCACTTTACAGATGGTTCTGAGCCAACGTGTGGGTGCTGGGATTTGAACTCAGGACCTTTGGAAGAGCAGTCAGGTGCTCTTACCCACTGAGCCATCTCTCCAGCCCCAAAGAACTATTTCTAAACAGGTCCACATCCTCCTTTGTCCTATTAACCTTTCCTTTCCACTTTCACCAGTTGGTGATAGGCTAAAAGGGAGGTTAAAACATTTAAGTACAGTTATTAAAGTAGTTTTTGAAAATATAAGCCTACAACACAGGATCTCACAGAATAGATCGGTCTTATCCAGAAATCATTTCACCTTAAGTTGCTAAGTCTAGAAATGCAAGAAGGAACCATGGCCATCTTAGTGACAGTTTTGAAAGAAGTTGAATTACATTAGGTTCTTTGAATCTTCACTACATAAAAATTTTTAAATATTTAAAAATTTAAATAGACAATCATATCATCATTTCATTTCTACAAAATATTTTTTTTGAGATAAAGTCCCTCTATATAGCCTTGACTATCCTTAAACTCTCTATGTAGGCCGGGCTGCCTTGATGTCACATAAATCTGCCTGCCTCTACCTTCCAAATGTTAGGACTAAGCCCAATCTGTACAGCTTTTAATCTCTTCATTAAAAGGATTTTTCGAGAGAGTAATACAAGGTATCAAGCCAGGGGCCTTTTACATACTAATTAAGTATGTTAATACACTGTTTTATATAGCCTCAGGCCATCCTCACCTAAAATTTAATTAAGATAATAAAACTTATCATTTTACGTTAATGTATTCTTTTCCTCATCTTTTATGTTGAATTTTTTGAGTATTTCAATCCAGATATTCCTTTATCTAAGTCAAGTTAACTAGCATTCTAGAGTCCAAATTTCCACATTTCCAAAATGGGCTAATAATATTAATACCTATCACATGTGGTAAAGATTCAATTTTTAGGTGAAGTTGGGAAGTAATCTTCTGTTGAATAAAAATTTCTTTTGAATTGAATAATTTAAGCAGCAATGGAAAAAAATGTAAGAGGACCACAATGGAAAACCAATTGTATAATATGTCTCATCCAATCTAATTTCCAAAAGGCAAAGCCGCCTAGCAACTGTATCAAGACATCAGGAAAGGAAGCAAATGTTTTTCCAATTAACTCCATGTTTTCTTCATTGTTGATGAGAAGAAAGTTCTACATCTCTCATTCATGTGCATGCTCAAATGGGCTTTATCCTTCCTCTCTCACCCACTGATGTCCATAGTCTAAATATGGTTGTGATTTGTGTGTGTCATTTTAGTGCCTTGCTGCTAAGGAACTGTCTAATGTAGAAAAAGGTTACCTTCTCCTAGTCCAAAATGAGTGCACCAAGCACGACTTAATCATATGTTTTTAACATCGGAAAATGTCAATAATGGAATTCCAAGAGCCCCTAGAAATGACAAAAGGAAAATATCAGTCTTCTCAGCAAGAAGAATGTGGTTTCTATTTGCATGCTTCCCTCAATAGATCTAAGACTTCAGTACTAGAGAACATAATTTATTTATTCTTAGTTGCCAGATAACTTGTGCTGGATGCTTTCCACTCAGTCCTTTTGATCTGTTGTATACCCTCTACAACTGACAATGGTAGACCATAATAACATGATCTCTCACAATCTGGTCCAGCCTTTTTTAGTCCAGCCAATGTAACCATGCATCAAAGGCTAATAAGAAAGAGATTTCTAAGTGGTCCAAGTTTTAGTCTCCTAGATCCTTCTCTGAAAGGTGCAAGTGGCTGAATATTCCTTCCTAACACTTTCTCCCTAAGTCAATTTTCCTTGCTGGTTTTCACTAGACATTCAACCTTCTCCTCTTTGGACCTAGAAGAACTATCTGAGCTCTGGCCAGCTACTGACCACTGGGCAATAGATAAATGAAAATCAAAGAACACAAAGAGAACCAACACATAGAAGTGACACAACCAGTCTTTGAACAGTCAGTCTTCCCAGAGAAGTTAAGGTTTGAAAGCATTGCACTTCATGGTTAATGGTAACTGCAGGTAAGGGAAGTTCTCATCTGTCTCATGTTTAGAAGCATAGTTTTAAATCTTCAATAAGATCTGTTGACAATGCAGAGAAATTTATATAATAGGACTGTCTTTCATAATTTCCTATAGGCTAAAATATCTGAATTAAATTTAGATTTCATATTTTCCCTCTTTCCTAGTTATTAATAATAAATATTGTCAGTATTGTGGATTAAAAACTTACTCTAAGAGTAAAAGATAGTACATAGTCATAGAATACTAAAGAAAATGTCATAATGTAAAGTTCTACCTCAGATATGCATACTCTAGAACTTGGCAGGTTCTAGAAAGAAAATAATCATAAAAATGCGAATTTATCTATAAAAAAAAAGATGTTCACCTATGGTAATAATGAAAAAGAGAAGCGAAATAATTGAAAGGTACAGCCAATGAGAGGGGAACAATTTTGTACCTATAAAATGTAGAGTAAGCAGGAATTCAAAGAAACATATGCATATATATATATATATATATATATATATAATTAAATGCTCGTGATTGTCTTATTTTCTAAGTAGTCATTTTAATGAGCATATATAGTATAATGACTTTCTTAAAAAATTACACATATGTGCAAGATAATTTTGAGACTCTGGAAGTAAGTGTAACAGATACCAACTCCAGGCTATAGCATTGTGAGTGTATGACTTTCAAACCTGTTCCACCCCCCAGAGCAGCCTTAAAACCAATATCCATTTTCCAGTGTTAGTCCACTTTACAACTATTTTTTTTTAAAAAAAAATACTGGTTGCCTTAATAAAAATTCATGTTAAATTTTCCTCCACTGAATCCAATAACAGCATTTCTATTTTTATGTTTATTGAGATATGCTTACTCCTAAAAATTACAGCTAATTCTGCAGAAACTATTTTATTTATTATTTATGTATTAATAAATACTTAATATTTGTCTACTGTAACTTTAAAACCATGAAATTCTCTTCCATTCAACTTTTTGTTACACAATTTTCATAATTTTTTTTTGCTTTGTGGTTCAATTAAAATTTGATATAGGAGGGGAAACTCTTCCTTCATGGCATAAATTATGAAAGAAATGCATAAAAATTAAAAAAAACACTACCTGAATACCTGTTTTGTTATTTTCTAGATATATATTCCTGAAAGGAATTCTTTTCTAAACTCAAATGAGTTTTTCTGTACTTTGAAATGCATGTAAATGATTACAATACATTTAATATGGTAAAATATAGTGACAAAAATGACATATTGGAAGGCGTTCAGTAGATTTTAAAATTATATAGGTATTAATTAGATGAGAGAGGAGGCTGTTTCTTTGTTTCTCTTTGTCACAAACCCTTGTGAGTCTTTGAATGAGCCACTCACTGGATCTTATTGCTTATAATGGTCAACATCCTTCCAGCAGCGGGAGGGGGCATGTTGTAAATATTGCTGAGGACAGTCTGAGTTAATTCTGGTTCTACTGGCCTGTTTCTGACTTGTGAGCGCCTCTTGTAGATCTCTGGAAAATTATACAGAAATTTTGCTCATAGAAATTGGCAGGAAACATAAAACTGATTTTGGTCCTGATATGCTGATGGGATGATGACTGTGAAGAAAGACTCTGTCTCAGCATCCTCTGAATCAATTCCTCTGCAAGAGAACAAAGATGGAGAGTGCAGAGACTCTGCAGTTTCTGTGTACCTAGAAAATGACCCAGGGTTGATGTCCAAGGAGCTTGTGGTAAGAACCATGCCTAGAGGTTTAGCTACTTTTGTCTTCCCTAAAGACCCTGCCTCCCTCTTGCCTCATTCACATGGAAGACTGCAATGGTGAACTGAGTACCAGCTGCACTCTAAATGTATTTAAAGTAGAAGGAAACCATGGGCATGATGAGACCAGTGGGCAAAGGGGACTTCTGACCCAACAGCGTGTTTACTGACAGAAAATACGATCTGAGGATAAAAATGCACTTTTCTCATAGCATAAGATATAAAAGAAATGTTCGCATACAAACTAAAGCAAAGAATACCAGTGAGGAAAGTTATCTAGTTACCAGTTGTTTTAGCCCAGTCTTGTGTAAAGATCAACTAAGATCAAGTGTGGAAGATGGGAACGATAAGGGAATGAATGACTATACACCACTACTCATTTTCATTGCTGAATAGAACCTTTTAGTTTTCGTATTCCCTGCCTGCTCTTTCTCATTTCCTTCTTCTTCTTTCTCTTCCCTCTCACAATATAAATAGCATGCACATTATACAATAGATATATGTGCTTATTTATGCATATATACAAGTCTGTATTAGGTATGATATGAAATATGCAAATAGACATTTATACTGACCCATGTAATAGAAAATCATTTTTTCTCCATTTTCTTAATCAGGAATCAAAAATTAATGTAGGTTAAATGGCTTCTCAAGGTCACAAATCTAATTAGTGAAAAAGCTTGGGCCTTTGGTCCTTGACAGTCAGATTTGGAGGATAGGAATAGTTCTTTTTTCTTTTTCCATTTTTTCCTCCAGCTTAGAACATCCGGCCCATGATGAGTAAGCAGACACCAAGGTACTTTTTTAAATTCCTAAAGATATAACTTGGATGCCTCTAAGTATCAGCCAGCTTTTTCTTTATAGTCTTGTTTTCTATCCTGGCCACTGGTGAAGTAGCATTATTATCCTATGAGTCATCATGCTAATAAAGATATCTAATTTGAAGGTAACCCCTTCGTCACTATCTAGTGTGGTTAGCCCTCTCCTTTTCTTCTCAACATTTTCATCTCCTAAGAGGACCCAGTGTCTAAAGATAAAATGTCACCGAAGCCAGGTGCATGAAGTGAAGAGATTATTACACTAAGATCCTAAAATATTGCAAAGCCATGACTATGGAAGGGTCCTCACAGAGCTGCTAGAGAGGACTGACACAACTGGCTGTAATCTTAGTCATGGTAGAAATGTATGCAGGAATATAACTATATGCTAGAGATTGCGAAGAGTTCATCTGCCCAAAGCTACTAGGCGTGGTCCTGGTCCGGGAGTGAGAGAGAAGAGGTACGGTCCTATAGGTAGGCATCATTTTTCTGTTCTGTCAAGTTCCCAAAGCAATCTTTATCTTGATTTGTGAATTAATTTATGTTTTTGCATTCTGACTATTTCTTTTTATATCTCTATCTTCAAGTTTTAAAATTCTTTATGAAAAATATGACACACAGGTCATAGTCTAGAGCTTTGCACAGAGGATATGTTTGTAAGTCTTTGCTTGCTGAAAGCATAAGCTTCATATGACTAGGAGGTCAATAAGGAGTTTTGAAAAACTTTGTCTCTGCAGGAAATCATTGTTCTATGTGACTTTTCTCACTCTAAAATACCTCCACAAGATGAGAACAATTCTCACCTACACTGGACCCAGGTATAAACATGTGAGCCAATCCTTGACGGTGATGGTAGCTACTACCCAGGAAAGACAAAAGCCAGCCTAATCCGAGCTTTCCAGACAGGACGGCAGCCAAACCAGAAGAGCTGTTTTTTCTTTATTTTGATTTCAGGTGCTGCAAAACCTAAACAACTTTGAAGTGTCATGGGGTCTTCTGAGAAGTAATCGGACAAAGGGAAAGAAGGGGGAAAGAGGAAGGAAAGGAGGAGAGGGAGGGAGAGGGACAGATAGATACAAAGACAGAGATACAGAGACAGAGAAAGACAGACACAAAGTGTGTGTGTGTGTGTGTGTATGTCTGTCTGTCTGTCTGTCTGAGGGGGGCATACCTTGGAAAAATCTCCAAAATTTTGAATTTGAATATATGTAAAAAGCATCATTTTCCTTCCCAGCTTTAAGTCAATAAATTCCTAATGATTAATTTCTGCTGGTCTCTCCCTAGTGACAGAGAATTGGCCAAGCTTATAGACCATGCTATTTCCTACAATCTTTTTCCATAATTTTGAATTCTGCCATTCTTTCAGAGGGAAGTAGGAAGGGTCTTTGTTGGCTTCTGGCAACTCAGTGTAAAGCTACTACCAAGGGAAGGCTGAGAGACTTATGTTTGGAAAAAAATCTATATTAATGAGAATTTTTTAGGCCTTAAATCTCTTTTCCTAGTTATGGGAGGATCTGTAATTGGTGGAATGAATACTGACAGTGTCCTTAGAAGATAGAGTCTTTATTATCTACCTTTCTCTCCATCATCTTGATTATAGTCTCATCAAAGTTTTCACATCATACTGTATTGCTAACAAATGAATAATACCTATTTTATAAGTGATTTTAGAATTTTAAAAATTATATATGAATATGATTGTCAGGACTCTATTTGTAACATATATAGACAAATAAAGAGAAAAAATAAACTATATGTATATACTTATGCATATATACATAAATATATATGCATATATATAACACATATATATTTATACAATACTATATAATATGTACATAAATATATATGCATATATATATAACACATATATATTTATACAATACTATATAATATGTACATGATGCCAGGAAGTCAGAAGAGCAAAGTTGAAGTGTTACTTTAGTTAGTGTGGTTGTGGAAAGATCATAAGGAAATAATCCTGACAGAGACCTAAATTAAGAGAAGCAATAAGCCACATGATCATCTTGGGATGAACATTCTAGCCAGAGAACATTTCCACTGAAATGTGTGAGGACCATGGAAGTAGCCATGGGGGTTTATAGCAGGAAAATCATGGGAGAAAGTGGTGAGAACAGCCATGTTTGTTTGATAGTGTAACTGCAGACTTCTCTGTTGCTTGCTACACAAAACTCTAAGCTTATAGGCCATAAGAGCAGATCTATATTCATGCTATCAGTGCCTGGCACATTACTAACAAATAGTAGAGGCTAAAATGTTCAGTCAGCAATTATAATGAATTATGCATGTGTGACTGAATTACTGGGTTCTCAGCAAACGCTTGTAAGATTTGCATCTGAATAATATATTTGAGTTAGGCCAGATGTGACATGTTTAAATACTGCAGGAACTATGTACATTGTAGGAATGGTGTGCAAGTTGGGATCTTTTGGTTTGCACCGTGTTTTCTCTCTGTGCTGGAGGGCGAATCCAGAACTTCATTGGTAGGCATGTTTGTGATCACAGAGCTACATATAGTCCTTGTCTGGAGTTTATTGTTGTTTTCTTTTTGTTTTGCTTTGCTTTGATGGTAGTGGGGTTTCTTTTTCCTTCTTTTCTTTTCTATCCTTTAGGTCTTTTTAGTCAAATGAGGTAACTTCTGTGAAGGGTTGTGGGATGGTAAAGAAATGCTCTTGGGTGTATTTTTTTATAAGGCATCTGATAGTTAACACTATGAATGTGCGACAAAAAATATTTCATGACTTCTTTTCTGAGCTTTAAATTCTAATGCTCCACCCTAGTTACCTCAGTTAACATTCCTTTGCTCTTGTATATTTTTTTATGTTCCTGTTTGATGACTAATGCTGAAATATTCACAATTATTTATACTTTTACAATATTTTACTGCTTTAGAACTTCCCCTCAAGTCTTTTTTTTTTTTAACAGTAGCACATTCTGCTTTAATACCACAAATATCTGTGCAGACGGGAGATGCAAAATAACACAGAGATCTGAAGACAAGCACATCTCACTCAGAGAAAATCTGATTAGAGAGAAAGCATCAGAAATCGTATTCTGTTGGATTACATGTAAACATAAATGGGGAGACTTTCACAGTGAAGCAGGAACTTCGATATCATTTTACAGGCACATCTTATGGACAAGAGATGGCCTTGTTGTTGACCCTCCGCCTCCAAATCTTTACAGTGTAGTGTACTGTACCTGATGCTGGGAGACAAGGGTCCACACAGCAGCAGTTCAATAGAGCAAGAGAAGGAACAGACATGGGTGTGAGCTCTCGGGTCTGCTTTCCCTCTCCTCCACACAGTGGCAGTGCCTCACAAGTGGGAAGGAAAAAAAATCAAGATGAAGTCCTAAAAGGCCCAGAAATACATGGTTTCTGTCCACGCTCTTCAATCAGGTGGCGTCTTAGGGGAGGGACGTGCCACATATGGCCATCTTTCTATGTGATGACAGTGGAGTCAGTGCGGCCCATCCTCTTCTGGAGCTGGGACACTTTCAGAGCAATAGAGATCAGGGGCGCCAGCATAATCTTGAGGTCCTGGTTGATCTTGGCAATGTCCTTCTCATAGCTATCAATCTATAGCCCGATGGTAGCCCCTGCTCTTCCGGTGCTACTTAGTCTGAAGATGATAGGAGAACCATCTGCAAATATAAGCCATAAGCCCTGACTTTTTGAAACTCTTCCATCTACTGGGCCACTATATTCAGTTATCAGCTTTCTTAATAGTGTAGACTTTATCGTTTGCTAAGAACTGCTTCCCCATAAAGGAGCAGTCCTGCATCAGAGCCTCCAGGTCCTTCATCATTTTGTTTGCACCCTCAGCTTCCACCTCCTTGTAGTCATACCTGGCAAAGAAGCACAGACCAAACTTCTGTCAGTTGCCTTTGAAGATGTCCTCCACACTCTGTTTTTAGGTGGCCAATACGGAAAGCCAGGCCAGGAAAGCCCACAGTCCATCTTTCTCTCGAATGTGGTCTGAACCAGTCCCAAAGCTCTCCTCTGCACAGAGTGACAGCTTAATTGCATCCATCAAATTCCCAAAAATCTTCCAGCTAGTTGGGGTCTCAGACAAATCAATTTTTGTGGCATTTGCTACCCAGTCCAGAGCACCACTTGTGGGCATGCTGCATGCAAAGCCATGGATCCTGGTCTGCAGGAAATATGGAATGCCAAAGATGTTGGCAGCGTTGACGGCCACAGAGTCAAAAGGGTTCGCAAAGAACCCGTAAATTGTGTTCTGATCCCTATTACCACCAAAGGCAGTCCCGAAATCATGCCCTCCTGACTTCATGATCTCCACCAGGTCAGCTGCATAAGTGAGGCTGGGGTCAGGGTGGTGGCCTCTCAAGTCCTCCCGGGGAACACAGTGCACAGCTGAGTTTGCGGGAGCACCAAGTTCTTCACAGACAATCTTCTTTACGTACGGTCCCATAAGATTTTTATATTTACGCAAAATCTGTTTCAAACAGAGTTAATGGTATTTGGGGAAATATAAGATTTATGCTTCATGAATGCTTCTAAAATGTATGACAAAGTAAACTGAAGCCAAACAAAAGAAAAATGTTGAAACTACAGTTATAAAAATGTATTTATTTTCAGCACTGTGAATAAATGAAATGTGGAGCTTGTAACACTGAATAGACGACAATGATAGTTTTACCATTGATAAAAATTAAGCAAATGAAAAGATGGCAAGATGTAAAGTATGAAGTTTATTTTCTAATCTTCCATAGCTACTCAAATGATATGATTAAAGCTAATGAGTGACTTATGAACTGAAGCAGATGAGCGTTTAACCTATTATAAAACTTCTGTGATAAGAAATAAAATAGCACCAATTAAATCAGCAAGTGAGGTTTTATATATATAAATATATATATATATATATATCGTGTATGTGTATATATGTGTGTGTGTGTGTGTGTGTGTGTGTGTGTGTGTATGGACACCAATGATCCCTTGTGGCCCAGTGAATAAGACATCTTCCTTCAGAAAAATGTGCGTGTATCAGCACTGGTCATTATAAAAATTCAATAGATAAGTTTGAAAATTAGATGATCTATCTTTAATGTCCATGGCGCTGCTGTCACTGAAGGTCATGTGGATGTCTGTGGTCTGTGCTGCATCCTGAAGCCATGTTAATGCCTGTGAGCCATAAGGCCCTTTGGGAGCCATACTGATAGGAATGGCCTATGCTGCCATCTGAGGTCATGGTGATATCTGTGTTCTGTCTCACACCAAGGGTCTGGGTTTGTGAGCCTACTGCAGACTGGGACTGAGTTCACTGTGTTGCCACCTACAACCATGTAGAAGCCGATTATCCATACTCCCTCTGACTGTAAAGAACAAAGCTACTTTGGCATTGCTATCAAAGACTGCAAATGTACAACTGAGAAAGACATAGAAGGTTTCTGTGACAACCTCTACCCTCACCCCAACTCCCAATACCTCCCAAAGTAGCAGCCTAAACAGGACGACATTGAGGAGATCTCTTAAAAAGTGTGAGAGGGCTGTAGAAGGTGGCAATATACAATTGAAGGCTTCTGGAGGGAGTGCGGGAGAGGAAAATCTCAGTTCTATTTAAGGAGCAGACCACAGCACGTTTGATCATGTTCCAGTGAGTATAAAGATAAGACAAAGTAGACATTTTTTTTATTTCAATTTTAACTTTTTTTTGGAGGGGGGGGGAAAGGAGATCACAAAGGTGGGGTGTGTGCATGGAAGGACTGGGAAATGAGTGTGATTGAGGTGCATGATATGAAATTCCCAAAGAGTCAATAAATAAGTTGTGTTTTTTTAAAAGATCTGATTTGAGTGCATAAAATTATGATTAAAATCTAACAAAATTTGAGGCAGGTTATCACATATCCTAGACTGTCCTCAAACTTTCTGTGCAGCTGAGGATTACCTTAAATTTCGGATCTTCCTGCCTCTACGCCAACATGCCTGGTGTGTATAATGCAAGCTTTATGACCCAGGGATTTGTTCATGTAAAGCAGCTATATCCTCAACTCCAAAACACAGTCCTTATAGTTCCTCAGAACCTAGAGAAAACAAAACATAAATATAATATTGCCTATAAAAAGCTATATTATAAAATATATGTCCAGAAACATCAGACAATGATACAAATGATAGCAGTAGGTTCCCTTAACTTAGCTATTAAGAAAATAAGATCGAGAGTCCAATCCTAACTCTGTGTAAATGCACTTGGAAATGATGAAGCAGTTAAGGGTGCAAACAAACAAACAAAAATGTAAAAGGTGTACCACCTAAGTCTAAACAATAGAGGTTATTGTCATGCTAGATGATATTAAAATCAAATAAAAAATCAGTAAAGACATCAACGGACTTTAAAAATAGCCAAGCTTTTATTTGATATTATTTGACAGGGGTTAGTGAGGTATCTCAGTAGGTAGTGGTGCTTGTTGCCAAGCTGACATTTTTTTTTCAATTTTATCAGAACATTTTTTTTATTAGATGTATTCTTTATTTACATTTCAAATGATTCCCCCTTTCCTGGTTCCCCCACCCCCAAAAGTCCCATAAGCCATCTCCCCTCTCCCTGTTCCCCATTCAACCCTCTCCCTCTTCCCTGTCTTAGTAGTCCCCTACACTATGGAGCCTTTCCAGGATCAGGGGCCTCTCCTCCCTTTGATGTCCAACAAGGCCATCCCTGCTGCCTGAATCTAGAGCAATGGGTAACACATGTGTACTATCTGGTTGAGGTTCCTACAGTGTAGAAGAAGAAAATTGAGCCCTGCAAGTTGTTCTCAGATTTCTGTAAGTTTCTATGGATGAGTACACTGTAAGTGAACAAATGCAAAAAAGCTTTCTAAATCTTACAATTATATATTGTTTTGAACCAAATTATAAAGTAAAATAATATATGCAAACATTAAGAAAAATAGATGGAAATATGTTAGGTGTATATGCTTTTAATTACTAATCTGAGAGTACATTAATTCAGATAAAAATTTTACATATTCCTAAGTCTAAAGTGACATCACTATAAAGTACATATAATTTGTATATAACGATATATCCTGTAATTAGAAAATTAAATTTTCAAATGTTAAAAATTTATGAAATGTAACTATATATTGGGTCAATAAAATTTTCTATAAATTCCAGAATTGAGAAAAAGATGAAGATAATATTCCCTAACTAAAATGTACAAAATAATAAGTAAAGGAGAAAAGGAGTTGAAACAAAAAAACTAGAAATCAACATTAAGGAATATAAAACATAAATGGACCTCACAGACATTCTAAGATTCTTTCTTTGTTGTATAACTATGAGAGCAAAGGCATCAAAAGTGAATCTGAAAGGCAATTTTAGAAAATGTCATAACTTATATAAATGCCATTTCGTATTTATACTATAAAGCTAAAAATGTCGAGAAAAATTCAGTCTTATACATATACATTGATGAACAAGAATGAAAGAAGTAAATGAATCATTAGAGAAACTGATGAATCATTATTTTTCAAAGCATAATTATTTTCATAGATGTGGCAATGGCAGTTCATAAAATGTAACACCTTCTTTTGAAAACACATCTTAATAAAATTAAAAGAAGACTCAGAGCCAGAATTTTAATTAATGGGGAAAACAATAAGGCCATTCTCACAAAGTAAAAAGACATTAAAATAAGGTTTTTCTTTCTAGTAGTGTTTAACATAATGTGCAGCAATTAACTAAAGCAACAGGAAAAGAAAACTCATAAAAGAGAGTAGGTAGTATGTAAAAGTTGGAAGTAAAACCATTATTATCTATAAATACACAAATGATTTTATAAATCCAAAATGTAGATAAGAAACCATTACAAGTTAACGTAGTAGCCATGTACGATATTCACATAGAGAAAACAATCTCAAGATTTGCCAACACCTGAAAAAACGCTTCTTTACAAAGACAGTGCTAAGTTTAATTCTAAAGGAATTCCAAGGAAACACATTTAATTTCAGCATTAACCAAACTTGGATATGATGATCACAGACTCAGAAATAGGAAAAAATAAATGGAAATATTTTCCTGTTGTCTCAGAAGGAAAATCCAATACTATGTACTTACTTTAATCAATAGACAATATATTTTCAACTTTAAAAAAAAATCAAAACTTTTTGAAAGCTGGTCATTCTTCAATCCATAGGCCCACAGTCATGAGTACATGAGCAGTCCAGCCTGGACTCTGGTTAGATAGAAATCTGGAAGTGGGTATAAGGGATGAGGAGTAGACCTTGGAGGAGTTAGAAGGATTAGTGTGGAGTATGTCAAAGTCTCAAAATTTTATTAAAATAACATATTAAAAAAGCAAAAGCAATATTAGTATTTTAAAAATGAATATTTGGAAAATATAAACAATATTATAAACCAGTAAAATTTTTATAAGAAGAAATATGCTGAAAAAGAAATCATAATATATTAAAGCATAATGCTCTAATTGAAAAGTCTGATGCATTCGGCAAGAGAATCCTTGCTGGCACTTGACTTAGCAGGAAAACACACTACTTGGGGACACAAACAATCTGAAAGTCATTTAAATAGATCCCTGGGGCATGGAATGTAAGAAACCAGGTCTTTGGGTCTGTTGTGGCCTTAAAGTAACTTCACATTTAATAACTATGAATTCATGATGCCAGTGATTATTAAAGAATTAAGTCACCTTCTTTGCACAGTTATTTATTCCGTAGTTTCAAGTCCCATACAGTGCAGTAAAAGATTATGGTGTAGCCTTATGCTATCCATTTTATAATAAATATTTTTTCTATGTCTGTATAAAGTAGAAAAGTCAATTACACATTTGCTCAATCTCCCTTGTGGGTATAGCCATGAGCTTCAATTAGGTGGAGTACACTGGAAGCTTTCATAAATAAACACTTCTCTCCCAGTTACAATGGAGCTGAAAAACTACTAACACTGTATTTCTCCTACTTATGACTTTCAATAAAACTAGAATTTCTAGATATAATCTGACCATCTTATAAATGCAAATAAAAAGAACTGAAGGAAAAGATTGAGAGAGAAAGGAGACAGGGGAGAGGTTCTTATGTCACTGTTACCAAGGCTAAGTAACTGGGCCAGTAGCAAACTTTCCCCAAACTTCTTTTTACACTTTTGAGTAGGGGGTGATATCTATTTGGATAAGCATTAAGAAGGCATTCTGTTAGAATAGAATGTATTCCTAACTATAAACATAATTAAAAGAGTAAAAGATAGTCCAATATATTATGTATTTTCATAGGGCTTACAGCTATTACAATGAAGTGTTAAATATTTGAAACAGTTCTATTATAAATCCTTTTTCAGGACTAGTCTCTTAGAGGCCATTGATTACAGATTATTTTTATTTATTTGCTTTTAATTAATGTAAACAGCACAAGTTAGTCTAAATTGTGGGATGTTGTATGTATACATATGTTTTTACACATGGAGAGAAAGAGAGAAAGAGAAAGGCAGACAGACAAATAGTAAAGTGGCATCAAATTCAAAGTAAGAGTAATTATACGGTCGGTTTTGTGGCCAAGCATGTAAAAACATAAGATGGTTTTTATTCAATTCTGAAAAATGCAATCCATCAATGACTCAGAGGAACCAAGATGAGTCACCAATGGATGGTAAAAAAGATTGTTCCTTACCCTCCATTTCATATTTCTCATTGAAAGGTGTGAATGAAGGGTTGAAGCTGGACATTCTTTATATATGACCTGTGAGTTCAACCAAGAGTTGCTATAACATGGATAAGTGGATCTGCCCTAAGAATGCCCAAAAACAATCATTCACATAGGTAGATGAAAATATCTTCACCTTCCTTTGCTATTTCCATTCATTTCCTGTCTTCAACTAGAAGGCAGGGACCACTAAAAGCACCACCATGGCTAGGTAGGCACCATATTCATCACTGGACAACTGGTTGAGGCTGACATCATGTTTACAGATGTGATTCTAGACCAAGATAAACTTTCATTGCAAACCCTTACAGCTGTGCTATTTCCCAGACACCCAATGCCTAAAAGACAGGTTGACCTTTTTAAATTTAGTTCATCAAGATCCATGGTCACCTCTCCACGGGGAGAAATAGTGAGGGGAGAAAGTATTCTGAATACAAGTTCAATGGGAGAAGAAAGATTCACCTGCAAATATGCTGTATTTATATTTCTAGCATGAAATGGACCTAGCCAGACACTACAGTGTATATAGAGTGTAAGATTTAGTTCATTCAGTTGTTAAAACAAATGTATACCACTGAGGTCATATATTGGGGAAAATGTTTTTGAAAACGAGTAAATACTGTAGCAGTGCTACGAATCTTAACAGGGAGCAAAGATGGAGGGATGCCTTTGCCTAGAAAGTTTCAGAGATTCTTATTTCTTACAAAATTGTACTAACTCCTTGTCATTAAAAAGGAGTAGCTCCCTTCCCATAAGTTGCAAATATTTAAGAATACTTCTAATCTTTCAAAATAAAAAATTAATAATATTGCAGGTATGCTCATTGCACTTCTTTAGCAAAGTAACTCAAAAATAGTTATTGAAAACAATAGTCAAAGAATAAGTATTTACCATTTACCATTTGCTGTTTACCAGTGGGCAAGAGACCTCAGAACTCATGAGAAGATCTCAGAAATTTAAGAGAAGTTCTACTTTCCATTCTTATATTAAGAAAAATTCTTACTTAAAAGTGATCCTTCGGGCAGTCGTGGTGCCTGCCTTTAATCCCAGCACTTGGGAGGCAGAGGCAGGAGGACTTCTGAGCTTGAGGCCAGCCTGGTCTACAAAGTGAGTTCCAGGACAGCCAGGGCTACACAGAGAAACCCTGTCTCGAAAAACCAAAATAAATAAATAAATAAATAAATAAATAAAAATAAAAATAAAAGTGATCCTTGCAACTCCTGACTTTTCAGAAACTCTGAATTTCGAAGGATAAGAAAGGGAATTTCAGCATCAGTGATTTCTCAGAACCACGCCCCCCCACCAGAGATCCTGCCCAAGGCAATAATGGTAGATCACATCTGTAATCTAAACATCATAGACACTAAGGCAGAAAGATTGCTATGAGTTTGAAACTAGCCTGGGTGATACAGTATGACAGGAGCCTGTCTGAACTATGGTATAAGACTTTAAATTGTTAAAAATTAGTAATGCCAGGCTGCATCTTTATTAATTCTTTTCTTTCTTTGTATTAACATTTGAGATTATAATAAAATTACAACATTTCTCCCTCCCCTTTGCTTCCTCCAAGCCTTCTCTTAAACCTCACTCTGCTCTCCTTCAAATGTATGGTCTCCATTTCCACTAATTTTTATTACATGCATAAAATATATAATTCCAAACATAACTTGTTCAGTCATACAATGTTTCTTGTGTCTATGTTTCTAGGGCTTACTGTCTGGCACTGGACAATAGCTCTCTATTGGAATTAAGGCCCAACAAGAGGGAAAACATGCCTAGTATTGGAAACCTAGCTTCTACTCTGTGTTTGTGAGTCAGGAAAGGATATTAAAACCTCACTTCTAGCTAGATGCCTAGTCTGATTCTTCTACTAACTTATTATGAGTTACTGCAATAAATATAAGAGTTTGTGAGCTAATACAGTAGTCCAGTCTGACAGTGATGAAGATCTATGTCTCCCAGCAGAACAACAGATAGATGTTATAGTGTTGGAATTTAACTGCAAGCTTGCTAGAAACATTCACATTGTAAGGAAAAGAGTCATAACTATCAAGGGGTTCTGGTTTTAGGCTACAATGTGATATTACTGGGAAAGCCAGTTATAGCTTCCCAAGTATCGACTAATAGAAAGATTTCCTAAGAAAATTGAATTAATAAGTTCCAAAGAGTTGTGTTTATAACATTTATAAAGTATGTACTTAGTAGTTCTATCCTTTATATCTGATTGAACCAATTTTTAGACAGTTCATCAGTTCCTTAAAATCCATACTGGGGTAGGGGGAAATAGGAAGGAAAATATTTTACATATATTGGCTATGGCTGTAACTACCTCCAGATAGCCTTCTTAAAGCAAATTCTGCTTTGTGAAGCCTTTGCTCATAGCTATATCTTCCCATTATACAGAATTATAAAATGTAAAAGCAGAGCTTAATATGCTTCTTAACAGAAGCTACCACAGGTTCAATAAAGTGAAAAACAGGTCCCCATGATGGTGATGCTGTCAAAATTTTGGCATCAGGTATGACCTGGGTAGATGTAATGTGACCAGAAATTGAATTTTAGCTTCAAGGTGGTTATGAGAAATTGATTCTATTTTTAAGAGAAGGGAAACTTTTAGAGTATTATATTACACCCCAAAATCACAGTGGTTTTCTAAGCCAGAGAACCAAAGAAAGGGGAGGAGATAATTCCTTTAGACAAGTTCCTCCACTATCAGCCACACAGTCCTAAAATATCTGCAGATCACCTTCCTTTACTTCAGGACAGTGGAAGAAATGGGTCAAAGATAAAGGGATGGGCTGTCATACTGTGTCCATTTCTCTTAGACTACAATTTGAAAGTCTATGTGAACTAAACTTAGGCACACAAATGATATTTAAGAGACATTTTACCTCATCTCTTGACAGTTGAAGTTATCCAAAAGGCAGAATATTAGATGTAATTTATTGTGAAAGAGCTATGTTATGGGGAGGGATTAGGACATGGTACAGAAGACCTTCAGACAATGTTAGGTCTGACACCTGTATAAAGGCAAAACAAGGAGGGAAGAAGTTGGGTAGAAAGAGCCTATGACAGCAGCACAGAAAGAACATTTCACTAGATCCATCATCCAGCTTTTCAGGAGTCTAGATATCCAGGAGCCACCTCTAGGGACAGACACCTGAGAGTCCATACAGTGTACTACATAGAGCGGCTGCAGCTACGGCCATAGAGCATTGTGCTCCTCGCAGTGAATTGTTCTCAGAGCTGTCATGACGCTGAAGCCTTACAACCAAGACCCACAGTTAGAAAGAACATAAACAAGTAAATCCCAAATAATAAACAGAAATCAACTCTGGTTCATGTACTCGAAAGCATAACATCATAGGAGGCTACTTTGTAAGATTTCTAGAAATCTGGATAAAATGAGGAATCTACATAAGTCTGTGAAGGATGTTACTGCTCCTACCATTTCATCCCACATCCTCCCGCATCACCTCAGCACCACCAGACATGAAGGCCACTGCCACATAGACACTGCCTGAATAAATTCTAAGTCACTGTTGTTCCTTCACAGCAACGAACTTAGATGTAAAGTCCAGGAAGAGATATCTAATTGTTTAAATATTAGCCACAAGTCCTAAACATCTGGTAGGGATGCCTAATTTAACAAATAAAAATATGAAATTAACAAAGTAAGAATTTAGATAAACAAGGAAAAATAGTTTGATAGTTCATATATTCCTTTTAATGTCCAAATGTAAGCTTTATTCAGAAATACTAGCATATAGGCATAAAGATCCCAGCAAATGTACAACTGTATCTGCTATGTCTGTGGGCTATGGGGTTGTCCAGAACACAGGAAATGTTTCATGGATGGAGAGTGGGTGCTTTGGCTAGGAATTCTGACAAGACAACAATTCAATGAACACCACATGCTTACAGGGTTTCAGAAGCCCCAGTAGAACCATGCCTTTGTAGCACCTACCTCCAGTGCTAAAAGAGAGGTGCATCCCATAGACCCTGGGACCGCTGTGTGTGTGAGTGTGCTTTGCAGGAGGCTCTAACATCTGGACAGGAGTCACTCTGAAATAAGGGCCAAGCAAAGAGGAGGAATTTTAGCCTTTGAAAAACATTCTCTCAGATAACCAGAACCATGTGTCCTAAGCCCATATAGCTTTGTTCTCAGCAGGGTGTCAGATGTTGTCTGGCCTGTCCTGGCTTTCTCCAGGCAACCAGTACCAGGTGGAAAGATGACAGCTCCCCACTCCCAGCCCCTCTCCAGGGCTTCACAGGCTTCACGGTCAACCAAGGGCAGTCAGATCACTCTATCTTTGTCTCTTACACATACAACCATCAATGTTGCCAAATAAAAAAAGAGGAAAGTGAAGTCTTCATGGTGTTGTTCCTTAATAATGGTTCTTCTCTGAGGAAGTGTTTAAGGCCTCTTTGCAAGGCACTTTCTGATGCTGCATGAAAAAACAACAACAAAAAAACAAAAAAAAAAAACAAAAAAAACCCATGTTTATCCTAAAAGTTTCACTGTGTTTTTACAAAAATGTTTAAGATTAGTCTATTTCTATCTTATAACTTTCCTATTCCCCAATATACATTCAGATGATCCAATTCAGTTTGTAAATCAGTTTTTAGATTATCTTTCACTCAGAAACATTTATGGACAGGAATCACTAAGCCAAGTAAGCCCTATCTTCACAGAGATTTTTTCTTGTATACAGCACAGAAGTAACTATAAAGTTTTATATATAGTTCAGTCTGATTAAACTAATGTTTACTAATGGCATTTGAATTCCCCAGGAGCAAGTCTCCATGAAATTAAAATCATGTTGAAGGGATGGTAGATTATATTTCTATTTCTTTTAGACACTCTTTGAGATGCTTGTAATAGGCTTGGCCCCACACTCGAGCCTAAATATCTACAAAAAACAAGTGTCAAGAGGTTCTTGTAGATCTTACAATCCTGCACAGAGGAAATATATCTAGAGATTCTACAGATGGGATTGTGCAGATGATGATAAAGTTTACCAAGATCCTTGCTAAGTGAATGAACGAATGAATGAATGAATAATGAATATCATGAAAGCCTTCCTGGGGAGCATCGATAAGGCCTACAGAGCCAAGATGTTTAGGTCTAATTCAGCATTATGAATAAGGCCATATAACAGGAAGAAGGAGTGAGATGCAACCCACTATGTACCAGACATAGTGTTAAGAATTTATAAGTATGATTTGAGCATCTTGGGTATTTACTTTTGTCCCAGCATCCTGACAACATCTTTCCTCTTATTATCACACTTCCTCCCTCTCATTGCAACCAGGGATTCAGTGCAGTCTTCAACAGAGGAGCAGCACAAAGAGTATTTTACTCTCATTTCTTACCATTTACCAGAGCCCTTATTTATTCTGTTGGCCTTTATGAGCCTCAAAACTCCAAACACATCCTGGCATCAGGATCTTGCACAGTTTATCTGTCTCACCGGCTTTTTCCTTCTCTCAAATGCTAAGATGGGCTTACTTGATTACATTCACTACAGTGGTTTGTGTCATTGTGCTGACCTCTTTTTGTCTCTCTCCAAATAATTCACGATTATGTGACAACACAGTTAATATTCGGTAGTTAGTATCTCTTTCCCCACTGACGAAACTCAAAATAGGTGGAATGATATGAATTCTACTTGGATCTTTTCACTAAAAAAAAAAAAAACTTTTTAAAATAATAAAAATAAGTATTGAAATTATATTGTAATCAAATATTTTCCCCTTCGTTTTCCTCCTTCCCAGTCCACCCATGTGCCCAGCCTTTGCACTATCTTAAATTGGCAGCCTCTCTTTCTTTACCTGTTGTTTCATATCTCTCATCAAAGAAACTTCTTTTCGTAAGAGATGGGGACTGTTACTAAAACCATAATGGTCAAAATGCATAGCACAAGAGATCACATGGCACTCAGTCCCAACTGGCACATTTATGACCCAACTCCTACTGCTTAGGCTCAGGGGGAATTTCGGAAGAGGAGCCAGAAATATTGTTAGAGCCAGAGGAGTAAGAAATTTGCTGAGAGATTATATCTTTTAGAAATATTGGAGATGCTACACCCATGAAATCTCAACATCACGCCTACATAAACAAGATCTGAGCAGAGAGGATGCTAATAGACATCATAGGAAAGCTCGAGAGGACTCGACTTTAGACAAAGAATATAGACAACTAAAGGAATACTGAAAATGGGAGAAATACTCTTCCCCATGGAGCAGGGGCCCCCTCCCTTATTGTTTTATTCAATATCAAATAGTCAGTTTTGAAATTATATGCATACAAGAAACATTATACGAAATGAAAAGGCTATATGTATGTATATGTATGAAATTTCTATTTTTATTTAATTTTATTTTTCTTTATAGCCAAATAGAATTCCATTTTGTATATGTACCACACTTTTTATTCTCTTTTATAAATTAAAGTATGTCTAGATTTTCCATTTTCTAGCTATTGAAAATAGAGAGACAATGAACATGATGTACTTTGGACTTGGGGACGTATGCCCAAAGACTCTTCTAGACATTACAGGGAAGCTTCACATATAAAAGCAGAAAAATACGATTGTCCAAACAAAACTTCCACAATGAAAGCACCAGTGACCAGATATATTCTTTTACATTTCAAATAATTTCCCCTTTCCAAGACACCACTCCCCCGAAAGTTCCTAAGCCATCTCCCCTCCACCTGTGCTCCAATCAACACTCTCATACTTCTCTGTCCTGGTATTCCCCTACACTGCTACATCGAGCCTTTCTAGGACCAGGGGCCTCTCCTCCCTATGATGTCCAACAAGGGCATCCTCTGCTGCCTATGAGTCTGGTGCCATGGATAACACCATGTGTACTATCTGGTTGATATTTTTGTCCCTAGGGTCTCTGGGAGTACTATGTGGCTCATATCATTGCTCCTCCTATGGTGCTGCAAAACCCTTCAGCCCCTTGGGTCATTTCTCTAGCTCTCCCATTGGGGACCCTAGGCTCAGTTCAATGGTTGGCTGAGATTGTCCTCTTCTGTATTTGTCCTGCACTAGGAGAGCCTCCCAAGTGACAGCTATATCCTGCTCCGGTCAGCAAGTACTTGTGAGCATCTACAATAGTGTCTGGGTTTTGTATCTGTATATAGGATTGAAGAATAGATGGGGTAGTCTCTGGATAATCTTTTCCTCAGTCTCTGCTCCACACTTTGTTTCTGTATCCCCTTATGTAGGTATTTTGTTCCCCCTTCTAAGAAGGACCAGAGTATCCATACTTTGTTCTTCCTTCTTCTTGGGCATAATTTGATATGTGAATTGTGTCTTGGGTATTCCAAGCTTCTGGGCTAATATCTACTTATCAGTGGTTGCCTACCATGTGTGTTGTTTTGTGATTGGGTTATCTCACTTAGGATGATATTTTCCAGTTCCATTCATTTGCCTAAGAATTTCATGAATTCATTGTTTTTAACAGCTGAGTAGTTTACCATTGTGTAAATATACCACATTTTCTGTATCCATTCCTTGGTTGAGGGTCATCTGGGTTCTTTCTAACTTGTGACTATTATAAGTAGGGCTGCAATGGACATAGTAAATCATGTGTCCTTATTACATGTTGGAGAATCCTCTGGGTATAAACCCAGGAGAGGTATAACAAGGTCCTCCAGTAGTATCATGCCCAGTTTTCTGAGGAACTACCAGACTGATTTCCAGAGTGGTTGTACCAGCTTGCATTCCCACCAGCAGTGGAGGAGTATTCCTCTTTCTCCACATCCTCGCCAGCACCTGCTTTCTCCGGAGTTTTTGATCTTAGTCATTCTGACTGCTGTGAGGTAGAATCTCAGGGTTGTTTTAATTTGCATTTCCCTGATGACTAAGGATGTTGAACATTTCTCTAAGTGCTTCTCAGGCATTTGATATTCCTCAGGTGAAAATTCTTTGTTTAACTCTGTACCCCATTTTTTAATAGGGTTATTTGGCTCTCTGGAGTCTAACTTCTTGAGTTCTTTGCATATATTGGATATTAGCCCTCTGTCAGATGTATGGTTGATAAAGATCTTTTCCCAATTCGATGGTTGCCATTTTGTCCTATTGACCATGTCCTTTGCCTTACAGAAGCTTTATAATTTTATGATGTTCCATTTGTCAACTCTTGGTCTTGGAGCATACACTATTGGTATTCTGTTCAGAAAATTGTACCCTGTGCCCAGGTGCTCAAGGCTCTTCTCCAGTTTCTTTCTATTAGCTTCAGTGTGTCTGGTTTTATGTAGAGGTCCTTGAACCACTTGGACTTGAGCTTTATACAAGGAGATAAAAATGGATCGATTTGCATTCTCCTGCATGCTAACAGTCAGTTGAACCAGCGCCATTCATTGAAAAGGCTATCTTTTTTCCACTGGATGGTTTTAGCTCCTTTGTCAAACATCAAGTGACCATAGATATGTGGGTTCATTTCTGGGTCTTCAATTGTATTCCATTGATCTATCTGCCTGTCACTGTACGAATACCATATATACCATAAATACCATTTTTAACACTATTGCTCTATAGTACTGCTTGAGGTCCAGGATACTGATCCTCCCAGTTCTTTTACTGTTGAGAATAGCTTTAGCTATCCTGGCTTTTTTGTTATTCCAGATGGATTTGAGAATTGCTTTTTCTAACTCTATGAAGAATTGAGTTGGGATTTTGATGGTGATTGCATTGAATCTGTAGATTGCTTTTGCAAGATGACCATTTTTACTATATTAATCTTGTCAATCCAGGAGCATGGGAGATCTTTCCATATTCTGAGATCTTCTTCAATTTCTTTCTTCAGAGACTTGAAGTTCTTGTCATACAGATCTTTCACTTATTTGGTTAGAGTCATACCAAGATACTTTATATTGTATGTGACTATTGTGAAGGATGTCATTTCCCTAATATCTTTCTCAGCCTGTTTATCCTTTGAGTATAGGAAGGCTACTGGTTTGTTTGAGTTGATTTTATATCTGGCCACTTTGCTGAAGTTGTTTATCAGCTGTAGGAGTTCTCTGGTGGAGTTTTTTGGATCACTTAAGTATACTATCATATCATCTGCAAATAATGATAATTTGATTTCTTCCTTTCCAATTTGTATCCCTTTGACGTCCTTTTGTTGTCTAATTGCTCCAGCTAGAACTTCAAGTACTTTATTGAATAAATATGGAAAGAAATAGCAGCCTTGTCTAGTCCCTGATTTTAGTGGGATTGCTTCAAGTTTCTCTCCATTTAGTTTGATGTTGGCTACTGGTTTGCTGTATATTCCTTTTACAATGTTTAGGTATGGGCCTTGAATTCCTGTTTTTTCCAAGACTTTTAACATGGAAGGATCCTGAATTTTGTCAAAAGCTTTCTCTACATCTAATGAAATGTCCATGTGGTTTTTATCTTTGAGTTTGTGTATGTAGTGGATTACATTGATGGATTTCTATATATTGAATCATCCCTGCATCCCTAGGATGAAGCCTACTTGTTTGTGGTGAACGATCATTTTGATGTGTTCTTGGATTCGTTTGAATTTAATTGAGTATTTTTCCATCGATATTCATAAGGGAAATTGGTCTGAAGTTTGCTTTCTTTGCTGGATCTTTGTGTGGTTTTGGTATCAGCATAATTGTGGCTTTACAGAACAAGTTTGGTAGTTTTCCTTCTGTTTCTATTTTGTGGAATAGTTTGAAGAGTATTGGTGTTAGGTCTGATAAAATTTTGCACTAAAACCATCTGGTCCTGTACTTTTTTGGTTCGGAGACTTTTAAGGACCACTTCTTTTTCTTTAGTGGTTATGGGACTATTTAGATGCTCTATCTGATCCTGATTCATCTTTGTTATTTGGTATCTGTCTAGGAAATTGTACATTTCATCCAGATTTTCCTGTGTGGAGCATAGGCTTTTGTAGTAGGATCTTCTGATTTTCTTGAATTTCCTCAGTTTCTGTTGTTATATCTCCCTTTTCATTTCTGATTTTTTTTTAATTTGCATACTGTCTCTGTGCCCTCTGCTTAGTCTGGCTAAGGGTTTACCTTTCTTGTTGATTTTCTCAAAGAACCAGATTCTGGTTTTGTTGATTCTTTGTATAGTTCTTTTTGTCTCTACTTTGTTGATTTCAGTCCTGAGTTTGATTATTTCCTGTCTTCTACTCCTCTTCAGTGTATTAGCTTCTTTCTGTTCTAGAGCTTTCAGGTATGCTGTTAAGCTGCTAGTGTAGGCTCTCTCCAGCTTATTTTTGGAGGTACTCAAAGCTATGAGTTTTCCTCTTAGTTCTGCTTTCATTGTGGCCCATTTGGGTATGTTTTGCCTTCATTTTCATTAAATTCTAAGAAGTCTTTGATTTCTTTCCTTATTTCTTCCTTGACCAAGGTGTCACTGAGTAGAGCATTGTTCAGTTTCCATGTGTATGTGGGCTTTCTGTTGTTTTTGTTGCTATTGAAGACCACCCTTACTCCATAGTGATCTGATGGGTGGCATGGGATGAGTTCTTATATCTGTTGAGGTCTGTTTTGTGACCAATTATATGGTCAGTTTTGGAGAAGGTACCATGAGGTGCTGAGAAGGTATAATCTTTTGAATTAGAATGAAATATTCTATAGATATCTATTAAATCCATTTGGTCAAAAACTTCTGTTAGTTTCACTGTGTCTCTGTTTAGTTTGTGTTTCCCTGATCTGTCCATTGAGAAGAGTGGGATGTTGAAGTCACCCACACTTATTGTGTGAGGTACAATGCATGCTTTAAGGTTTAGTAAAGTTTCTTTTATGAATGAGGTTGCCCTTGTATTTGGAGCACAGAGGTTCAGAATTGAGAGTTCTTCTTGGTAGATTTTTCCTTTGATGAGTATAAAGTATCTTTCTGCATCTTTTTTGATGACTTTTGGTTGAAAGTCTATATTGAATACAAGAATGGCTACTCCAGTTTGTTTCTTGGAACCATTTTCTTGGAAAATTGTTTTCCAGCCTTTTACTCTGGGGTAGTGTTTGTCTTTGACGCTGAGATGCATTTCCTGTATGCAGCAAAATGTTGTGTCCTGTTACATATCCACTCTGTTAGTCTATGTCTTTTTATCAGGGAATTGAGTCCATTGATGTTAAGAGATATTAAAGAATAGTGATTGTTGCTTCCTGTTATTTTTGATGAAATTTTTATGTTTGTGTGGTTATCTTCTTTTGGGTTTGTTGGAAGAAGATTAATTTCTTGCTTTTTCTAGTGTGTAGTTTCCCTCCTTTTGTTGGTGTTTTTGATTCATTTTCCTTTGAAGGGCTGGATTTGTGGAAAGATATTGTGTAAATTTGTTTTTGGCATGGAATACCTTGGTTTCTCCATCTATGGTAATTGAGAGATTTGAGGGGTATAACAGCCTGGGTTGGCATTTGTGTTCTCCTAGGGTCTGTATGACATCTGCCCAGGCTCTTCTAGCATTCATAGTCTCTGGTGTGAAGTCTGGTGTAATTCTGATAGGACTACCTTTATATGTTACTTGATCTTTTCCCCTTACTGCTTTAATATTCTTTCTTTGTTTAGAGCATTTGGTGTTTTAATTATTATGTGATGGGAGGAATTTCTTTTCTGGTCAAATCTATTTGGAATTCTGTAGCCTTCTTGTATGTTCATGGGCATGTTTTTCTTTAGGTTAGGGAAGTTTTCCTCTACAATTTTGTTGAAGACATTTACTGGCCCTTTAAGTTGGAAATCTTCACTCTCTTTTATACCTATAATCCTTAGGTTTGATCTTCTCATTTTGTCCTGGATTTCTTGTATGTTTTGCCTCAGGAGCTTTTTGCATTTTGCATTTTCTTTGACTGTTGTGTCAATGCTTTCTATGGTATCTTTTGCATCTGAGATTCTCTCTTCTATTTCTTGTATTCTGTTGTTGATGCTTGTATCCATGATTCCTGACTTCTTTCCTAGGTTTTTTATGTCCAGAGATGTTTCTCTTTCTGATTTCTTTATTGTTTCTACTTCCATTTTTAGATCCTGGATGGTTTTGTTCAATTCCTTCACCTGTTTTGTTGTGTTTTCCTGTATTTCTTTAAGAGATTCTCTGTGTTTACTAGTGTTCTCCTGTATTTCTTTAGGGGAGTTATTTATGTCCTTCTTTAAGCTCTCTATCAGCATCATCAGCTGTGATTTTTAAATTCAAATCTTGCTTTTTTGGTGTGTTGGGGTATCTAGGACATGCTGTTGTGGGAGAATTGGGTTTGGATGGTGCTATGTTGCCTTGATTTCTGTTAGTAATGTTTCTATGTTTGCCTTTTGCCATCTGGTTATCTCTGGTGTTAGTTGGTCCTGCTGTCTCTGGCTGGTACTTGTCCCTCCTGTGTGCCTGCAAATCTGTCTCAGCACCCCTGAGTGACCTGCTCCTGGGTACAGGTGGGGCCCTGGGGAACTGAGTCCCAAGTGATCTTACATCCAGGTGTTTACTATGTCCCTGGCTGCACAGGTCTTCTCAGTCACAGGAGCAAAGTTTGCCACCTCACCTCTAAATGAGGGACTCCCTCTGAAGAGGAAACTTCTAGGTTCTTTGGAAAGTCAGTTGTTTCAGATGGTATTTTGCTGGGGCAAAGACATGAAGGACTATTCTCCTGAAGCAGACACAGGTGAAAGGATGTTTCCTTGAAGCAACCGTGAAAGGAAACATGCTAAAGGATTCTTCGCTAAGGACACACATGTATTGGTTACATTGTATTTGTTACACAACATTACATTGCTGTTGAGCTCATTTTGTCATAACTCCATAGAGTGAAATGTACCAAACAAGAAAACAAAACAAAACAAAAAAAAACCAAAACAAAAAACAAAACAAAACAAAAAAAACATACCTTCTTGTGAGGTTCCTGCAGCTTCTTACTGCTTCCAAGGACTTGGAAGGATTGACAGAGTAAGGCCAGCTGATACAGACTAACATGCAGTTTTGCTATGACAGACTCATAAACTAAGGATAGACATGCAATGAGGCAAGACCTGTGGAGGACATGTGATGTTTGGAGGGAGGATAAATAGGACCCAGTGGACAGTGATGGAAGCTTGCTTGCTTGCTTAGTTTGCTTTGCAATGCTTATTGTTCTCTCATCTTCACTGATCTTCACTTCCTCAAGAGAAGCACAGCAAAGAATGTGTCTTGGTGTCCCTGGTGGTCCTGTTCCCTCCTGCTTACCAGTGTTGATTCACCTGAAAATTCATTGTTCCTGCTAAGTTGTGCCAACACTGCTGCTATTCAGACACTATTTAACTGGACTGTGGGTATATCAGTGAAATGTTTGCGTGTGGATGATCTGCTACTGCTGACCAATGAACTGAACTGCTGACTTCCTGACAATGCAGATGGGATTTGCTCCAAAGAACAATTTCTAAACTGGCCCACTTACCCTGTATCCTAATACCTTTTCTTTTATACTATCTCCGGTGGGTGGTGAGCTAGAAGGGATGTTAAAGTCTTTAAGAACCATTATTAAAATTAGAGTGAGAAAAATCTAAAGTTGCAAGGTCCCCTCATTAGAGGAAGAGCTACAGGTGATAGATTCTGAGAAAGGGAGAGTCAGTTTTCTCTAGATATGGTTTCTCTGACAGGTTATCCAGTTCCAAGTGGTCAGCCTTGAACACATGTCCATATGAACAATACTATATGGAATCAGTAGCTTGCATTAAATTTTCTTCATCCATAAACAAAGCAATGACAAATGCTGAGATATCTAGAAAGGAGTAAATCCAAGGTAACTACCACACCCAGGCTAAGAAAACATAGTTCCTGGCATCACTGAATTCTGGACCTTAGGGTAGAGGCTGCCTTATAGCAGCTCTGCTCATGTAGAGTGGACCAACTCATAGGAGAGATGACTAAAGTCCTAGCACTTAGTACCCTGAGGCAAAAGGATTGCTAGTTCAAGGCCAATAAGACCTTATCAGAGACTTTCTGTGGTTATAACCGTGAGAAGAGAGAAAGCTTCCATATCTAAACCTCTCACTACCCCCCACCCTCTCTTCTACACTGCCTCTCATTGGCCAAACTTAATTGTAATGCAGTGGGCAAAAGAGTACAGGTGTTGTCTGTCTCCCAGGCACAGAACAGGACAGAGAAAGCAAAGAGTAGATATGAGATGTGAAATAGAATACCAAGGCATAAGGAATTCATTTGTTCTGCTCACCTCATTTTCACTGTATAGACTATAACTCGCCACACTTTGCTTGGTAAATATGTAAATGGATAAAATATGCCTTGTGAAAGAAAAGAACATGAGACTTATGCTTGAACAATCAGAAGTCATGCAAGTGTGTTTCAGTGTAATTTCTAGCCAGGCAGCAGGCAGTAGCCTAGAGCAGTAAGGCAGAACTGAAAGCAGCTGCTAAAGAGAGATTGCCTTTCTATTTGATTAGCGTTAAAGACTTCTATAAACTCTAAAGGTCATATGAATTGAAAGACACAGATCATATCCATAAATGGCAGGGAATGCCCATCGAATTCAATATAACCTGACCATCTACTCATTTAAAGGTCTGAGCTGGTGGCCAGTTAAAAGGAAGCAGGAGCTAGAGTCAAGTGCCTCGTGCTGCCTTGCCTCTTAGCTTTGAACCACTGAGGTGCAAGAAATAGAAAACTGCTTAGATGGACCAAATAACCAAAGCAAGTCTATATTAGAAGAAAAAGAAGTATAGAGAAGAGACCATAATTTTTCTCTCCATCTAGCCAGAGCTAAATTACAGACAGCTGTAAAGCTTTTTAAACTCCTGCTATGTGCCAGGTACAAGGCTAGATACTAAGGTGAATGACAATTAAGTGTTTCTGTCTGGCTACCTATTGTTTGGTCACATCTGAGTGGTCTCTTTCTTGCTGTCATGGTTTCTCTTATCAATTTGACTAATTTTTTTTTGTATAGAAAGTCAACCTAGCATCTCTTTTTTCATTGTGCTATTCTTTAATTTTGAAATTTTTTTATTGTTTTTGGTGATGGTAGAGGCATTGTGTATTGTATATGTGTGTGTTGTGTTGTTGTTGTTATTGCAGTTCTAATAACTGAACACAAGGCCTTGCATATGTTTGTTTTGGTTGTAATAGTCTCCACCCTTCTTGTGTTGTATGGTTCTTAAGTCCAAAGACCTACTGGTTACTGCTAAGACAGATGCATGACACTACTGCACCTTCAGGCTATCATCCATACTGGTTGACTTTGTAGTTTTATGGATATCAGAGCTAGCTAATACTGTTTGTTGCTTCCTTCCTTTGCAAGATTGCATGGTATCTTCTAAATGTTTATGTACATATTTGTATGGGTACCATTTGTGGATATGCTTCCCACAAAGACCATATATGGGCATAGGATCTCCTTAAACTGGAGTTGTAGATGATTTCAAACTGGCAGGTGGGTACCAGTAACCTGACTAGAGTTATCTGTGAGAGTAGAAAGCCCTCTTAACCATCACCAGGCCCTATATCCACATTTTCTTATATGGAGATAGTACCATTAAAGTTGAGACAGACAGAAGGACAGAGAGAAACAGATAGATAAATAGATGATAGGTAGATGATAGCTATGGATAAGTAAAATGGACTTATTAACCCATTTGTTAGCAAATATTGAATGCTCACTAGGTAATAATATACAACTCTCAACTGGGTATGTAACCAAGTATATATGCATATATACCAGTATATAATTGAGTATGTAACTACTTGCCTATCATATTTAAAGTCTTTAGTTTACTCATATACACAGAATGAGATGGGAGGGGGGAGAGAGACAAAGAGACAGAGATGGAGAGACAGAGAGAGACAGAGAAGTGGTGGGAGGTCATGCTTCTAGAAATATAGCAGGGTAAAAGAAACTTGTTGAGGACATGACCTTGAGTATGAAAAATGAATAAATTGAAGATGGATAAGATACTGCTAGAAGAAAAGTTAAACCCTCTACTTTTTTCAGGAGTGATTGAGTTATCAGAAACAAGCTAAATTTGAAGAATGAGTTAGAGAAATTAAGATTTTTGATAGTGTAAACAATGGTATCCATCCAGGATATGTTTATACCTCAGGGAATATTTATCTAGAAACTAACTTCAGTTGTCGCAACCATTAGAAGCAATTTTGGACCCCCAATAAGTACAGACCAGTGCTGTTGTTAAACATCATTTAATTCACAGCTTAGATGCTAGAGATGGGAATTAATTATCAGGCCCCAAATTGTGTAATGTTGAAATTGAAGAATCCAGAATTAGAGGTGGACAGAGAGTCCAGGGAGATATGTAGGAAGCAGGAATCTGCAGCCTGGTCCATCCACTAGACACTACACAGAAATATTTACGCAACTCTACATGCTTCACCCCATCACACAGATGAAGAAATCACTGTTCAGAGATTAAACTACTTCCCCAAGATAAAATGGTTAGAAAATACTAGAGACAACATTAGCCCAGGTGTGACTCCCAAGGTTCTTTCTACTTCATAGAAGTTGTTTTGTTCAGCTGTTTTATTTCCCTGACTTGAAAAAGATCTGAAGTCAAATCTCTAGGAGTAAAACTATTGAATCCCATCAGCGGAAAAAAGGAGGCTTGATGGGTAATTATACCAACAGGACTTTAAGAAACTCTCCAAAGACACTGGAAATGGGGTCTATAACTAAGTATGATAAGTGGTGAGGAGAAAAGGAAGTCTGGGTTGTGGGCTATCTGCCCTGCAGAGTGATCTTCACCAAGGCTGCACAGTGCACTCCACCATCTTTGCTCTGGCAACAGGGCAATTGGGACCTCCAGATGCAGGGACAATCACGCATAATATCGCTTGGGTCTCAGCCAGCTTGTATGCTCCCTGCTCCCAAGAGCTGGGCAGTTCTGCGGTCACCTACGCGCCAGCTCTGCTGTCGGACATCTGCCCTGCAGAGGAACCCGCACTGGGAGAGAGCACACCCGCACAGGGTGGGAGCTCACCAGCCTCCCCTTGGCGACCTCTGCTCAGGGGATCAACTACACTGAGTCTTTGGATGTGCAGGGATTCCCCAATATAACATCACTTGGGGCAAGGCACATCAGGGTTCCAAAGTCACTAAGGAACAGGGCAAGCCCCAGCAATCGGTGCCAGGAGAATCCCAGTAATCCGGAGTGGGGGGGACAGAAATAGCCTTGCAGGCTCACAGGAGGTCCAACCAACAGCCAGTGACAGCAGGACCAACTAACACCAGAGGTAACCAGATGGCAAAGGTAAACATAGGAACGTTACTAACAGAAATCAAGGCAATATGGCACTATCCGAACCCAACTCTCCAACAGCAGCAAGTCCTGGATACCCCATCACACCCGAAAGGCAAGATCTGGATTTAAAATCACTTCTCATTATGCTATTAGAGGATTTCAAGAAGGACCCAAATAAATCTCATAAAGAAATACAGGAGAACATGAATCAATGGGTAGAAGCCCTTACAAAGGAAACACAAAAATCGCTTAGAGAAATGCAGGAGAATATGGGTCAACTGATGAAGGCCCATAAGGAAGCAACAAAAAAATCACTTAAAGAAATGAATCAACGGGTAGATGCCCTTACAAAGGAAACACAAGAATCGCTTAAAGAAATGCAGGAGAATATGGATCAACAGATGGAAACCCATGAGGAGGAACCACAAAAATCGCTTAGAGAAATACAGGAGAACTTGGGTCAACAGGCAGAAATCCTGAAAGAGGAAATGCAAAAATATCTTAAAGAAATACAGGAAAATACAAGCAAACAAGTGAAGGATCTGAGTAAATCCATCCAGGATCTAAAAAAGGAAGTAGAAACAACTAAGAAATCACAAAGGGAGATAACTTTGGAGATAGAAAACCTTGGGAAGAAATCAGGAGTCATAGATGCAAACATCAACAATAGAAAACAAGAGATGGAAGAAAGAATTCCAGGTGCTGAAGATACTATAGAAAGCATCAAGTCAACAGTCAAAAAAAATGCAAAATGCAAAAAACATGTAACCCAAAACATCCAGGAAATCCAAGACACAATGAGAAGATCAAACCTAAGGATTATAGGTAAAGATGAGAGTGAAGATTTCTAACGTAAAGGGCCAGTAAATATCTTCAACGAAATTATGGAGGAAAACTTCCCTAACCTAAAAAGAAAGATGCCAATGAATGTACAAGAAGCCTACAGAACTCCAAACAGACTGGACCAAAACAGAAATAACTCCCGTTACATAATAATCAAAACACCAAATGTACTAAACAAAGAAAAATATTAAAAGCAGTAAGAGAAAAAGGCCAAGTAACATATAAAGGAAGACCTATCCGAATCACATCAGACTTCCCACCAGAGACTATGAAAGCCAGAAGATCCTGGGCAGATCTCATGAAGACTATAAGAGAACACAAATGCCAGCCTAGACTACTACACCCAGCAAAACTCTCAATCACCATAGATGGAGAGACCAAGATATTCCATGATAAAACCAAATTTACACAATATCTTTCCACAAACCCAACCCTGCAAAGGATAATAGGTGAAAACCGCCAATTTAAGGAGAGAAACTACGCCCTGGAAAAAACAAGATAGTAACCTTCTTGCATCAAACCCAAAAGTAAATAACCACTCAAACATAAAGATAGCATCAAGAATAGCAAGTGGCAATAATCACTATTCCTTAATCTCTCTTAATATCAATGGTCTCAATTCCCCAATAAAAAGACATAGACTAAAAGACTGGATACTTAAACAGGACCCAGCATTTTGCTGCGTGCAGGAAAAGCACCTCAGTGTCAAAGACAAACACCACCTCAGAGTAAAAGGCTGGAAAACAATTTTATAAGCAAATGGCCCCAGTAAACGAGCCGGAGTAGCCATCCTAATATCAGATAAAATTGACTGTCAACCTAAAGTCATCAAAAAAGACACAGAAGGACACTACATACTGATCAAAGGAAAATCCACCAAGAACTCTCAATTCTGAATATCTATGCTCCAAACACAAGGGCACCCTCATTCGTAAAAGAAACTTTAATAAAGCTCAAAGCACACTTTGAATCTCATACGATAATAGTGGGTGACTTCAACACCCTGCTCTCTGAAAGGGATCGTCAGGAAAGCAGAAGCTAAACAGGGACACAGTGAATCTAATTGAAGCCTTGGACTAAATGGAACTAACATATATATATATATGTTAGTTTTATATATATATATAAAACATTTCATCCTAAAGCAAAAGAATATACCTTCTTCTCAGCACCTCATGGTACCTTCTTCAAAATCGACCATAAAATTGGTCACAAAACAGACCTCAACAGATATAAGAAGATCGAACTAATACCATGCCTCCTATAAGATCACAATGGAATAAGTGTGGTCTTCAATAGCAAGAAAAACAACAGAAAGCCCACATACACATGGAAGCTGAACAATGCTCTCCTCAATGATAACTTGGTCAAGGAGGAAAAAAAGAAAGAAATCAAACACTTTTTAAAATTTAATGGAAATGAAGACACAACATAACCTAATTTATGGAAACAATGAAAATTGTGCTAAGAGGAAAATTCATAGCCTTAGTGCCGCCAAAAAGAAAAGGGAGAGAGCATACACTAACAGCTTATTCGAGCACAGGAAAGCCCTGGAACAAAAAGAAGCAAATACACCCAAGAGGAATAGCAGGCAGGAAATCATCAAACTCATGGCTGAAATCAATCAAGTAGAAACAAAACCATACAAAGAATCAACAAAACTAGGACTTGGTTCTTTGAGAAAATCAACAAGATAGATCAGCCCTTAGCCAGACTAGCCAGAGGGCACAGAGACAGTATCCAAATTAACAAAATCAGAAACAAAAAGGGAGAGATAACAACAGAAACTGAGGAAATTCAAAAAATCATCAGATCCTACTACAAAAGCCTGTATTCAACACAACTAGAAAATCTTGAGGAAATGGACAATTTCCTAGACAGATGCCAAATACCAAAATTAAATCAGGATCAAATAGACCATCTAAACCATCCTATAACCCCTGAAGAAATAGAAGTCGTCATTGGAAGTCTTCCAATCAAAAAAAGCACAGGTTCAGATGGTTTTAGTGCAGAATTGTATCAGACCTTCAAAGAAGACCTAACACCAAAACTCTTCAAACTATTCCACAAAATAGAAACAGAAGGAACACTACCCAACTCGTTCTATGAAGCCACAATTATGCTAATACCAAAATCACACAAAGATCCGACAAAGAAAGAGAATCTCAGGCCAATTTCTCTTATGAATATCGATGCAAAAATACTCAATAAAATCCTGGCCAACCGAATCCAAGAACACATCAAAACGATCATTCACCACGATCAAGTAGGCTTCATCCCAGGGATGCAGCGATGGTTCAATATAAGGAAGTCTATCAATGTAATCCACTACATAAACAATCTCAAAGAATAAAACCACATGGTCATTTCATTAGATGCAGAGAAAGCATTTGACAAAATTCAGCATCCTTTCATGTTAAAGGTCTTGGAAAGATCAGGAATTTGAGGCCCGTATCTAAACATAGTAAAAGCAATTTACAGCAAACCGGTAGCCAACATCAATCTAAATGGAGAGAAACTTGAAGCAATCCCACTAAAATCATGGACTAGACAAGGTTTCCCTCTCTCTCCATATCTTTTCAATATAGTACTTGAAGTTCTAGCTAGAGCAATTAGACAACAAAAGGAGGTCAAAGGGATACAAATTGGAAAGGAAGAAGTCAAACTATCACTATTTGCAGACGATATGATAGTATACTTAAGCGACCCTAAGAACTCCACCAGAGAACTCCTATAGCTGATAAACAACTTCAGCAAAGTGGCCGGATATAAAATCAACTCAAGCAAGTCAGTAGCCTTCCTATACTCAAAGCATAAGAAGGCTGAGAAAGAAATAAGAGAAATGATACCCTTCACAAGAGCCACAAACAATATAAAGTATCTTGGTGTGACTCTAACCAAACAAGTGAAAGATCTGTATGACAAGAACTTCAAGTCTCTGAAGAAAGAAATTGAAGAAGACCTCAGAAAATGGAAAAATCTTACATGTTCATGGATTTGCAGGATTTTTTTTTTTTTTTTTTTTTTTTTGGTTTTTCAAGACAGGATTTCTCTGTGTAGCCCTGGCTGTCCTGGAACTCACTCTGTAGACCAGGCTGACCTCGAACTCAGAAATCCACCTGCCTCTGCCTACCAAGTGCTGGGATTAAAGGCATGTGCCACCACTGCCCGGCTAAGGATTCGCAGGATTAATAGTGTCAAAATGACCATCTTGTCAAAAGAAATACACAGATTCAATGCAATCCCCATCAAAGTCCCAACTCAATTCTTCATAGAATTAGAAAGAGCAATTCAAAGATTCATCTGGAATAACAGAAAATCCAGGATAGCTAAAACTATTCTCAAGAGTAAAAGAACCTCTGGGGGAATCAGTATCCTCGACTTCAAGCTGTAGTACAGAGCAATAGTGTTAAAAACTGCATGGTATTGTTATAGTGACAGGCATGCAGATCAATGGAACAGAATTAAAGACCCAGAAATGAATCCACACTCCTATGGTCTCTTGATCTTTGACAAAGGAGCTAAAACCATCCAGTGGAAAAAAGATAGCCTTTTCAACAAATGGTGCTGACTCAACTGGAGGTCAACATGCAGAAGAATGCAAATTGACCCATTCTTATCTCCTTGCACTAAGCTCAATTCCAAGTGGATCAAGGACCTCCACATAAAACCAGACACACTGAAATTAATAGAAAGAAAACTAGGGAAGAATCTTGAACATATGGTCACAGGGGAGAATTTTCTGAACAGAACTCCAATAGCTTATGCTCTACATCAAGAATTAACAAATGGGACCTCATAAAATTACAAAGTTTCTGTAAGGCAAAAGACACTGTCAAAAAGACAAAGCGGCAACCAACTAACTGGGAAATGATCTTTACCAACTCTGCTTCCAACAGAAGGCTAATATCCAATATATACAAAGAACTCAAGAAGCTAGACTCCAGAGAGCCAAGTATCCCTATTAAAAATGGGATACAGAGCCAAACAAAGAGTTCTCACCTGAAGGATGTCTAATGGCTGAGAAGCACCTAAAGAGATGTTCATCATCCTTAGTCATTAGGAAAATGCAAATCAAAACAACCCTGAGATTCCATCTCACATTAGTCAGAATGGCTAAGATCAAAAACACAGGAGACAGCAGTTGTTGGCAAGGATGTGGAGAAAGAAGAACACTCCTCCACTGCTGGTGGGATTGCAAGCTGGGACAGCCTGTCTGCAAAGCAGTCTGGCAGTTCCTCAGAAAACTTGGCATGACACTCCCGGACGATCCTGCTATACCACTCCTGGGCATATACCCAGAGGCTTTACCTGCATGCAATAAGGACACATGCTCCACTATGTTCATAGCAGCCTTATTTATAATAGCCAGAAGCTGGAAAGAACCCAGATGTCCCTCAACAGAGGAATGGATTCAGAAGATGTGGTATATCTACACAATGGAATACACAATGGAATTCACGAATTCCTAGGCAAATGGTCAGAACTGGAAAATATCATGCTTAGTGAGGTAACCTAATCACAAAAGAACACACATGGTATGCAGTCACTGATAAGGGGATATTAACCCAGAATCTCGGAATACCCAAGACACAATTTACATATCAATAGGTTGCCAAGAAGTTGGAAGGAGAGACCCCTGGTCCTGGAAAGACTGGATGTAGGGGAATGCCAGGACAGAGAAGCAAGAGGGGGTTGAATGGGGAAAAGAGGGATGGAAGGGGGCTTATGGGACTTTCAGGAAGGGAGGAAACAAGAAAGGGGAAATCATTTGGAATGTAAATAAAAAAACTTAGAAAAGAAAAAAAGAAGAAAAAAAAAGAAAGAAAAGGAAGTCTGAGAAACAACAGACAAAGGGAATGGAGAAACTAGAAGAGACATTCCCCTAAGCCTGTGAACCAGGCACAGGCACTGGTGGTAAGTGCAACTGTCTAGTGGTATAATTATGTAAGGATAATTGATAATGGGAGTGTGGGGTGGGTGTAGGATTCTCATGGGGAATCTCAAGTATGCAAAAAAAAAACATACTAAATAGAAACTTACAGACATAATAAATAGCTAAGAAACACTTATTCATCCAACTTAAAACTACTAAATGCCTTCTTTTCCAGGTAACATTAAAATGTTGGTTTAGCTCCATTGGAGAACTAATATATATGCTCACTATAATATGTGGTTTGTGGTCTGATATAACATTCCAAAACAATCTGATAAGTATACATATGTGTAAGTGCAAGTATAAGTGTGTATGTGTGTGTGTGTGTGTGTGTGTGTTTGTGTGTGTGTGTGTGTGTGTACATTTTTTGCCTCAATTAGATCTAGTGGCAGTTTGGAGAATAAAGGTGCTATTATACAGCATTCAGTTTCTGTGTTTTCTTAAATTATGCATCTTTTCCTGGCCTCTTTGCATGCTTTCTTCAAGGGTAACAGCATAATGATGATAATGATCACCTTGCTTATGTTCAAAACGATTGCTCAGCAGCCTCTGATGAGGCTTAAGAAGTCAGGCAGAATAGAAAACTCTAGGACTTGGTTTGGAGTGGTACATTAGAGGAAATTATCTGGGATGATTAAGGTCCTTCACTAATAGAAGGGCTCTTTCTGGAGTGAACTAGTTGAAAAGATTTCAAATAGACCATAGTCGGTACTCTAATAGCATTATAATCCTATTTTCCTTTTTTTTCACAACTCCTTCTCCAGGGATGTTCATAACGTTTGTTTTTAAAACAAGCAAAAATGGACACATTATAGATTATTTAGTCAAGTCTCTGATAAATACATGTTGCCAGTAAATTTTGCCTTTGTGGCCAGTTTATACCCAATGCTTTGAAGAACTCTAGCCAATATTAAGTATGCTATAAATGTTGGTGGAATTAATGAGTATTCTTTGCCATTAGAACACCCCTTCATCCCTTTTTCAATAGTCTCTTATACTTTAATAATGGTAGGGGTCACATGTTTAGTCCCTACCACTGATCATTCACTCACACATTTATAAAGTACTTAATGTTTTGGGTATTATTTTACTAGAACATTCATGGTAGAACATTATCATTGCCTAGTTATCAGTGTAATGTTAGTTGTAACTGATGCTCTGCAATGGCAGCAACCATTTTCTAAACATTATCAAGCAATTCTTTCCTATGAAAGAAACTAAAAGAAAATATACTCATGTCATTTTACACCCTGCATATCCCCAAAAGTATGCTCTCAAGACCAAACAGAGATAGATACAACTTAGACAGGTAGAATTAAAGAAAGTTGATATCCAAGGGGCTGTCTGAGCTGCTGGCTATGGAATGAATATAAACAGCTTACCCTTCCATCAGAATAGAAGATAAATCAAACTAAAACTCAACAAAAACTTAATGAAAACTGTTTTAATGGATTTTCTGTACATTAACAATAGTACTATGAACCCTTATATAACTACTTAAGGTGGGAAATGATAATAGATGTGATTAATAAAATATCCCAAAGATTGAGCTGAAAAAGAATATTTTAAGTAATTTAATTTGTATTCACCTTGATACAATGTGATTTTACCATCAATCTATAATGCCAGTCTCTATGGTATTCATCACTCATTTTTAGTCTTTATTTTTTAATCTTACTAGTTATTTACACCTATTTTTCAATAGAATGTCAGATCCAAAAAAATCAAAATTCTTATCTCTTTCATACCACCCATGCATGAAGGAGGTGCTCAAAATTATGCACTGGAAGAGAAAAAAAATGAGTAGTATGTGCATTTGTAAGAGAAAATTCACAAGAATGCAGTGATCATTCCTAGCCACGGACCTAGGCAGATAGAGAGGTGAGGAGGAAAGAGAGAATCAAGGAAATATGCTCTTTGTAGGACTAAAAAAAAAAATGCAAAATTGTTTTAGCCCAACTTAAAAAGTTCCCATAATCGTTATCAGTTTCAGTATAATTTAGAAGGTCAAAGTCTCTTCCTGAGACTCAATGTAATCTCTTAACTATAAAATCTTATTAAATGAAAACCCTAGTTATGTACTCCCAACAGGGTAAACATTCTCATTCAAAATGGTAAAAATGAGGACATCTCTTGTCACCAAATGAGGCTTCCAGTAGCAGGTGTGTGTTGCATTCAACTGCGTTTTTGACCAAGAGGATCCCATGAAAATCCCAAACAACCCACCATGTTATTAAGACACTGCAAACTGAGAGTAGGGCCCCATTACTTCAGACAACACCCACATTGAATATATCGAAGTCAATACAGTATCTACATAGTCTTTACCCTTATGCTCTAGTATCCTTGGCATAGGAAGATTCTCTGCAGGCTATGAAAGGAGAAATGTTAATATAATCTCAGTCACAAAACCTTCGATCTACAATCTGTCCTGCCTGCCAGTTATGCTAGGGTAATACCTGTGAGTATAGTCAAGCAATGTCTGATTTGACTCATGACCCTCTCCATGACATGGAACACATACCTGACACCACTTGCATGGCAATTAATCAGAGACTAGATAGCTCAGAGACCTAGGGCAAAACCAAATACTACTGGTCTAAGAAAAATATCAATAAAATGTGTCTTAATGATATTCTTCAATACTCATAGATTACTGTCTTAGTCATCATCATCACAGCATCCTCCAACAGACAATTGGAACAGATGCAGTGACCCACAGCTAGACATGGTGTGGTGAGTGAACCGAAATGGGATTTCTCCAACAAATCCTTCCTCTCAGAGCTCAGGGAAGCCCACTGAAGAGGACGCAGAAAAAGTTTAAGAGCCAGAGTGGATGGAGGACACCAGAAGAACAAGGTTCTCTGAATCAATTAAGCAAGGCTCATATAAACTCACAGAGACAGAAGCCAGACACCGGGCACATATGGCTCTGTATGAAGTCCTCTATGCATATATTATAGCTTTTATCTTAATATTTTAATGGAACTACTGAGTTGTGAACTAGTGGGTCTCTGATTCTTGTGCCTGCTCTTAGAGAAAGAAAGGGAGTGGATCTGGAGTGGAGGAGAGGTGGGAGAAACTGGGAAGAGTAGCGGAAAGGGAAACTATAATCAGGACACCACACACACACACACACACACACACATGTATATATGTATGTATGTATGTATGTATGTATATATGTGTATATACAAAGTATATATATATATATATATATATATATATACATATATATATATATATATATATATATATATATATATATATACTTCTTTTCAATAAATGGAAAAAATGACAATGTAAGAAGGAATATTTAGACTGAAGCAAGACTGAAACAGGGGAAATACCTAATTGTATAGATCTTCCCAGTATCTAAGGTTTAGCAGGGAGTCTTCAGGGTTCCAATGAGCTTTGCTAGTTCAACTAGTCCAGTTCTGCCATGCATGTATCCTCTCTGTTGAACTGTCCACACTCTGCATGCTACTTCTCTTGGTATTCGTTATGTAGTTTTGCCTCTGTACTGATTGGTTTTGTGTGTCAACTTGACACAAGCTGGTGTTATCACAGAGAAAGGAGCCTCCCTTGAGGAAATGTCTTCATGAGATCCAGCTTTAAGGCATTTTCTCAATTAGTGATCAAGGGTAGGAGGGCCCATTGTGGATGGTGCCATCCCTGGGCTGGTAGTTCTGGGTTTTATAAGAAAGCAAGCTGAAGCTTGGAATACCCAAGACATTTCACACATATCAAATGATGCTCAAGAAGTAGGGAGAACAAAGTATGGATCCTTGGGTCCTTTGTAAAAAGGGGAAAAATACCCACAGAAGGAGATACAGAGACAAAAGGTGGAGCAGAGTCTGAGGGAAAGACCATCCTGAGACTACTCCACCCAGGGTTCCATCCTATATACAGTTACAAAACCCAGACACTACTGTGGATGCCCACAAGTGCTGGCTGACCAGAGCCAGATATAGCTATCACCTGGGAGGCTCTCCTAATGCATGACAAATACAGAAGGGGACACTCCTAGCCAGCCATTGAACTGAGAACAGGGCCCCCAATGGGGGAGCTAGAGAAAGGACCCAAGGAGTCGAAGGGGTTTGCAACGCCACAGGAGGAACAACAATATGAGTCACCCAATACACCCAGAGCACCCAGGGACAAAACCATCAACCAAAGAGTGTACCATGGAGTTACCCATGGCTCCAGACGCATAGGCAGCAGAGGATGACCTTGTTGGACATCAAAGGGAGGGGAGGCCCTTGGTCCTGGAAAGACTTGATGCTGTAGTGTAGAGGAATACCAGGACAGGGAAGCGGGGGAGGGTTGATTGGGGAAGGGGAGATGGCTTATGGGATTTTTGGGGGAGGGGAGAAACAGGAAAGGGGACAACATTTGAAATGTAAATAAAGAATATATCTATTTTTAAAAAAAGAAAGAAACAAGCTGAGCAGCCAGGGGAAGCAAGCCAATAAGTAACATTCGTCTATTGCCTCTGTGTCAGCTCCGGCTTGAGTTCCAGTTCTGACTTCTTTTAGTGATGAACAGCAATGTGGTAATGTTGTTCCCCAACTTGCCTCTTGGTCATGATGTTTGTGTAGGAATAGAAACCCTAAGACAGACTTCAAATCATGTAGTTTTGACTATAAATGAAGTGCTTCATTGCTTCAGACTCTTAGAGCTTCAGTCACTTAAAGATTATTTTCAGGGGCAACAATCGTGCTGTTCATCACTTGGCCACAGCGGCTCTCTGAAACATGGCTAAAGATTTGATGAATCCACAAATCGTGCATCTTTAATATCTGCAAAAGTAGAGTCATGTGGGTAATGCTGCTAAATTATGCTGACAGTTCAGGATTTAGCCTTTTCCCTTTAGACCACAGTTACAGTTCAGTCTTTGAATACTGGCCACAGGGAAATAGTCTTTGAGCTAGTTCTTTCTAGGAAGAGGGAACATGTTTAGCATGTTGAGTGTACAGACTCTCCTTTAAAATGCGCTTGCATTTGTACAAGTTTAAGCTTTTGATAGATGAGGTCTTATCTTCAGAGCCCTTTCCAATTATCCCAGTGTAACTCCTCCTTTCACCACATGCCTTGGCTAATATTTTAAATTTGTTTGAGCCTTGTAGCTGGAAAAACAGAATTTTTTCTATATTATCCTGCTTCACTTGTTGCTTCTTTTCACTGGGGTTCTTGACAACAGTGGTGAGCAATAATCATGCCACAGTCTGAACACTATCCTGCCTTGAAAATTCCCATGATGACCACATTAGGCCATTGCTTTTAAATTTAGCCTCACCCAAGTTCTAGGAACAAAGGCAGAATATAACCTGAATGGCCTCTAGCTCTATTCCCAGTAGAGTCAATATTCCCCTATGACCCCTCATCTTCTAGGCCTCTACTTTCAGATTCTTGTCTTCAAGCCACTGCCAAAATAGAACGTTCAGTTCTAACTGAAGCACTCTGAGGTTTTTGTAGCTCACAGCTGTAAACTCTTCCACATAGTCCTACAAACCAGGTCCAAAGGCTTAAGAATCATGTGTTCAGGTTTTCAGCAATTGTCCTATTCTCTATACAAATTTTTTGTATTACTTAGTTAATTTTCTCATTGCTGAGACAGCACCTGATAAGAAGCAATTTAAGAAAGAAGAGGTTTATATTTTTTTTCTTACACTGCAAAGTATGCTGGTTAATTTTTTGTCAACTTGACCTAAGGTGGAGCCATCAAGAAAGAGAGAATGTCAATTGAGAAAATGGGGAGCCACATATACTCCCTATTCCCTGAGTTGCATTTTGTCCATGATGTTTTATATTGTCAACAAAAAGGAATCTAAAACACAGGCGATATAGTCCATCATAGACACTAAAGAAGGAGGACACTGGGCACTTCCACAGCCAGTAAGCAGAAAGGGTAAATTCTGTTTCTTAGGTAGTTTTGTCCCTTTTTTGTTCATCTAGGACCCTAGCTTATGAATGGTGACAGCCACACTAAGCCTAGTTCTTCACACTTCATCTGAACTAATCAAGATGATTTCCCTTCAAGCTCCCCAGTGGCTTAGCACTTGCTGGTCCTAGATACTGTGGAGTTGACTGGCAATAGTAACCATCAGGCCAACACAAACAAAACAAAAGCAAACAATAGTACTTCTGTGCGTGCAAACCGGAAATAGCACTAAATGGAAAGGGAAATGCAGAGTAGATTCAGCAACTCATTTGCTCTGAATGTCTGTGTCCACTTGAAATTTTCTCACTAAAATCTTAAGCTTAGTTGATTCTATTAAGATGTGTGTGTGTCCATTGGAAGAAGATTGTGTTATAAAATGAGAAGGATCTATCAAAATGGGATCACTGCCTTTATAGAAGCATTTCCACACCGCTAGTAACAATGTAAATTATTCCAGTCACTATGAAAACAGTATGATGACTCCTCAAAAAAAAATAGAACTATAATATCCTCTAATGATGCTACTTCTGGGAATATACCAAAAGAAATCAAAACCATCATATAATGGAGATTTCTGCATTATACATACTAACAAATACATGTACATGCATACAAACACAGCATGCAAGGACAAGCAGAGAAATAGCAATTCATAATCAATGGACTTGACGATAGCTAGGTATTATGGGACATATCTATTATCACTGATAGTTTAGAAATAGAAGGGTTAGGAAGTCAAAACTATCTATATTTACACAAGGATATGGAGTTCAAGGATAGCCTGGGATACATGACATCTCAAAAGGCAGAACAACATAAAGAAACACAGGAACTTACCCTTAATAGACATGAAATCTGAGAGCCTTCGTCTTATACTTTCTAGCTTCCAAAGTATGTGGAACAGGTGTATGTTAGTAATAAGCAACCCAGCCTGTAATGTAAGATTCTATCATTACTCTTCTTTCGAAAATTCTGTGATAAATCAACGGTCTAGCTAAGTAGTCAGATCTAAACTATTACAAAGAAACTTCTATAGATAGAACATGTCTAAGTTATACAGAATGTTCTTTTTAAAGGCTTATTTCTATAATAGTGATATATTACATGCAATTACAAAGATACATAAGCCTCTTTCACTATCCCCTAAGAAAGAGTATAAGTTCTGATATGTTTAACAAATAAATGAAAGAACTGTTAAACAATGTGCCAATATCTGAGTAAATTCTCCTTACAACAAAATCAAGTTCAAATTATGACACCTTGAATTGGAACTTATTATTTGAAGGGTGATTGGACTTTTGCTGAACAAAATATGAGATCTAAGAATGGTAGAATATACATGAAATTTCAGCAAGGAGTAGGCTGTAAATGTTATACTCTTAAACTATATGCCACCTTGAGCTAAATAACAAGAGCCTGCCTTAATTAGAAAGAAGAGAAAGCAGAGAGAAGTTGTTAAGAACTGGTGGTTAGTTTACATCTGGTAGATCTTTGTAAACAACTATAGTCCTTTTTAGCAACAACTAATATATTTGTGACATTGGATATATAAAACTTGATGTGTTTCTCTTAGTTGTCTAGCAGAGTTGTGAAGGTTTCAGAAGTAAATTGTAGAAATGCAGAATTCTACTTCCTCAAGTTCCACTTTATTTAGATCCTATGCAATTAACTAAAATGAAAAAAACACATTATAAAACTAACCTATACCTGGCTGTCTAGGCATTCTGAGATTAATCCTACTCTTTTATTCATTCCCCCAACTAAGAAGGAATAAAAAGCTCTTTCTCAAATCATATCACAGAATGGATGGCCACGCAGCTATTCAGAATAACTATCAATCAACAAAGTATCTTGCCAACACCTTCACATTTTATGTTCTTATTATACAAAGCTACTTATAATTCTGAAAGCTCAGGCATAGTCTTTAGGGAACTCACTTCCTTTCCACTTAAAACAAAACTCTATTCAGAAGCTCTCCCCTCTCAGAATATTTCTTCAATGAAGTCTATATTCATTCCTTGCTTTAAATTGATCCCATTCCTTTTGTGTCTTTCTCTAATATTACCTAATTTAACAGTACATTTTCTGATTATCTCTCCCCTGTTTTTAATACACCTTCAAATCAGAGATCACCATGACTCACTCTGTTTTATATTTTTAAGACCCAGTACCTTGCTGGAGACAAGGGCAGGGTAGGGTTTAGATGATGATGAGAAATTTTTACACTACCACAGGTAGGTCACAGACAATGATTGTTCAAAGAACAAATGCATGGCATATGAAAACTTCATTATCAGCACACTGAATGTCGAGCTCTTAAACTGAAAGTGTAAGTACACTAAGTCAATGTAATTTAAACTTAATTTTCAATCAGAATGCTACTGTTTAAATGTAACATAATAAAAATTTACACAAAAATTTAACCTCTGGGCAATAATGTAAATAAAGGGTTTAATGAACAGTTTGTAGCCACAAATATTTCACTGTCATGGATTGACTACTGTTAATATTAAAAGGTCTTGAAGCTACAAACGTAATCTCTCTGTCCCTCCCTTCTTTCATAGCCTTCCTCCTCACTCTATCTCCCTCTTCTTGTTCCCTGTCCTTTTTTTCTTCCTCGCACTTCCTTAAGAAATGAGATTAAATATCAAGAAAGTTTGTACCAAGAAAAAGTTTTGGACATAAAGTCTTACCCCTTACCAAGAAACCATTCACAACTGATTTCAGCTGGGAGAAAGAAAATTTTCTTCAGTGAAGTAACATAGGGTATATTAACCATATTCCAAGGCAGAGCTCCTGCTCAGGAGTAATTAACCAACATAAAACAGACTCCATGTTTTTATATGCTTTTTATTTATTCTATCTTTGTGGTCTATGTCTTTTTATGTCTATGTAAGGTCTATGTCCTTACTTAGACTTTTTTTCGGTTTAGTTTTAGGATTTTGAGGAGGGATACAAAGTTTGGGAGGATTGGGGAGAGTTTTTGAGGAGAAAACATGAGTAAAATATATGATATGGAAAAATTCAATCGTTTCAAAAATGATTTTTAAGAAAAGATAATATGCTATAGATGCCAATCTTTTGATCTTAAATGTTTCTGATTTAAAATACACAAGTCAATAGATTTCTGTCTGCTGTAAATTACTTAGTCTGGGGTGTTCTGTTATAGCAACACAAAATGGACTAAGACCTTCCCCTTCACAGAAAAAGATGCCAATACACAAGAATGTCATTCTAATCTCAGTAAATTGTATATTTACCTGTTTAGTTTCTCAAAAAGAAAATATGACAACCTATACAGTAAGCATCTATTGTTTATTACTCAAACATTTCGGTTGTTGCTCTTTTGTTTTTCAAGACAGGCTTTGTAACTTTAATTTTTTTCAAATCCTATTTTTAATGATGGTTCTTAAGCACTTTGACCTCCCTTTAGCTCACCACCCAATAGAGGTAGTAGAAAAGAAAGGATGCGGGGAAGTGGACCTCTTTAGAAAGGTTCTTTAGAGCAACTCCTGTCTGTGTTGTCTGGAAATCGAAAGTTCAGTTCACAGGTTAGCAGGGAGCTTGATCCACTCGCAAACACTTCACAGATACACCAGCTGTCCAGTTTGGTAGAGTCAGTTTAGCAACAGTGGTGACATGACCTAGCAGAGACAGCCAGACCTAAGCCTCAGCTTGAGTCAGCAGGAACACCAGGAGAAATTCTTGCCTGTACCTCTCTCAGGGAAGGTCAGTAAAGACCAACAAGTGTTACATAGCTACCTGTACCAGGAGGCCAAGATTTCTCTCTCTCTCTCTCTCTCTCTCTCTCTCTCTCTCTCTCTCTCTCTCTCTCTCTCTCTCTCTCTCTCTGTCTCTCTCTCTGTCACTCTATCCAGTCTGATTTATACCCCGGAAACATCACATGTCTTCCACATTCCTTGCCTCAGCTTGGGTCTTGCGTCAGTATGTGCATCCAATCAGTCCAAGTGCTCAGAGTTCTGGCAAATGGAGCTCAACTATGCAATGTAAGGTGGACCAATACATGTATGTTGTTAGCAAAGGATCCTTTATCATGTGTCCTATCACGTGCTTGCTTTAGCAGAATATCCTTTCACCTGTGTCTGCTTCAGTGAGCTGTTCCGTCATGAGTATGTCTTAGCTTTTCATACCTATGTCTACTTTAACAAAATATTCCTTCACATGCTTGCTCCAGCAAAACATCATCCAATCGACGTTCCAAGGAGCCCTTAAGTTTCCACTTCAAGGCTGTCCTGGAACTTACTCTGCAGATCAAGATATTCTCAAACTCAGGGATCTAACTTCCTCTCCCAGCCAGGTGCTAAGATTAAAGGCACGTACCACTGACTCTTAATGTGATAACCATACTACAGACTTAAGGTCATCTCTCAGCCCAAGTGCTTCAACATAATACAGTCTCAGGAGACATCAGACTTGGAGTAGACCACATCAGATATGTGCAGGTTTACTTTTGTTGTTGTTGTTTAAATCACAGTGACTAGCTCCAAGAATGAATAATAATCTACCAGACAGTTTCAATAAGGCTATGTTCTGAGACTATAATTTGATCAACTATAGAAATGAAATCTTTTAATCATAAGAAAAGGTTCTGATACAATGTTATGGGCATCATGCTAATCCTAATAATGGAGCTATATTAGAGATAACAATGGAAATGTGGTTCAGTTATATGAGTCAAACCTCATTTTGTGTATCTAAGCTTTATTTGTGTTTTCTGTCAATTTAACAGCATTTTCATCATCATCATCATCATGTGTCTCCCTTTCTTACATAATATATTTATCTTAAGATTCTACACTGCCTATGCCATCTTTCTGTCTGTCACTATGCAACTGTCATGGAATGCTGCTGCTTATACTAATCCATCCCTAACTCTCCCAGTCAATAGAATCTCTATCTAATCTATCAACTATTTCATTGGAATTAAGCATAAGCATCTTTACCACAGACATCTCCAGAAATTTGTCTTCACTTCCACATCTGAATGGTAACTCAGTCTCTACCTTATACCACAAGTGGCTATACATCCATTATTATACGGTCACATTCTTAACTGCCTTCAAGCTTTCCCATAGCTCTCTACTTATGATCAATAGAAGATCTAAAATTCACATCACAAACTCAGTATTTACATTTCTGTCTATATTGCTAACTATACCCATTACCTGCATTCTTCTTTCTAGTTACATTAAACAACAAGAACAAGAACAACAACAAATCAGTCTTTGAATGTGCTATAACCTCATTAATTCGACTGTCTTGGAATAATTTCCCCACTGTTTCCTCTTTCCCTATCTTTCGTCACATAGCATTCCTACTTGTTCTTATAATTCTACTTTAATAGTAATGCATCTGGAAGGTTATCCTGTTACACCTCATGCAAGTACTGTGATATATAATCCTTCAGAGTAAAGTACGAGCATCTTGTGCATATATCTGTCCTAGCACTTATCACTGAATTATAATTGCCTAGCTTAATTTGTCTCTTTGCTACATACACACGACATCCCAAAAAGACAGAAGATGTATCTTATTCAGTGTCATCTCACTAGCATCTGACACAGGGCTTGGCATAAGATCAATGCCTAATAAGTATCTGCTGACTGTATGATAACTGTATGGTAACTTGAAAAATTATTCTACCTGAAAGATGATAAATATTTTCTCCAAAAGATGGGAGAGAACCTGAGTTCCCATCTCCTGCAGAGCTGAGAACAGGTCTCATTGCAGCAAAGAGGAAAAAATAAGCATGAACAGATGATCGTCAGCATATGCCGCCCCTTGCTCTTTTCTTGCCACAGGAATTCACTTTCACTTTCAGGTAGACCCAGCCTGCTATGCAGTCAATTCTATGGCCTCCTGGGGACCCAGAGGAGAGACAACTTGGCATAAGTGAGTGGACCACATTCTGCTGAGGAAGTGATGGTTTTGTACCACATTATTCATCCAGCCAGTGTGCCAAGTAGCTATATTTCTTGGATGATGGGGAGAGGAAGACTAACAACTTGAGCCCACACAGTGATGCAATGCAACTTCCAGGAAAGAGAGCAGCAGGCTGTCCCTGGCCACAGAGCGCAAGGTGAGAAGTAGCAGGAGAGATGATACATATGCCCTTGAGAAGGCTGAAAGCATCTCAAGCTCTGGGCAACACAAGTCAGGACAAACAGTACCTCTCCCGTGTGCTATGTTAGAACCACCACTTCCATTAAATCTTCCCTGACTCTCAGCATACAGTATTCTCTCTATGTAATCAAAACAACTCATTGATACTAAGTACTGACCACAAGCTGCATAAGATACCATGCTTTTGGTTATTTAATCATGAAAGCATGCCTTGAATTATTCCCTGTGCTGGTTAATTTTTTTTTTTTGTCAACTTGACATAAGCTTGGTTCATCTGGGAAGAAGCATCCTAGGTTGAGAAAATGCCTCCATCAGTCTTGTCTATAGCCATGCCTGTGAGAGCATTCTTCTCATTGATGACAGATGTAGGAGGGCTCAGCCCACTGTGGGTAGAATCAATCCTAGCAGGAGACTCTGGTGTGTATAAGAAGTCAAACAGAACACACCAATAAGCATCACTCCTCAGTGGCCTCTGCTTCAGTTTCTACTTCCAGGTTCCTGCCTGAAATTTCTATGCTGACTTCATAATAGACAGGAAGCTGTAAGATAAAATAAACCATCAGCTCACCATATTATTTGATGTTTATCACAGTAATAGAGAGCAAACTAGAATGCTACCCTGACTGGTTTGAAAAGTCACAATCTATGCTGTGCTACTCTTTACATACCTTCTCCAAAGGCATAGCAGGAAACTATTCTATTTGTGGCTGAGATATCCAAAGTCACTCAAAGGAGGAGTGTATAAATCAAGAATTATGTATTCACTCGTGGAAAAGTTCCTACACTAATCAGCTTCTCCTGACCCTAAAACACCTGTATTGGTGATAAGCTATTACTTTACCATCATCCTAATGACATCTGATGGACTGGATCGGGTGCTGGAAAATATGACCTTCTCCATGACTGTCTATCACAAGATATCTATCTAGATCTTCTTCCATCTGCAACTAGTTCAGAATTTGCAAGCTACTCCAGAGGCCCCAAGTTAGTGTTAAGTATCATTGCTGATTAGGCTTTATTTGTTTTGATTCTGTTTCTTTGATTTTAGGTTCATTGGGGGGGGGGTAGGGTGGGTGGAGGAGAATCTCCTATGCAAACCTATTCAAAACCTATGGCTTTGAAATAACAATATTCCTGCCTCCACTTTCCATGTGACAAATTATAGGCATAACCTACTATGCTTAGTTGTCTGTCTCATTTAAATGGGATTGAGACACAGGTCACTTAAGTTAAACAGTAGTGTTTGTTGTTTCAGGGGAAGAATTAAGTATGTTCTCTGTTGGGCAAATATACATATATCTATCTACTCTTCTGTATAACACAGGGAGTATACACAGGGGAATAGATATGTACATTTGATGAATGAACAGCCCTTGGCACTTCAAAGGCAAGCAAGGTCTAGATCTCCATTCTCAGAGAGATTGTAGTTTAGAACTTACACTTAGTACTGAGTGTGTTTGTCAAACAATAAGAACTTATGAAAGAAAGCAATCATGTCAAATGAAAAGGGGGTCAAGTTAAGCCCTAAATGCAATGGCACCATGGGGGATAAGTCCATGAAAAAGGGTTAATCAGTAGGCAGTCTAGCTTGAGGGAACTCAGAAAATCAAAGTGTAAATCAGGAGCATGCCAGTCTCTTCATGGGGCATCTTGAAAACCAACAAATGCAAAAGAAATATAAATGGACACCTCTTTGTGTGTCAAAAAGTTCACCAGAGTTGTTTCAACAGTATTTGAAGCAGTACTCCGCTTGCTTCAGGGGATTATTGGAAATATGTACTCTAGCTCCTGTTTTGTAGTAGGAAGTGGCTTGTTAGATCACATTCACTGCTCAGTGCTAGACCAGTGGCACTTAAATTTTATAGGCATATGAGTCATAGAAGCATTAGATTAACATACAAACTTTGATTCAGTGTATAGGGTGGGACCAGCCTTGAAACACTGCATAGTAAATTTTCCTATGATAGCATGAATTATTCTGCTCTATGAACCATTCTCTGAGGGTAAAATGCTACAAGATCTCTCACTTTGTCAGACTAACATTAGCTCTTGTTACAGATTTCTTGTTAAATGTGATATGATAGAAGCCTTATAACAGAACAATGTATTATAAAATGTGCATAATCATAATTTTATAATCAGCCCACCACCTGTTCTTATAAATAAAGTTTTACTGGAACATAGATATCCCCACTCATTTAGACACTGTCCGTAGTTGCTGTTTTGCTACAATGTCAGAGTTAATTAGTTGCCACAGATACCATATGGCTCACAGAGCCTAAAATATTTACCATCTGGCCTTTTACAGAATATATTTGGTGATCCCTGCCCTATAAGTTTGAAGACATGTTTTATGAATGCCTTTCTAGTTTTGAAGTTAGTCACCTAAGCTGCCCTTAGTTCTAAACAATGCAAATTTCCAATATATTAATTAGACAGGATATAAAGTCCTTCTAAATTCTTTGGTTAGAAGAAGGAGTAGGCTTGCCCACAAAATAGAGTCCATGTAATCTAACCAGGTGGAAAGATGTAGGGATAATCACATGAATTTTTCAGCATATACAAAGCCCCTCAGGTAATCTATAATCTTGATGTTGACTATAACTGCTACTTAACTACCTTGCTGGTTTGGAGTCAGTCCAAGCAAAGGCAGCATTTACTATGGATGTAGGTACTTCTCACCCATCCTGAAATCCAGACTAGACTTTGTGGTTTGGCCCATCTTGCTGAACAAAAACCCAAACCTCCTGAGAATCCTTGTTTCAAATCAATTTAATGTGTATATATTCCAATAGACAGAGATGTAAGAAGATCAAAAGTCAAAGGATATAAATCCTTGTCAAATATTTGAGGAATTTTATCTGTGCCAGAAAAGAAGTGCTATTATTATTATTATTATCATTATTATTATTATTATTATTATTATTATTATTATTATTATTATTATTATATTCTCTTAGCCTTCCATGTTGATATGAATGGCAGATATATTAATCAAAAGTAAATAAATGAGGACATATCAAGGAAGGACAAAGGTATAAGGAAGGTCCCCCAAGTGTTTAGTACAAGGAAAATTCAATGCCCTCTGAAAATTAAACAATAAATTCAACAGAAAATGAATCAGAGTAAAAATATTGGAAGTCATCTTTAAGACTCACAACAACTGTGCTTGCCTATACAAGACCTGCACAAGGCCAAGCCAGGCAACATTCTAGCATGGAGTAGAAAGGGGTTCTTTACCCCTACCCCTAACTGGGAAGCTATGGAAAGTTGATGACTTCAGGGAAGGGAAAATCAGTTTTCTTTAAAATTGTGGGCCCTGATAGATTAGAGTGGGTGGCTCCATAATTAAAAGTATATATAGAGCCCAGAGTGAGGTCAATATGTTATTTTTAAAAATGAAAGACAAAAATGAAATTGAGCAGGCAAGAAATTGAGTGGCTGTGGATATGGTGAGAGGAATTGGAATGAACATAATAAAAATAAATTGTATGAAATTATCAAGAAATTATTTAAATTTTGTTTAAAGATTCTGAAGAGTTCATCAATATCTATAAAATTTGATACTAACCCAGATAAAACTTTTAGTAGCACATTTAAAGGGGGGAAATGTGTCCAGTAATACATGGACTGCTCAATAACACAGGGCTAACAGAAAAGGCAAGACAAGACAGCTTAATAATGGTGATGTCATCTTTGACTAAATCAAAGATTGGTTACTGTTATCTTTTAGGGATTTCTTACTTTCTCTTCTGTCTCTGACTTCCCCTTTCCCTTAATCTCATGCCTCTTTCACCCATCACTTTCCTTCTCTTTCTTCTTACCCATTATCCCTTTCACAAATAAGAATCAAGTATATATTTTGCATTATACCATTGTTATATAGTCCAAGAATGCAATGTTAAAAATATTTAGTCTCTGCTCTCAGGAAGTGAAGGAGTCTAGTGGAGAAAAGAGGCATCAATAAAACAATAGTACATATAAATATGTAATTTCCATAAGTAATACATGTGATATTTCTCTGCACTAACACAATATACAAATCATAATCCTACCTTGTGGCTTTGCATTTGATGTTCCTCCTATGTGGAACCGTTTTCCCTACCTTTCTTCTTCCATTTCTCTTTGTAGACATCTTTCTATCAGCATCACCTCCCCTAATAATCCTGGGTATAAAGGAAGAGTTTTTTCCTACTTCACTTCCATTGTACCACTGATAGTTTCTCCTTTACAATGATCGCATTCCAATTCACATATAGACATGTATATAACAAAAATATTTTTGTGTTTGTTCTTCCATATTTTACAACACCCTTCATGGAAGGCTAGAGTTAAGCATTATGAGACAATGGCCTATGTTTTTCTCACTCCTATGCTAAACCTGAGGTAACATAGCAGGCATTGATAAATGTTTATTACAATTATAAATTCCAGATGATATGAAATGTGTAGTGGACACTTGAGAACAGTTAACTTGTCTAAGGAGCAGACAGACAAGCAGGTAGAAAGACCTGGGGAGAGGGTTAAAACAAGACAAGACTGAGCACAGGAAGTAAAATCATTGTTCTTCTTTTTGCAACAAATTCTTCTTTTTATTTCAAGAGCAATTCAAAGTCACTGAAGGCTTTAATCTAAAGTAGGAGACGCTCAGATTTACATTTTAAAATGTCATCATCAGAGCTACTTATTGAGTAGTGGATCAGAGCTATCAGCAAGATGCCAGGAAGCATTGGAATCACTTAGCAAACTGCGCAGACTCTGTGTTCACCCTCACCAACTCTGTTTTGATTAGAATCTGGCTTTCCAGAATTTGACACTGAGGGAGTATGACATGTACTTTCTAATGCATGAGAAATGTGTGAGTCGATAGAAAGAAGTAAATGTATATTCTGTGTTACTGTCAGTCTCTTTGAACTCAGATTCTCAGAGACCCTCTTCTGAGACACATCCTGCTTTTGTGAGCTGGAGAGAAACTTTCTAAAGCAGGAAGGCTGAGAGTCATTTACTGGGCCTCAACCACTAGACCAAGTGAAATCTTCATATTGATGCCCATTGGCAGCTCATCAGCAATCCTTCCCTGATGAATCCCCAACACTAAAGCCTGTCTATCTCACACTCAGGTCTTTGAGCTGATGAACAGAAACCCATAGCTTCATTCTAAACAATGTCTTTTAGGTTTCCAATGAAATTCTGATCCAGTACCATACTCAGCTTATTACTAGGGATATAGGTAAGGTACTTACTGAGCAATCAGGATGATCTGAGTACTGATCTTCAGTACTCGTGTAAAAGCTAATCAAGGTGGCAAGGACCCTCAAACTTAGCCTTAGAGAGAGGCTGAGATTAGAGGCTTCTTGGGACTCGCATGCTACTCCAGCTATACTGGCAAGCTTCAGGTTCAGAGAAAAGACTCTGTCTTAGAAAATAAAGTGCAGAGAGCAACAGAAGAAGATAATAGATGTCAAGATCTGACAACCACATGCCTTTGTGTGCTCCTGGGCAGATTAGCTGGTTGCTAGCTTTGAACAGTAAGTAACCTATTTGAGATGATTATTAGTTTGGGTAATAAAAAAGGTGACAAGTCACTTATAGGTCACTCTGGAATTCTGTGGAATTCACTTAAAAAGAAATTGCATGCCAAGAAAGTGGGTATAAAATCACTGAGTCAACCATAGTTTGAATGGGTGGAAAGAGGCTTCTTAACAATGAAGTACCAACAAGGGTCTGTAAGTAAACAACTGATGTCTTAGTCCAGTTCCATTCAACTGGGTTTCTTTACCTAACCTGTGATTAGCTAATGCAAAGCTGCTTAGGTATGGCTATAAACCTGTGCAAGGCAACGACACAGTTCTCTCCATAAACAAAGCAGAATGACAATGTCTAATGACATCTTAACCATCCTCCATATTGACCATGTTCTCTCTAGTTTCATATGAAAACTAGCACTTCATTGATGAATGAGTGAAAAATCACTAATTCTACTTGCAACTTTCCTATTAACAAGCTATGGCACCTTTGAAAGATCCAAAACTATACAGGCCTTTTAATTGTTTAATTATTCCATAGTTTTTTGTTCTTTATACAATGTGAGGCTCCAAGGGGGCATTCATCAAAACAAAAAGGTACATAAAAGAAATCTTGCTTTTCCAATTGCTCAGGTCCCTTTGGGGAGACCAACAAGAAAAAGGCAGTGTAACAGCAGCAGAATGATAAGCTTCACACCAGAAATATGTACAGGGGATTGAGTGGGTAGAAAATGACATAATTTTGCCCAAGGGAGAAAAGAATGTATCTAAGAGGAATTGGCCACTGAACCAAGATTTGGAGGAACTAGACAGAGTTCCCCACGCTAGTAGTGTGGACCCTATCCCATGCACAAAGCACTGCATGAGCAAGAGCAATGAGTAAAAAGACAAATGTTGTGAGGGGCTCAAGCCTTCATGAGAACCAAGAGTCTGATGACCAAAGTCCAAGGACCGAATGTCTATCTTCTGCTCCCAGTTTTCTCAGCACACCTCAGGGTTTCTCTATACAATGGTTATTATCTCCCAGTACCTGTTAACTCTTAGCTTGAGTTTCTCTGCTCTCAGGAACAAGTTTTTTTTTCCCCCCATCTACCAAATTAATGGAAGTGCCGAGGTAAGGAAATCACAAAGGCCCACATTGGACTTGATAAAGACACAGCAATCTCAGTTTCTGAAGCAATCTCCACAAAGTGTTCAGAATTTCCAGTGTGATCCCAAACATACCTAGTAATTTTTCTGTCTCGCTTCCCTACTGCCTAGTGATTCCTGGGAGTTATTTCTAAAATACATGTACTGCATGCAGTGGCATCTTTTCCCTACATTGGGCTTCCTCTGAAGTTTATTTGGTAGTGTCTGCTGTACATCTAGAAATTTAATAACTGAGAGGTTTACCTCCTGAGGTTTGGGACAGAATGAAGGTGAAAGGTTTATACAATAACTCCTGTATATTAAAGAGATGAACAGAACACTGAAAATCAAGATAGTAAGTTGGTTTTTGTGTTTATGAAAATAGAAAACTTAAAAATACAAATGAGAAATCAGTTATCAGTTGAGAATATAGTATGAAAGGAAAGAAGGTCTTTATAGTAATGAAAAAAGATTTCATTTCCAATGCAACAGATGACTATACTGAAAATAACATCCAAGAGTCTACTGAAAGAATAGAGTTGCAAAAGCAGTTGCTTTACAGCCTGGGCTACACCTCACATGGGAGTCAGGGCACTAAAGGCATTAGAAGCCTGAAAACAGGAATAAAAGTATTTGGAAAAAATGTCTTGAGATTTTTAAAGCATCTGTGTTTGAAACACGACTGCCTACTTTCCCAGGCATAGAGAAGAGGAATCTTGTACAGCCAAAGAAGTAGATGCCCCACTGAGAAGAGGCACTCCTTGAAAGCAGTCCTGTTTTACTCAGGATCAGCCCTTACTATACCTCCTCACCCTAAGAAGAAACATGCATGTGTTCACCTAGTGAGGGAATTTATTATCAGACTAAATTTTAGTCCATCTAACATTGTATACTTAAAAGAATCCTTACATCTTTCAAATATTTTATACTGACTCACTGAAACTTAAAGTAGGTTTCATGCTCCTGTGTTTTATTTTTAAATAAAATAAAATAGGTAGAAAATAAAATAAGATAGAAAAGGGGCAAAGATAAGCCCAGACTTGCTAAGAACTGTCGCCACTGCTGTCCTTTCCTCACTCTGACTTGCCTGCTTCCTCTTGCTATACCATTAGCTACACTTCCCAACCTATGAGCTTATTGTTTTAAAGAAGATAGTTCGCTAATGTCAAATAGAACTTTCAATCATAATATAAAAAAATTGAACAACATAGACTTTAGAGATGCAAAATATACAGGACAAAACCTAAGCATGGCCTAAGCAGAGACTAAACCAGAAGTAAGATCAAAATGACAGCCAACAGCCATGAGCCATGGGATTCTAAGATGCAGACTAATAGACCATGACTGTTTTAAGGGTGATATATCTGGACTACTCTCAAAACTAGCAATATGAAATGGACAAAATAGCTGACCAGATTCTTTGCCAAACAAAACACACAGAAACAAAGAAGCATGTGAAAAGCTGCCTACATTGTTAGTCATTAGGAAGTTAAAGCCAGGTAAGGGTGCCACTATATATTTGTTTTAAAAGCCAAGATTAAAAAGTCTGCCAAGTGTGTGCATGTATGTGTGTGTGTGTGTGTGTGTGTGTGAGAGAGAGAGAGAGAGAGAGAGAGAGAGAGAGAGAGAGAGAGAGGAGAGGAGAGGAGAGAGATGGGATAATTACTTTATTGAATTTAAAGGTTTTTAAAAAATATTGATCACATACTTGTCATTCATAAAATCAGATACTCCTGCATATTTGACCAAGAGAAACGAAATCATATATTTTATACAATGGAATATACAAGCATTTTGAGGACAGTTTTGTTCATGAAAGCACCAAACTAGAGCCCTCAACAAGAAAATGAAGAATAGGAAAAACTGCTACGATACATATAAATCACAACCAGACAGTATAGGGTAGAGTTAATATACATAAATACTAAGTTTAACCCATTGTCTTATCAATTAGGACTTTCTCTTAGACTGAACAATGAGAAGTTTCTCTATTGCCAGTAGTAATTAACCTGAGCTACAATAAGATCAGACATTTTCCTGGAGTAGCAACAGTCTCATGGAATTAAGGAAGTTACTGGAGCACCTCATGACACCTCTAGACTCTTGAGATGTACAATAATTGATCCCAGCATCTTCATACTGACAATATACAGAAATATGCAGTGTAGACCATTCAAGGATGAATGATGTGACTGACATGAGACAAGCAACCTAGAAAACGTGGATCTGAGGATGCAAGAATCAGAGTGGCTACCAGGAAAAAGATCCGATATTTACTAGTATTAGCTTCAGCAAGTTCTGCAGCAAGTCGTATTTACTGTAGTCTATGTGCCCAAATCTCTTTGTTTTTAAAAAAAAAACTTGTGACTTCCACCATACCAAAGTATCAAAAGAGAATGGAATAAAACCTACTAGTATGGCCACAGATGAATCTCATATATACAAAGTATGGTCTGTAGCAAATGTGCTTGGTTTCCCTGATCATATTGATTATGCAAATAGCTTGTTACTGCAAGCAGCTATGAGTTTGGCCTAGGGACTTTCTTCTGTTGCATGGTGATGGATAGAAGAAACAGGGTAAAGCTGATGGAGAATTCAACTCTACCAATAGAAGCACCTGAGGAAACATGGACAAATGTCACAGCTTCCAAATCCTCCACAGAACACAAATCTCAAGCTATTGCCTCTTGTTTCCCAAGGGCATCTCCAATATAAACCACCAACTAAGCAGAACAATAACTCTGTAGCCAACACTGTAGTGTGCTCCTTCCCCCACTCACATGGTTTTCCCAAGAGCAACGCTAGAAACTGTATGAAGGATCTGGAATGAATTTCTTCATCAATTTTACTCTGAAGTTCTATACCTTGAAGATCAAACCTATGACTCAGTCCCTTCAGGATTTTCCTCTCACGAGCCGCCAATCCAATTGCACACATCTTCCTTCTGCAGCTTCCTCAGCACCAGCAGGAAAATCACCTCAGTAAGACTTCTTTTACTCTGCATTGTCATCCCCGTGCTGATCTGGTTTTTACTTCCAGACACCTTCTCAAGCCGTATTATCTAAAGTAGTGACTTTCCAAGGATTTTCTCCTCAAAGTAATAATAACGCCACCAAGTACTCACTGCAATCCCATGAAGTAGGTTCTATTATTATTGTTCTTATTCTGTAGAGGTGTCAACTACGACTCTGGATATTAAGTCGTTTCCCCAAGGGCACTCTGCTAGTAAGTGGCATCAGGTTTTGAACTCACTCAGTCTTCCTAACCATTATCTTTGGCCCCTTCTCAAGAACTAATTTTAGGCTTTTTTTTTTTCACAAAGAAAGAGCTTTAAAACACCTGGATAAACTAATTAGCTATTAATTATCATTTTTGCTAGACAATAATGAATTGATTATGTTTTTAATTAAGATATAGAACTTCTAAGAATAAAATTTAGCTACTGTGATAAACAGACTGATTTTTATAAAAGCCATTTGATGAATGAATGAATTGAAAAAGTTGGTTTGTATAATTTCAGCCGAAATTAATACACTTGACCTATAGCACTGGATTCTCAAGTTCAGAAGTAAGTAGAGATTTTGTTGTTGCTGTTACTGCTGCTATTGTTGTTGTTGTTTGACTACTCTAAGATCATGTATTTAAAAGAATTTCATAAATTCTTTCATCACCCCTGGATAGGATAGTTCAATCGTAGCCAATAACTCCTAATACACTGGACATATTTGGAGGCACTGGGTGGAGGAGTTGTTTGCTTTTTGTTTTGTAATTAATTATTAATAATAAGTTATGTGGCCTATGGTCTCCTCATAAGGAACAAATAAATTTTTCTGGTATATTTAACTAAAATACTGAAGGGTGTAACATCTGACCTCATGGGAATTACTCCCCTAATATAACTCATTTCTCACTGTCCCTGTATGCCATAGCTATAAAGATCACTTTTAGACAAAGTTCTATTTCTAATCTACATAAACCCTCATAAGGGTGTTACTGGCTAACGTTTTCATTACCATTACAGTAACTACAGGCTCCTTGCTTTTTATAAGAACTAATTTTCAAGAAAAATAGTGCATACTTACTTTTATTTCTTGGGGAACTTAAGCACCTCTCAGAAGATTCATGATGCTTAGTAGGTCATCTTATCAAAGTGTTACTCCTAATCCAGTCACCAGGTCGTAGCTCTCCAATACATTCTTACACATTTTCATTGTTTTCCTAATGCCTCATACTTAAATATGAACTAAATCAGAAGAATTAGGAGGTATTGCAAGAAAGCTTCCAACATAAAATTATTAACTATTCAAACACATAAACCAAAACCAAACTCCTGGTAAAATGTTCATAATTAAGAGAAAGCACTAAGGATCCCATCTCCATCAAATGCCATGAGTTAAAAGGAGGAACAAGCAAAGAAGAGAGCAATCTTGGCAATTAAGAGTAGCTAAAGCTAGTTGTTAAACAGAACACTTGAAAGAAAGTCAAAGAAATTATAGAACAAAGAGATTATAAGAAAAAAAAATATTTCTCCCATCTCCTCTCCCCTGCACATCTGAGAGGGTAATCCCCCCAGTATCCTCCCACCCTGGGGCATCATGTCTCTATAAGATTAGACACATCCTCTTCCGCATAAATGGCAGGGGCTTCAGACCATCCCATGTATGCTTTGGTTGGAAGTTCAGTCTCTGGGAGCTCCCAGGTTAGTTGACACTATTGGGCTTCTTATGGGGTGGCCATCCCCTTCGATGCCTTCAATCCTTTCCCTAATCTTCTATAGGGGTTCCTGATCTTCAGCAAATGCTTGGCTGTGAGTAACTACATCTGTCACCATCAGATGCTAATAGAGCCTCTCAGAGGACAGGCATGCTAGGCTCCTGTCTGCAAGCACAACATAACATTTGTAATAATGTCAGGGATTGGTGCCCATCTATGGGATTATTCCCAAGTTGGGCTGTTCACTGGACAGCCATTCCTTCAGTCTCTATTCAATTTTTTTGTCTCTACATTTCTTTTAGATAGGATCAATTTGGGGTCTAATGTTTTGTAGGTGGGTTGAGGTCCCATCCTTCCACTGGGGATCCTGTCTGACTACGGGAGGTAGTCTCTTCAGGTTCCATCCCCATTGTTGGGCATTTTGGCTAAGGTTATTCACATTAAGTCCTGGGAGTCTCTCCCATCCCAGGTCTCTGTGATTTTGTAGAAGTTTCCTCCACCCCCCAGCAGTTGCGTATTTCCATTCATTCTTTTGACCCTCTGAGTCTCTTTCCTGTCTCCCCCCATACCTGATCCTGTCCCCCTCCCCCTTCCCTCTCCCAACCATGATTATTTTGTTCCCCCTTCTAAGTGAAATTTAAGCATCCTTATTTGGCCCTTCCTTCTTGTTTAAATTCCTAGGGTCTCTGGGGGTATATCATGGGTAATCTGTACTTTTTAGCTAATATCCACTTATGGGGGGACCGGGTGTCAGGCAACATTTGAGATGTAAATAAATAAATAAATTTAAAAAGCTAAAAAAAAAACATAGAATGCAGAGAGCAATGATGTAAGAAATAAAACTACTTAATGTGCTTAAAATGAATATAATGCATGAAAACATTTTTTGATTAAAATTAAAAAGAAAAACAAAAGAAGAAAGAAAAACGAAAAATAAACAGAAAAGATGTCAAGAGTATATGCAGAAGACTCAATTTCTTTCTAAAGAAATCAAAAAACAACAAAAAAAAAACAAAAACATAAACAAAAAAACCCAAAAAATCAGAGAACTAAAAAAAAATTCCCAGAGAGAGGAGACATAGTTAAAAATCTTCAAGACAAAAAAAAAAAAAGAAAAAAGAAAAAAGGACAGGGATGAGAGTGGGACAGTGTATGATTTCACTCTTTCTTCATCTTAATTTTGGAAACTGAAAACTACATTCAGTATTAACAAAGCAAGTAGTAATATGTTGTGTGGAAACTTGGTGATAAGGAAGAGAGAAACAGGTATAAGCATTGAATATAACATTGAAACAGGTATAAGCAGGGTCTTCTAGGAAAGGGTAAAGTGTAAAGCACAAGCAATGCCAAAGGGTTGGGTAAAGTACTCACACCACACACACACACACACACACACACACACACATTTTCAGGGTTTTTTGTTTTTTTTGTTTTTTGTTTTTTTGGTCATTCTATTTATTTACATTTCAAATGTTATCATCCTTCCTAGTTTCCCCTCTACAAACCCCTTCCCCTTCCCCTGTCTCTATGAGGGTGCTCCCCCAGCCTCCCACCCACTCATGCCTCAGCATCCTAGTGTTCCCTTACCCTGGGTCATCAAGTCTCCACAGGAACAAGGGACTTCTCCCCCAATGATGCCCAAAGGCAATCCTCTGTTACCTACGCAGCTGAAGCCATGGGTCCTCCCATGTGTACTCTGTTTGGTAGTTTAGTTCCTGGGAGCTCTGGGGTGTCTGGTTGGTTGTTATTGTTGTTCTTCCTATGGGGTTGACAACTACTTCAGCTCCTACAGTCCTTGCCCTAATTTCTCCATAAGTGAAAGGTCTCATATAGGGAGTGGAGTCTATAGACCCTGAAATGGATTGTTAGGAAGTAAGTAGTTTATTGTAAGAGTTCTTAACACCATGAGCAGATGGACAACAGCATAGCAACCACTCTGAGAAGAGGTCAGGCCCCAGCATCATAGACAGAATGCATGGGAGTGTTTCTAAATGGAGGAATCGAACCCTTGTGGTAGAAGTGGGAGTTCCCTCTTACACTTCTCTGAACACATGAGTGCTTTCACAGAGAAACTGTAGCCAGACTCTTGTTCCCAGGCCTGAAGCAGAATGTTTTGTGTGGCCACCAATACCCATTTATGTAAACTTCTTCAGTTGAGTAATCTCCTAGCACCTGGGGTTCTGTAAGCCAGAGACTCACAAAAAATGTCTCATCAGGTACCTGTGGGTGAACAGGGAAATTCTGCTTCATGTACTTGGCATAAGCAATAGCTGTATTTTACCATTATCTTCTTATATTTGGTGTCATATACATGTGACATATAATATATATATATATATATATATATACTATCTTTTCTTTCAGTCTTTAATGGTTATTTTATTTATTTACATTTCAAATATTATACACACACACATTTGGATGTACAATTATATATGCTGTTACTTTGATTAAAATATGTAAATAAAGCTACAGAAGAAAAATGATTTTTAAATGAATGACATCTTTTGAAGGCAGGATTTCTCTCCTGAGAATGTTGACCTTTTCTAACACCTGTTAGGAATATTTCCCTGTTGATGTTAACTTAGAGCTGATGTGGTTATCACAGTTTGTATTATCTTCCTGATATGACTCTTATGGAGATGATCTATGGGAAACAGAGATTTGATATTTTTCAAAACATTTCTTGCAACCACAAGCATCACAATTCAAGTACGGCATGGTAATTTAAGGAAAATGCAAATAAAGGCATACACACAAACATACATACACACATACATAGACATATAATCACATATACACACATAAACACACATACATAAACATACATACACACACACACACATACATATATACATACATATATACAAAAACATACACATAAATACACATATAGAGAGACATATATAGATACATATATACACACAGATAAATAGACATACACACAGTCACAAACATGTACATAAATACACACAAACATGCACATAAATACACATGTACACATATATACACACAAATAAAGACATAGACATACGCACAGATATGTAAACATATACACATAGACACATAAATATATGCATACACATATATACACACATACATAGACATACTCAGATATATATACATACACACATATGTGCATACATAGACATACTCACAGATATATACACATACACACACATACATAGACATACCCACAGATATATACACATACACACACATACATAGACATACCCACAGATAAATACACATACACACACATACCTTTAAAGACATATGTACACATAAATACACATATATACACACATACATAGACATACAAAGAAACACAAAAATACTCATATATTCACATAAACACATATACACATACATACATATATATACATACATACACATATGCACAGACACAAACATACACATACATAATAGTCATACACACACAGACCCATTTACATATACACATATGCACATACATATACACATATACATAAACACACACACACACATACACACACCTATGAGCAAGAGAGAGAGAGAATACTATGATCAAAAGCAAGTTGGGGAGGAAAGGATGCATTTCCAATTTACAGTTTACCATCCATCATGAAGGGGAGCCAAAGCACAACACAAAACAGTACAGAAACCTGGAGCCAGGATATGAATCAGAATTCATGAAGCAATGCTGCTTGCTGGTTTGCTCCTTGTGGCTCGCTCCTTGTGGCTTGCTCAGCCTACCTTCTTATATAACTTTTCATATACACTGTAACCCTGAATCTGACTTTGTCTTACCCCAACCCTAAGACTAACCCACCTTGGCCAGGGATGGAACTGCTAAAATGGTTTGGGCTCTCCCACACCAATTATTAATCAAGAAAACTCCCCACAGAGTTTCCTATGAGACATTGTGATCAAGATATTTACTCAGTTGAGGAGGTTCCCCCTTTACAGAATGACTTCAACTTATATCAGGTGTCAGGTTGATCAGGGAGCAGGGGGATTGCCAGCATATATTGGTTAAGTACCCAGGACCCCAAGGCTATCATTTCTCCTATCAGTCTCATGTAGCATGACTGACAGTCTCTGATATGTAGTTTTCCCAGTACAGTAACTAATAGGCATCCCCACAAAGTGGCTCACGAACCATTTTATATCAGAGAACTGTGAGGCTCACAATTTACTAGTTAGAGGCTGGATCTACATTCAGAGTCACTTTGTTTTGACTTTCTAATAAGTGAACTTCAGGCTACAGTGATGGAGCTTCTAGGGATGTGCCAGCATTAGGTATAGAAAAGTATCAATAACTGAATAGGAACAGTGAGGAATTCCCATAAGCATGTTAAATTCCTTGTTCATATACAAAGTTGGCAGTAATGAAAAACTCAAAGAACAAGTGTGTGAGTTACAGAAAGTTTCACTGCGTGTCAAACAGACCAGAAATTAGCTAAGGAAAAAACCTTCAAGAAAGAGTTATGTCTGAGTTATAGACATATACACTGCCTATGTGAGAAGCATTTCAGAGTTTACAGACTGCTCACAGCTATCTTTTGATTAATTATTATCCCCCTCACATGAATAAGAAAACGAACAGGAAAACAAAACAATATATCATTGTTAGGACAGCAATGGAATTGCAAGTGTTTGATTCCAGCTTTATATTCCTTTAATGATATGTTCCAATGAACAGATAATCTAGGAAGAGAAGGCAGAAGCCACTGTAAATGAGTGTAAAACACGAAACCAAACAAATAGAAACTAATTGGGGCTGACCAGAGTGCAGAGGAATGGATGCACAGCAACGTTTAGCACTGGGGAGGCTGGTGGGAAGGAGCCTGGCCTAAATATCAATCACTTCTTGCCTTACCCACCAGATACAAAGACATGGAAGATAGAGTTTTACAGTCTACCAACAGTACAGGAAAAGGGCCTTTGTTTCCCCCATCTATAAAATGGGATGACTGCTTTCAAAATATGCCACAAGGTTCCAAATGGCATGTGTCATATACTTTTAAACTGAGCATTTACCATACATTTTGTTTGGTTTTTTTTGACTTTTCATGACTAGAGCGCAGTGCTGTCAGAGGTGTGTGAAATAGTAGGTGGCTGTTGTTCAGAAAACACCTGGTCCAAGCCGTCAGTTTTAAAACAACCACCTGCAGAAGCAGCCCTGTACATTATTCACAGAGCTCTGACAGATGCTTCAGTCGTTTTATTCTGCCCAGCACAAACCAGCCAGAACGGTTTGTGCAGCTCTAGAAAGCAAGCTGTGTTTGGCCTGTGCATTTCGGCATCCCGGACAACGGGAACTTTTAGTGGGGAGAGAGGAAAGGAGGAGGGAGGATGGAAAAGTACCCGGCAGTACCTCTTAAATCCAACTTCCTGCTGACTCTTGCTGACTCTGAGTCACCAACAGCATGCCTTCCCTCCCCTGCGGCCCATCCGCCCATTAGGCCAGCAGCTCTCCTATGCTAACTTCCCTCACTTGCTCCCACACGTGTGCTCAAGGTGGAGGCAACCCTAATGAGGAATCTTAAGGCAGCTGCTGCAGCAGGCATTTCTTCCTCAGCTGTCAGAAGGAGGCTTGCAGCCATCTCCCCTGCAGGGCACACTTGGCCCCATCCCCTCACAGTGTATCCTTCAGATGAAGGATTCCCTAACCTCTGGGTGGCAAAGCCTTCCCATAGGATGAGACTCTCAATGAGCCCTTGGTGAGGCTCTTAGAAAACAGTAGCGAAAGGTCTGTTTCCTAGTTAAAGCAGAGAACCTAGAAGCTTGCTTTTGGGATATGTACCCGGCACCTGCGTTATGGGAAATCTGAATACACTTAATGTGACCACCAAGAGGAAAAAGATGACTGAATATTTCTAATAGTCATTGTTTATCCTGTTCTACCTGATGCATTGAATCTAGTTTCCAAAGCAACCCTTACTTCTGGCTCAGTGTACAGAGTGAACGTAACCAATCAATCACGAAACTTGATAGAAGCACAGAATCCTGGAGTCTGAATCAGATCAGGTGGGGCTCATGGGCTCTGTGGATGGAGCACCTTAGGTCACTTCACTGATTAGGCTGTTTGGGAACAGGGCGCCAGTCTGTGATTTTCAGTGCTCTGGGTCGACAGTCTAAGGCTCAGCTGAGGTTTCTTAAGTGATTACTTCAGGAAAGGAAAGAAGGCATTGTTGCCAAGGGAACTGCAGAATCTCAGGAACCAGACCACTCTATTGTAGGTTAGAACCATGTCTCGCCAAAAGATATCCTGAGTTGTAATTTCTTGACCCATTACTATTACCTAATTTAGATATTAGGTCTTATCTGTTAAAATCAGGTTAGAGAATGTCTTAAATTCCATGTGAATGGAGTCCCAATGAGGGGAATTGAAACTTAGATGTTTGAATAAAGGCGCAAGAAGTCTAAGGAAAGGTGCAGACTGAGATTGAAGTCTTGTTTCCATAAACCAAGCTACACCAAGAATTTTGAAGCCACCAAAATCTGGAAAAAACAGAAAGGAGTTCCTGAAGTATGGCCTTCCTTCTTAAATTCATGACCTCTTCCTCTTTAGTTTTTATTATTCTCTCTCTCTCTCTCTCTCTCTCTCTCTCTCTGTGTGTGTGTGTGTGTGTGTGTGCAGATGTGTGTAGATTGCTAAGTACCTTTGCTGTTATTCATACATACATATACACAGGGCTGACTGGCCACTTGATATTAAACACCCTATGCAGGAGTTTGGAAAAAAAATTCTTTCTCAGCAGACTGACCATCATTCCCCACTGACCATCTAAGAGTAGGACTTTATGGAATGTTTCCTCTCCTCATCAGCGTGTTAACTAGTGATGTTCTTACATGCATCTTGTTCAGGCAACCATTCTGCTAGGAGTTTATGAGTATTTCCCCTGATATGTCTAGGTGACACTACCTAATGGGAGGCATCCAAATCCTCTGGTTCATACAGTATTTCTGTCCCTAGATGTTCCCTAAGCCTTAGGAATAGGGGTGATGAATCAAATGGGGTTGAGAATAACCAGGGAACCTTATTCTCTGCATTTTGATAAGTTATGAATCTCAATACAATCTCCATCTATTGGAAAAGGAAGCTTGTCTGACAAGAGGTGATATAAGCTACACTCTCTGTTGTTATAACTATTTAGAATACACTTAAAATTATATTAGTTTAGGAAAATGACTGTGGTAGCTTGTTCCCTAGGGTCTATGACATTTCTAGCCTTGGGTAGTTAGTTCATTTTACAGTTCCAAGAATGAATTTTTCCCACTGAGTTGTCCTTCTACCTAATTAGAAAGCTTTTGGCTACTCCAAGAGGAAAAGTGCCACTACTGTAGTATTGGCGATGTATAGCCAGTCTAGTCATTACTGTGTTTCACAAGCTTTACAGCTGGGTAGAAATACTAATTGCTCCCTGTGTCTTGGCAGCTTATATACCACCTTCAGATACCATGAGAGCCAGTCTTGAAGGAGGAGGCTTCCAGATGAGTTCCAACTTGACTTCTCTATATCCTGTGTCTGAAGTGTGTGGAGTCTTCAATATGGTAATACACATATTTTAAGAAGAGAAACTTGGCTGTTACATTATACTTTTGAGCTCAGCATAATCTATCATTTAAAGAATTTAAAAGAGGATTTTACTAACAATATTTGAAAACCTACCATGTTGGCCCAACTGAACATCAGCTATTTCTAGATACATCCTGAAGTACTGTTGATATCACATTTGAACCCGCAATTTGATTTTCATCTTTACACATTGTCCATTTTTCACTTAGCCAAATATCCAGCCATGAAACTCAACTTGAACTTGACCTATTTTGCAAAGGCATTACTCAGATGACTTTTATGTGATGTAAGATCTTTTACTTTTGAATTGAAATTTAATTTTCAGCTTTCGGCTTAGAGCATCTGCCTTACTCAACACTGTATATTCTAGCCTCGTGTGAAATGATATAGAATCAATATTGCCTTGCATGTGGGCTTAGTGGTTTATTCATTTTGGGCCCAAATCTCACTCAATTCTTTATAGAGTATGTTTCATATAGCAGTTAGTATTCAGTGGGCATACCAGAGGCAATATTTTACAAAGGGTCCTATTCATTGTGGTTAAGTGGGCTGCATAGATGTGAATATCTTTTACTGTCTTGTGTAAACTTCTGTGTATTATTCATATATACATATATATTCATGTATACATATATACATATACATACATACATACATATATATAATATAATTTTAAGTGTAGTCTAAATAGTTATAACAAGCTTGTGAAACACAGTATATACGTATGTTCAGATCATATATCAATGATCTGAATTTAGATTTTCATAATACAAAAGACAGGGGCACAAAGCATAAGAATTTGCTGAGTGAACAAGAAGTCACGACTCTCCTGGGAAATGCAGTGTATGAAGTGACAAAAGGAAGGGAAGAAAACACAAAATCCAACTTTGTTTTTCTAAATGTGCTATCTTGGAGCTGAGCACTGGCTTAGTGGTTAAAAGCACCTACTACACTTGAGGACCTGAGTTTAGTTCCCAGAACCCACTTTGCCACCTCACAACCTCACTCCAACTGCCAGGAATCCAGTATCCTCTTAGGACACTGCAGGTAGCTGCTCTCAGGTGAAGGTGTCTCCACATAGACACCTGCCTATAGGTGGTTTAGAAACAAAACCTCTATTGTAATCTTGTTTCATTAAGTAATGTAAAAGGAGGGAGAGTGGAGTACTTTGAACTACTAAACAGTTCTTATTCAATGGCTTCCTTTGCTAGAAACATACACAAAATGCTAATTATAATTTGTCTTATATAAGAAAATAATTTGGTGCATTACAAATACCATTCCTATTATCAACTATGATTTGTTTTATAATTAAATGACAAAAGAACAAATTTTACATACTTGTGACTAGATATTGATTGAAACACAGATACCTTTTTTCCTACAAATATATATTCTCCTTAAGGTTTCCATGGCCTATTTGTGGCTACAGGATTGCTTGGGTATTTTTTTCCTCATTTTGAAAAATATCAGACATATTATATTCCATTTCAGTAATAAATTATTACCACTGGAGCAAAGCTATTCTAGAAAAATAATAATTCAAAAAGTAAACCCATTGGACCTGAATTTGATAGTATTTTTACTGTACTTTAAATTATTATTATTACTATTATTATTATATTTGTATGAGGGTACATGTATCAATGCACATGTGAAGTTCAAAAGTCACCTTTGTGGCAATGGTTCTGACCTTCCACTTCTACATAATTTCCAGGGATCAAACTTGTGTAATCAGATTTGTATTATAGATTAGCCAACACCATTACTTGCTGTGCCATCTCACCAGCACTATTGGATTCTTTAATCTAGCTAGTTGGAACTTTAACTTTGGTGAGTTTTGTTTTCCATGCTTTAAGAGACAGGCTTGATGCCCAGTATAGGGGAATGCCAGGGTGGTGAGTTGGGAGTGGGTGGGTGGCAGAGTATTCTCATAGAAGCCGAGAGATAAGGGGTTTGTGGAGGGGAAACCAGAAAAAGTGATAAGATTTGAAATGTAAATAAACAAATTATCCAATAAAAAATTTAAAAAAGAGACAGTCTTATTATCAGAAAAGATACCGGTTTTAGGTTCTTAGATGAACTTCCAGGACATTTTTACTTTTTGCTTCACTCTGCAGACTGCTCAACCACTTTAAGCTCCTATGGTCACCTTTATTATTTGTTGAAGGTTACAAGGACTTGTGGGCATCCTTATTTTAATCATCTATGCCATTGACACATCAATGGAAATCCACTGAATTAATAAAGGAATCTTTATTAGCCCAAAGAAGCCTTCCATATAGCAATATCCTCAAGGCAGCAAAGGATCTTGCCATAATCATGGAATAATATGGACAACTTAAAAATAATCAGAAAATATAATTGCCTCGAATCCTCTCATTTTCAGATACCTAGTTAGAGCAGATGTTCTGTCACCTGCAGATAATGAATGATGCATCACAAGGCCTGCTGATAAGAAGAACACTGTTTCTCACCAGTGCGCCACACAGGAAAGAGTCTGTTCTAGCTAATTGCCTAACAGTAGTGTTTTCCAGGTATTAGCAGAACTCTTCACTTAGTCATTGAATGGTCCTCATCAGGTTACCTTGTCCTGGTGCTGGTCTATTTTCATGAGTGTTCCTTCGTCACTAACACCTTTTCATCCTCCTTAATATCTCCAAACGCATCACTTCACTCCACTGACATAAAACACAAGCCATCTAAAAATTATCCTCTGCTATTTCCCACTCATCTACAGAGAGTGAAGCTGCCATTTATGGACACTTGCTGTTGCCATGTTTTTCAGAAAGTTTGCCATTCCACAAGCTGTTTTTAGCCCCCGTACCCACGACACTTCTACAGGCATTTAGTATTTCTTGAGCTGACGCTTTTCCAAGGCAATACCTCCGCCTCCTCATTGAATCATGCGGCTGTCTCTTAATCAAATGATATTTTTTGAAGTGTTTCCTCACTGGAGCCCACAAGGTTGTTTCTCCTCCCCCCCCCCACACCTGCTTTGTACACTAACTGAAGGAGAACTACTTACAGGCTTTATTGTCCTTTTTGGAACAGAAATATGATATCTGTCATTTTCCCATTCTCCACAATCTGGCCCAACAGTTGAAAGTGACTAAAAATATCAACTAATACACTGTTATTTTCTTGCTCCCTAGAAAATGATATATTCTCTTGGTTTGTATCTTGTGTTCTGTGAAATATGAGCCAGAATCAAAAAAATAATTAAAAAAAACTGTGATGCAGTAAAATAGCTTAAAAAATTAACAGTAGAGAAGTAGAGTTGGATCCCATTTAATAGTGTGACTTTTGGAAAATAGGAGTTGTGCGGTATTAGACAATAGAGTTCAGGGTGAAATGAGGCACTGCATTGTATGTTACAGCGAGCGTACTCTTTAGAGAAATAATGTAACTCTGACAAGATGGGCTACATAGGAATCTGTGCTGAAGAGTCACCATCCATTTCAGCAATAAGATAAAAATTAGTGGTAAAATGATGTTTCTCTTAAGAAAATTTTCATTGTAGTGGAAAATCTAGGAAATTTGTTAGAGAGCAGAAGGTGAAATCTCTCATATTCATACAACTAACAAAAAATGCGTTGACAAGAACCAGCTCAGCCACTCAGTCAGAAAGGAAAAACTGAAGGCCTGAGATGAGGAGTAACAAGGTCATGGGAGATGGAAGATACAAGAGGAAATAGCTCCGCACCATCATAGAGACTTTGATTTGAAGTTAGCCAAGGTCATTTACGGGGCTTTATTTTAAAAAAGAAAAATGAGAAAGATTTCAATCACAAATAAGAACTCAGTCTTGTTGTCTGTTATAAAGAGTACCAATGTTTATGAGTCTAACATTTTTCACAAGTTCTAAAAGAATACCTTTGCTTTGGTGGATTGTTGTACAATGCTTATGAACATGAAGAAGGGGAGAGAGAATTCTCCAGCTGAGGTTACACAATGGGAAGAACATGGGTGAGACTAAAATAGTCTACTTGCATACATTTCAGAATGGGAGAAGAACATGGAAATGCTTGTCCCTTCATTTGGGGAAAAAATGTCAAGGATGGGAGCTAACTTCTTCTGAAGTGTCATTTGTGCCAGATCGGATCTGACAAGCTAGTCTCCAAAGCCATGAAATAAATGTTTCTTTCTTGTGGGGTATATCACCATATATGTGTGCTATGACTTTTGAACTCTGAATAATACTAGCAAGGTAAACAAATGGGCATAATATGTATTGATGAATTATTTTCAAAGCCGAATACAAATTAAAGCTCTAAAGCCACTTAAAATGAAATTCCATCTTATGACAATCAGAGTGACTACCATCAAGAAAAGAAGGACAATTATACTAGATTTTTTTTTCTGTGACAAAATACCTAACACAAAATGATTTTAAGAAGGATGGCTGTTATAAATAAGGCTGCTATGAACATAGTGGAGCATGTGTCCTTATTGCATGCAGGTAAAGCCTCTGGGTATATGCCCAGGAGTGGTATAGCCGGATCCTCCGGGAGTGTCATGTCCAGTTTTCTGAGGAACTGCCAGACTGCTTTCCAGAGTGGTTGTACCAGCTTGCAATCCCACCAGCAGTGGAGGAGTGTTCCTCTTTCTCCACATCCTTGCCAACAACTGCTGTCTCCTGTGTTTTTGATCTTAGCCATTCTGACTGGTATGAGATGGAATCTCAGGGTTGTTTTGATTTGCATTTCCCTATTGACTGGATTCAGAAGATGTGGTATATTTACACAATGGAATACTACTCTGCAATTAAAAACAATGAATTCACGAAATTCCTAGGCAAATGGTCAGAACTGGAAAATATCATCCTTAGTGAGGTAACCCAATCACAAAAGAACACACATGGTATGCAGTCACTGATAAGGGGATATTAACCCAGAATCTCAGAATACCCTAGACACAATTCGCATATCAATAGATTTCCAAGAAGATGGAAGGAGAGACCCCTGGTCCTAGAAAGACTGGATGTAGGGGAATGCCGAGACAGAGAAGCGAGAGGGGGTTGAATGGGGAAAAGAGGGAGGGAAGGGGGCTTATGGGACTTTCGGGGAGGGAGGAAATGGGAAAGGGGAAATGATTTTGAATGTAAATAAAAAAAAACTTAGAAAATAAAATAAAATTAAAAAAAAAAAAAGAAGGATGACTTTACTCTGTCTTACACTTTCTACCATGGTGGGAAAGACATAGGAGAACTACAAGGCTAGATACTCAATAACCTAATTGCTATTAGGAGTTCAGGAGCAGTGTCTGCTTTAGCTGGCAAAGGAGAAGATGAATGAGGAACAGTAGCCTCAGAGGAGAGTTGTTCTAAGGGAAGCCATGCATTTTAGAAAGAGCAACTGGGCTACATAGGATAGGCTGGAGGCGGGGGAGAGGGAATTGATGTAATTATATTTTAATTTAAAATATAAAAATGCTAAAATAAAAAATCACCATATCCATATTTATAAAACACATAACTTGAGCCCCACCCCCATAAGCAGAAACAGTTGTAGGTTGTATTTTGCCATCATTCGCACTGGCTCAAGCAACAGAAACTGTGATCATTGTCATCCTGGTCTTTACTTGTCACCTGCTTTCACCAATATCATTGCCATAATCTTCTTTCTAACAACTCCCTTTATGTTATCACTTCGACCCCACTATTCATTACTCCATAATAAAAGCCAAAAGAATCAACATTGAAATTTCAAGTTGCTCTTTAAATAAAATCCTTCAACTGTTTTCCATTGGTTAAATAAAAGTTTAAATTCTTGACCATGCACTGCAAACCCTGAGAGATCTGTCACCTTCCTAGCTTTCAAGGGTCACACAATGTGATGACCTGAGCCCACTTCACTTATCATTGTTCCTTATTCTCTGTCGTTTTCTAGGACTGAGACTACAGACTTTAGGCTTTCTTCCCCTTGACCTGAAAAAGATACTCCCGGCTTTTCCTGAACACCTCATGTACTGACATGCTTTCATCTGTCAACTTAATGTATTACATTTGAAGGAACATCTCCTATATGCAGGCATTCTCCATAGCACAGTCTTGGGAATCCCCCTAAGATGACATAAAACTACATTTGGACCAATGAGCACTACACTGGTTATATCATACCTGAATTCTGAAAGTGCTCACTTTCTGATGGAATGTCAAAGCACAAAGAAATCCATATTGATAATTATAAAACAACCCAATGTTTTATTGCCACTTGACCATGAAATTTGTTAAGTACCTCTAACTTTTAATCTTAACATATTGGATAGGTTTGAGCTTAACTTATTAGCTAATGATGCTGAATTTCTCAAAGGCTGGATAAATTATATGAAATTATATAACAGTAAGTATAAAATCATTATTCCATAGCCTCTCAACTGATATGTGTTGCTCTCTCAAGTAGAATCACATAAGCAGCTCCATTGTGCTATGACTTCTGATACAGTTCTACAAAGCCTTGTGACTGTACAGACTAGTAGAAGACACAAAGTGACGATAATAACTGGTCAAGGTAGGAAGAAGCATGGTACAATAAAGCATTTAGTGATGAGAGAAGGAATTTCTCATCCAGAATCATCAAAGAAATTACATTCATTTCCCAAGGCTACTAGGACAAAATTATCACAAAACAGGAATAATAAAACAATAGAAATGCACTATTTTGTCCTCCTGGTTATTATCCTTCTAAGGTCCTTGATAGGAACCCTCCTTTTCTGTTCCCAGCTTCCATCAGTGATCAGCAGTGCTGACAGCATTTCTTGGCGTGTAGCTGCATCACACTGTCCTCTGCCTTTGTCAACATGTGTCATAAGCATTCCATGCTTCTATGTTCCTGTTTTCTTACAAAGACATTAATCATATCAAAGTAGGACTCTTCTAATTGTATGGTGTAATCTTCTAGTCTTCTTTTTATTTCTATTGTGTTTTCAATTAAAATTTCATTGAAGGAACCAGAGGTTAAAACTGCAGTTTACTGTTTTTGGGGAAACACAATTTAAAACATAACAGACAACTGTCTGTCGAGGCAGCATGATAAAGATGATATCGTGAGAGCTGCCAGTTTAAAACAGCATAATATACTTTTATCAGTGGAGCTGTTTCTATAATGAAGCTGGCTAATAGCCACTACATCCTAGTGACTGTGGATGTAATATACATTTAAAAAAGATTGTATTCTCACTAATAGATCTATAGAGCACTAAAAGCTGTGTGGCTCCATTATCAGTTGTTGTAGAACAAAGGACTCTGTAGGAGAAATGTTCTTTTTTCAATAGATAACCAAAGTAATTCCAAGTAATAACCAAAGTAGTCCAAGCAATTCGGGAAAGGAAGTGTGACATCTTTGCTTTCATCGCATCTGCTAAAGTCCCATCGGTGAAAAATAGACACAACCAAGCAACTTTAGTGGAAGATATAGGTCAAAGGAAGCAACAATTATCCCATAGTTTATCAAGTTTGTCACGAAATTCCCAATCGCTGAATCTGAGCCCATGATACTTTCTAGGATAGTCAGAAGTAAAGACCCTGATCTGGACTTTCCCGTAGAAGTTTTCATAAAATTGTTTCTCTTAATGGAATCTTTAATTATATCATTTAACAATTATATATCTTAAGATAAATATATCTCAGGAATGTAATCATGGTGAAAAATTCTAAAATAAATTGAAATGAACATTCTTAAGTACTTAAACTGCTCATTTTATTTTCATTGGTTGTCAAAGTAGACCTCACCCGTATAATGTTCTTAGGAAGGACAGTCTAGCAAAACAATGTTCCAAGAAGTCAAAACAAAGAAGAAATTTCCTTTTGTGATGTCACTAAGAAAGTCTTAAGTCTTTAGTCAAAGAATAAGACTCAAGTCAATGCACTTGGTGCCAGAAAACAACAAACAAAACTACATTCAGAGGCTTAAAGAATTCTTTATGAGTGTTTCACACCAGCTGAAATACAGACTCATGGACACATGTTTTGAGTAACATACAAAACAAATTTTAGTTTTGTTGAAATAATCCATTCTCTCCCGGGGAAGAAATGTATTAGTGATGACAGCACAGAGCCTTAGTGGGGAAATTCTCTGTTGATATGAAAGGAGTCTGGGACCTTGCTACTTTCTAGTGTCCTCAGAAACAATGGTCCTGACCTGAACTTTCTTGTAGAAACTTCCATAGAAGGATTTCACTCAATGACATCTTCAATTGTACTATTGGCATATTATATTAATTGGAATATATTAATATATTATATTATACATTAATATGCTGCACTTTATGAAATGTGTCACTTGGTACTTAAGTGAGTTCCCATGACCTTTCATTGGTAGGCATGCTTCCTTCAGTCAAATATGTACAGTTCTTTTTTGGTTTTTTTTTAAGTTTTCAAGCAATACATTAAGATAACTTAGGAAAATGGACCATGCAACTGTAGTATCTGAGGAACCCTGAAGCTATTGAAAATTTAGCAGGTTCCGATGACCCTTAGCAAGTGAAATATTTAAAGAATTGGAAAGGGCCCATTTCATGTTTCCAGGAGACAGCCTAAACTTTATGCTACAGATCAAACTGTGGAAAGTTAACTTATGAGTTTCTCAAAAGCTCAAACTGTGTAGAGAAGGAGAATAGGGCTCAAAAGTATAGCTTGGTTGGAAACTTATATTCACAGAAATCAAAATTTAAAATCTCTAAAGGATGGCATAATCACTATATAATCTGCATGATGTATTATGTATGTATTAAATGTATTTAATGTAAGCTGAAGGTGGTGCTATGTATCTATAACCCCAGTGTGTCTAAAGAGTGTCGCCCAGACAGACAGATCCCCGGAGCTTATTGTTAGATATACGAGTCACACTGCTGAGTATCAGGTTCACTTAGAGTATCTGTCCCAGAAACAAAAGTGAAAATAATAAAGACACCTGGCATTCATCTATGACCTTCAAATGCTTGTGCACACATGTGCATGCGCACGAGCACATATACTACATCCACACATTTACACACACAGGAAAAGAAAAATTACATAAAGATTACAAGCCTAAAATAACCTAGGCTTGTCATTATCAGTTTTCAAATTGTATATGCCCCTAAAGGAGAGACTATGCAGATAACTCTTAATATGTAAGAAATAGCTCTTTACCACTTACAAGATTTACAATTCAGCGGCCATCTCCTTAGGATGTGGTCATTTTTCACTCTGAGTATAGAATTAGACTTGATGACTAAGACTACATTTAAAATTGGGATTCTTTATTTCCAACTGCTCTAGAATCTCTCTTCCTCATCAGGGAAGTTAGACTAGGTTGGCATATCTTATTGTGGAGTCTGAAATAATACCAATTTGTAGAATGTTCTGTGCTCTCACTCTGCTCCAACCCCACAACTCCCTGAGAGCTAAGTAACTCATATTTCTCCATCTGGTTTTAATTTGAATGTCAGCTCCTTAGAGTAAACTTAACTAATTTATCAGGTTAGGATCAGACTTACTTTAAAGACTTATCTACCTCAGAGTCCATGAGAGGCTAGAATTATTTCTCATCATGTCCATCTCTAGCACACAGCACTGTGCTCTATAAATAGCAGATGGTCAATGAATGGCTGTTATGTAAGTCAACAAACTATTTGGAATATCATTAAATTAATAATCCCATAAGAAATAATTATTCTTAATAATCTTTAGTGTCATTCAGAATCTTTAGTACATAAAAAAAAACATGGAAAGAAGAGCTATTTGCATTTGTTCAACACTTACTGTGCTAGTAAAAGGAATTTTACCTTTTTCAGATTCTGTGTCTTACTATGTAGTTCTTGTTTGTTTGTTTGTTGTTTTTTCGAGACTGTTTTTCTATATAACCCTGGCTACTTACTCTGTAGACCAGGCTGGCCTCAAACTCAGAAATCCACTTGCCTCTGCCTCCCAAGTGCTGGGACTAATGGTGTGCGCCACCACTGCCCAGCTATTATGCTCTTACATAGTTCTTAACACTCTTGCTCTATCTGTAATGCCATCAAACCTTGTCATTAAATTTTAATGATTATCTCCAGTCTATCATGGTGTTACAGAATTTTTTTTAAATCCACTACTGTGGAGTATTTCTCAAACATTTCTCAAACATGGTTGATTTTAAATCCTGTTTGGGTGGAGCTCCTGGGACTAGAGTTCTATGACTGGAATTTTAGGAAACACTTTAGGAGAGCAGCACTTCCACACTTCCTCATTTTAAAGTCTATTGACAGAAAGAGTAAACAGAATGAGGTGGATACAAAGAAATCATGGTGGCTTCAACTTAAATATTCACTGGCTTGATTCACAATCCAAAAACATTCACTTAGGTTGTTTTGTCAGTAATAGAAAGGATGGTATCTGCCCTACTTACCCCCTAGCACTATTATTAGAAAAGAAAAGGCTAAATCATTTTAATTTGCACTCTTTGAGTTTCGAATATTATAATAAAAATAAAGTCATTGTAAAGGCAAGAGAAACTATTAAAGACAAAAGTATAACTTGAGAGTCTCCCTAGTGAACAAGAAGATGGAGAGGAAGAAGATGAAAATGAAAAAGGAAGGAGAGAAAGGAAGGGATGGGAGGAGAGGGGAGAAAAAGGAAGAAAGAAAAAGAAGGGTAGAGGAGAAAAGGAATGGGAGGAGTGACAGAGGTTCCAGCATTAAATGTTTCCTGACTGTACATGTCTTTTCCAACCATTGAGAGTCTCATACACTATATTTTATCATACTCATTCCCATTCTATTACTATCCTTAAACCCTCCCCACTCCTAGTCATGTCCATTGTCTGCCTTAAAATATAAAAATAAAACAAAAATTAAAACCAAAAATAAATAAAAGAAAAAAATTAGAAGTCCTGTAAAAGTGTAGAGTCTAACTTCTGTTGGTCATATACTCCTGAGTATAAGGCCTGACCTGGAGTGTGGTTGATATACTCATTGTCACTCAGTGCTGGCCATATTTCTGTTAACATGCCAAACATGAGAGCAGCGGTTCTCAAATTTCATAATGCTGTAACTCTTTAGTGAAGTTCCTCATTCTGCAGTGACCTCGCCAATCACAAGATTATTCCAATGCTGCATCATAACTGTAATTTTGTTACTGTTATTAACCATAATGTGAAGATCTGATATATAGATTGGGACTCCTATGGGTCGTCACAACACACAGGTTGACAGGTGGTGTATTAGAGTCATTTTGGAAGAGGAAACCTCAATTGACAAAATAACCTCACCAGACTACCCTGTTGAAAAGCAAGCCCATGATGCATTTTCTTGATTAAGGATTGATGGGGAAAGGCCCAGTTTCAGTGGATAGTGGTGCCCCTGGGCTGGTGAACCTGGTGGCTATAAATAATCAGGCTGTCACGGGGAGCAAGCTAGAAATCTGTGCTCCTTCAGAGTATCTGCATCAGTTCCTGCGTGTAGACTCCTGCCTTGGGTTCCTGCCCCAGCTTCTCTAGATGATGGCTGACTCAAGCCATAAGATAAAATAAAACCTTTTCTTCCCAATTTGTTTGTCTGTTGTTGTTGTTGTTGTTGTCATAGTGTTTAGTCACAGCAATAGAAAGCTCAAGTAAGACTCCATTGAAGGAAGCTGATTTCCCTCTCTCTGGAGCATTCCATTGAAAATAGCTTATTGGCTAAGGGTGGTACATTGAACCCACTTCTCCTCCTTCAAGCTAGGGTTTTGTCTGGCATGAGCTCATTCAGATCATAGTTTCTGTGAGTTAATATGTGTATTTCCCCTGTTGTGTCTGAAAAGTGCTATTTGCTTAAATTCATTTATCCCCACTAGCTCTTACAATTGCTCTGCCTCCTCTTCCAAATAAATCCCAGAGCCTTGAGGTGAAGGTTATAATAAGAATTTCCCAATTTAAGCCTGAGAACTCCATATTCTCTCACTCTCTGCATACTGCCCAGTTTTGAAGCTGTTGCAAGAAGCATCATCTCCAATGAAGGCTTAGCAACTCACTTATCTGTGAGTATAGCAATATGTCATTAGGAGTCATTTTAATGCTATGTTCATTTAGTAGAATAATAGTAATACGTTTCCCCCGGGGCCATGACTTACCTAGTTTCCAATTCTTGACTTAATTAATAATATAATGTACTGGTTTCATCTCATAGAGTGGGTCTTAAATCCAATCAAACTGTGGTTAGTTACTCCTCTAGCATTTGTGCCACAGTTGAAATAAAAGGCATATTGTGTAAGCACGTTGCTATTGCAGCTCAGAGTGTTCAAAGGTTAGTGAGACTGATGATTCCTTCTCTCCCTCAGTTGTGTGTATAGTGCCCTATACCAAATAGGGATGAAGCATCTAGTTAACTGTCAACTAGGTTTCACCAATTTGTATACTAAAAGTATGTGGCATCTTCAGCAATAGTGTCTTACTGTCAAGTTATGCAGAATACCAATATTATTAGCAATAGCCTACAGTATTTGTGGAGGTCTATGTACCTCTTTAGTCAAAGATAAACAAAAGTATAACCTATCCCAGGGGGGTTTATTTGGTAGCATATATTGTCTATTTGAGATATTGTCTTCTCCATTATAGAGTGACGCTATAATATATACAGAATTATATATAATTTCCATTTACATATAAACATATTCAATATATATTGAAATCATATATTGTATATTACATATGTTATATAATATATTGCAATTATGTGTTCTGCATAATGAATAAAGGAGTTATAACCATGATAAATGGTCATCCTTAAGTGTCAGAATTTAAAAAATTGTACTTGAAAAGTTCATGTGGGAGATATGAAATGGGATAATTAGAAATAAGTCCAACTCCTCAAAAACAACAGTTGAGTTAATAGTTTGTCGATATGCTTTGCCACATTGATAATAGATATATACTTACACAGTCAAAAGATGAGATAAAACATAGCACATAAAACAATCAGTGAAAACCCACTACAATTATCCAGGAAAATGAATAAATGAAAGAAATAGTTACAGAACACCACATCATTCAATCTCACAATTTGGTCATAAATAATGTCGCAAACACCAAACATAAATAAAAACATAAAATTTGATATTATTATAATCAAAGAAAGGTTTCTCATTTTACTTACTTGGTTTCTTAAAACATGTTGATTTCCTCCCCTCTCCATTAGTCAAAAAGTCAAGCAAAGCTTACAGAGTGGGAACCTCTGCTCAAGTTCTGTGGGTCGCTCTCTCATATGCAGAACTGATTTGGTATCTTCCTTATATTGGTGACAAAAGTACTCCCTCATGACTATAGGATTTTTAGAGTCTTCTTCTTCCAAGCCAGGAAGAGAAACTGATTCTCGTAGGACAATAGAGATTTACTGAAGAGAGGGTAACCATGAAGGTAACATTAAAGAGTCATGCCATCTTGAATTATTTAGAAGTGACTCACATGTCCTCATATTCCAAAGGGTAAGATTATGTAAAGTGTAAATGTGGCAAATAGGAATCACTAGGGACTCCTTAATGTTAAAATAGCAAGCAGAGAAGAAGGCCAGTGTCTTCTTCTTTCAATATCCCACAGTCATATATTAGATCAGAAAGATTTGCATAAAATTTTAGCTCTTCTTGGATAGAGACCAATGTTTAAGGGCACTGATTGCTCTTACAGAGTACCTACATTCAACTCCCAGCATCCACATGGTGGCTAAAAACCATTTGAAATTCTAGTTCCAGGAGATCTGATATCATCTGGCATGCATGTGATACATAAGCATGCAGGCAAATATGCCTGTACAAATAATAAAAATGGATCTCAATATATATTTTAAAATTCTTTATACATTTACAGAAATATGTATCTGTCGTCAAAGTACTGTTCTTTGAAATTTTGATCACATCTAAAAGATTCTTCATGACTATTTGCTGTCAACTCTCATTCTCTCTTCTGGTCTCAGGGAGACACTAATGGTTTTATGTCTCTGGACATTAGTCCCAACTCCTCCATTGTTAATGACTCAGCCCCAAGCCTACTTGCCATCATATCTATCACGCATCCTTTCCTTTCTGGGTTTTTGTTAGTTTACTATGATTTTTATATCATAATATTTTTTTAAAAAGTGTCTCCTAACTTGGTGGTCTAACAAAGGAGGCTGCAAGGCAATGTCCTGAAGATGCTGTACCATCTTTGTTGATCATAGGAAGATTCTGCAAAAAAGAAAAACTTATGTTAGGATCCAGGAGGGCCACAGAAATGTAAAAGTACTAGCTATCAAGCCAGATGACTTGAGTTGTATCCCTAAAACCAATGGAAAAAAAGTCACCTGTAATCCCAGTACTCCTACTCCAAGAGGGGAGGCAGAGACAGGAGATTGGCCCAGAAGTTCTTCAGTACAGCTAGCTTATCATAATTTCCTCCACAACAAGGTAAAAAGTGAGAATTGATTCTGAATTTTGTCCTTTGAATACCATACCCACTATGATATATCTGCGCCAGAACCTATACACACATGTGCACAAAACAATTAAGTAACTAAAAAAGGAACCAGGAATTGATAAATTTGAAATTTTTCAACCCATCCTGAAAATGCATAATAAGGAAAAAATTATAAGCAGAGACCAAATGTAAGAAACCGCAATTTAACAATGAAGCCAAAGGTATGAGTTCAGAAAGATTCAACCCATTACTTCCAAGCACCAGTCAATAAAGTATGGGAATATCTAAGTACCTTAAGAGTATTGGTCTGTGGGAATCATAGTAGATGCCACAGCATAAGGAAACCCTGTCTTTATTTTAAATTTTACTTATTTGTTATATGTAAGTACACTGTAGCTGTCTTCGCACACTCCAGAGGAAGATGTCAGATCTCATTACAGATGGTTGTGAGTCACCATATGGTTGCTGGGATTTGAACTCAGGACCTTCGGAAGAGCAGTCAGTGCTCTTAACTGCTGAGCCATCTCTCCAACCCCAGGAAACCTGGTCTTAATAAAAATTTGTGAATGAGAATTCTGTCTATCTGTCAGAGAGATCACACAAACAATGGACTATGTTGCGTCTCTTGTCTCTGTAAAGTGCTTTTACAAGCTATAACTGGAATTATCCCAATCTTTGTAGAGACTTCCACTTCAAAACCTCTGAACTTTGTATGCTCTAAGGGACTCCAGTGGGTATCCAGCCCAGGAGAATTTACTATCCCTTATAGTTGAGTTTGCTTCTCAGACTTGCTTTCAAAAATGGAGTTTTTAGTTGGTTTGTATAGTCTCAAGTCACAGATAGACTTCAAACCAAATACTCATCATTTTTCCTTGAGTATCTACACTAACAAAATAAGGGAAAAAATTCAGTTAGCATTGGGGTGGAGAAAAGTGAACTCATGATTGTCAGAATACTTTACTTCTACAAAAAATACAAAGTTATATTAGTGTTCCCCAAATTCCAGAAGGAAAGAAAGAAGTTTACAGTTCTTAGACATTTTAATGTTACCCATCTCTTCCATCACTCTCTGTACCTCCTACAAATACACCAAAAACATTTGGAAGAGTCAAATCTACTTTATGCTAGGGGATGAAATAACCCCAGGTAATTTGAGTTAGATTAAATTTTCAAGAATGAAGCACATGAGTAGTGCACAGGAATTTTGTTGACCTAGTACATGTGATTAGTTAAAGATGCCCTAGTTAACTAAAAAGGATGTCTCAAATGCAAAATTAGAAAACTACTCGACACAAATTTGAAGAGTATTCAGTACCAATATTAAGTATATACTGTAATCAAAAGTTTCAAAGCTTACAAATGAATAAGACAACAACTTAAAGGTCTAGGTGCCTATGGAAAGCAATTCTTTTGAATTCTAGAGTTCAATTAAAATTTTTCCACAATAATTATATTACCCAAATTAGCTTCCCTACAAAAGACTAACTTGTCATAAGACATAGAGTGTATTAACTCAAAAGAACCTCCAGGTTTGTGAAAATTATGGAGAGGTTTAAGTAATCTAAAGATGGCCTTTAACTGGAATAGGAGCGCATGTAATAGCTCATAGAAAAACATCCATGTTGTAACAATAAAATCATAAGAGGAAGTCCCTACATTACTCAAATCATTTTATAACCAATGATAACAAGTGACAGGAATTTGAAAAAGGACACTTGGAGCTTAGCATACCTCTTCTACTGATAATAATTTACACTTATTTAATTTCTATTATGTTCTATACCCGAGTAAGAACTCATTAATTCATGCTCAAAACACTCAAGTGATTTAAGTATAGAAAGGACTCCCAGTTTGAGCAAAGGAAGAAGTTTTGCGAAATCTAATCCTCATTAGAGGATTAGAGGATTAGAAAATGGCCAAGACAAGAAATGTTCAGCACAGAACTGAGAAAAAGTCAAATTTGAGTAATTACAAATGAAAATAATAAACTGTTTCTACAAGTAAAGGCTAGAGATCCAGGGTGAGAAGGCACAAACGTGTCTGCAGTACACAGGAGAAAAGTTCTACGTGGTTTTCATAATTGTTACACATAAATTTTAATTAATTGTATTGTGTAATCGTTTATGTGTAGTCTATTATGTTGTTGCTATAAGTTGTGGACTTACTACCATTCAAGGAATTATCATGTTGACATATGAAATGGATAAAATACTGCTTAACTCAGTAAATATGATGGTACCCAGATGGAGTAAAAACAATACAGTAGCTATCCCATAGAGACTGTTTGCTCAACAAAGCTGATGTAAAAAAAAAATGCTGCCATGGATAAAATAAAATACTCATCCCTTTAGGGTCACTTAATTAAACAAACTTTTACCACTCATCCAATGCGTCTTTTTTTAACTGATTATTTTCTCTATAATCTTTCACTGAAGTTTTGCATAGAATCTTAAAATGCCTGTATTCGTTCCAATATCTACTTTTTTAGCTTTTTTTAAAATCAATTTGTCTGAGATTCTAGCTTATTGTATCGCCAAATAAATCCCCATACATGAAGTAGGTGTGATTAAACATCCTATGCACATTTTTAGCAATACTCTCTTTTGTATGCCCTCCCAGACCATAATTCATACAATTCCCCTTATAATTAAGTGGCCAAGAGACACATATTCTCAAGGAGTCACTCTGAAGTGTTACAATCTATTTTCCATTAGTAACTGCTTGAGATAGGACTGTTCCGAATATCTGACAAGCCAGAAAAGAGACTTATGCCAAAATGACCTCAACCCTATCCATTCTTCTATAGAAATCTAAAAGAATAGTACTGATGGAATGGCGTGGATATTTATCAATTAGCATTAATACTGTAAAATTGGCCAGGCAGTGGTGGTGCACACCTTTAATCCCAGCACTTTGGAGGCAGAGGCAGGCAGATCTGAGTTCGAGTCCAACCTGGCCTACAGAGTGAGTTACAGGACAGCCAGAGCTACACAGAGAAACCCTGTGTCAAAACAAACAAACAAACAAACAAACAAAAACAATACTCTGAAACTGTGTGCAAATTCCCATGAATCACCAAAATTCTTAGTATCTGGAGACAATAAACATAGGGATATAGGCTCTTATTTCCTTTATGTAGAGTACTATATCTATGTTAGCCCTCTATGTATACTGATCTAATTATCTAATATTATAAAATAATAAATTATGAAAACATAAACTGTGGGCAGATAATATAGCTAGGGTGAGCTGGATAATAATTGTATAAAAACCATAAGTTTTACAAGGATAAAGATCAATCACTTAGTATAGTTTCAGTCTCCAGGGACCTAATATATTAACCTGAAATATTTAAAGAACTAAATGAAATAAAGTTTTTCTTATTTTTTAAAACACGTAGTTATAAAATATTTTATTGTTTTAGACTTCAGGTGGGTTATAGCTTATTTTAAAAGTGGGGCTTAATTGGATCTTGAATCATTTGATACAAGAGAAGTAAATTTAAAAGTTAACAGAATTGGCCTCAGCAAGATACCAACCTAAGGCACATTCATGTGGATCAGCTTTTCTTTCATCACACTTTAAAATACAAGTATTGAAAAGAATGTGGCCTTGGGAGATTGTTAGTTAGACATGAAAGTCCAGCTCAAGAAGTTGACTGTGCAGAGGACAGCAGAAAAAACACAGCCCTGATTTGATTCCCTCATATGTGGGCTCCCCCACAGCGTTGCTCAAGTTCAAGAAACTCCTAGAAGAGCCACAGTGGAGCCAAAAGTCTGTCCTTAAATGAAAAGTGGCAGGAGTTGTATAATGTGAATTTTCTGTGGGAGCAAAAAGCAAATGCAAATGCCTGTGGTAATTAAAAGTTGCAAGGGTAAGGGCAACAGATAAAAGAGGAATGAAGGCAATCCACCATGAAATTTCTACAGAATGCTGAAAATTGTTTTAGGTAGTAAAATTTTATTGTAAAAATACAGCATCAGGTTGATTACTTAAAGGATATAGAATTGAATTCATACTATGTGATCACTCACTAAGACATAGGAAACTTGAAACATGCAATACCCTTAGCCTGAGTAAAGTTATTTATATATTCAGCATTTGTACCTGTGTTGAATCCAAAACAAAACTTACTGGATACAGAGACAAAGTGTGGAGCAGAGACTGAAGGAAAGACCATCCAGAGACTGCCCACCTGGGGATCCATCCCATATACAGTTACCAAACCCAGACACTATTGTGGATGACAAAAAGTGCTAGCTGACAGGAGCCTGATATAGCTGTCTCCTGAGAGACCCTGCCAGTGCCGGACAAATACAGAGGGGGATGCTCACAGCCAACCATTGAACTGAGCACAGGGTCCCCAATGGAGGAGCTAAAGAAAGGACTCAAGGAGTTAAAGGGGTTTGCAGCCCCATAGGAGGAACAACAATATGAACCAACAAGTACCCCAAATTTCCCAGGGACTTAACCACCAACCAAAGAGTACACATGGAGGGACCCATGGTTCTAGTCACATGGGTAGCAGAGGATAGCCTGGTCAGACATCAATGAGAGGAGAGGCCCTTGGACCTGTGAAGGCTCATTGCCCCAGTGTAGGGGAATGCCAGGTCAGGGAAGCAGGAGTGGGTGGGTTGGTGAACAAGGGGAGGGGGGATATGATAGGAGGTTTTCAGAGAAGAAACATAGAAAGGAAATAACATTTGAAATGCAAATAAAGAAAATATTGAAAAAAAAGAAAAAAGGAATGTACTATAAAGCAAATCAGAGCTCCTTTTAATTAAGGGCTATCACAAAGCAAAATACTGCTATGTACTTAAGTGACTAAATTCTGATTGTGTAAAAATTCTGATCACTTTCATAAAAAACATTAACTTTAAAAACTGTGGCAGGACTGAGGAGATGGTTCAGTGGGTAAAGCGATGGTTTCAGAAGCTTCACCGAACTCCACCTGCCAGTGTTTGTGTGGAAACTGGGTATTGCAGCAACATCTGTAACTCCAGCAATGCAAGCAGAGTTGGGAAGTAGACAGGGACATGAAGATGATAAGGGCTTGCTCTCTGGCAGGCCTGTCTAGCAAAACAGGAAACTCCCAGTTTAGTAGGCAAGTTTGTCTCAGATAGATATGTTGGAGAGTAACAGAAAAAGATACTACATGTCATCCTCTGGTCTACAAACATGTAAGTATACCCACACATGCAAGCCTACACAATCTGGCAATCAGATAAATTCAAATTCCTATCTGAAAAAAAAGGATATAAAACTAGGTAAAGCCAAAATATTCCTTGGACATATAATCAAGGAAGAAATGGCTATACAACTAGCAAAACTAGCAAAAAAGATTAACAATGAACACATTAAACCTTTTTTCTAAAAACAGTGAAGAGAAGAGAAGAGAAGAGAGGGGAGGGGAGGGGAGGGAAAGGGGAGGGGAGGGGAGGGGAGGGGAGGGAAAGGGTTCGAAGGGAAAGAGGGAGAGAGGTAGGAAGGAAGAGGAGGGCTCTGTTTAAAAAAATACACTAAATCTCTACAAAACCAGAAAATACTAAAAACTAAAAATCACACAGGGAATTCAGTGGAATAATCTAAATAAATATCATTCCAACACTTTGATTGCCTTACCACAGTGATGAAGTTTCATTGTTTTCTAAATGTCAGCTGTCTTAGAAGAGCATTTGGCTGATGCTAAATTTATGATCAGATGCCCTAGTAATTCTCAATAATACAAACAGTCTACATCACCAAATGACGAAGCTAACCAATGTGCAGACCAAGTTTTCACTTTATTAAGCATTTTAGCATTATCATATTAAAAATTTTAATTGTATTTCTATTTCATGCAGTCGTATGTGGGGGTTCTGTATACATGTTCATGTGTGTGTGTGCAGGTACACATTTCTGTGGACGTATATGTTCATTTGCACATGTGTGTATAGAAACCAGAGGACAATCTCAAATGACATTCCTCCAAAACCATGCATTGTTTGTTGTTGTTTTAAGGGTTTTTGTTTGTTTTCTTATTTTGTGTTTTTTTTTTAAGATAGGGTATCTCAATTCACCTGAAGCTCACCAAGAAAACTACAGTGGCTGGTCAGTGAGCCCCAGGCTGTTGCGGCCTCCTCGTTGCTGAGATTGTGAGCACATATCACTGTGCTGCTTTGTTCGTTTTGTTATGACTTTGTGTTCTCAGAACCATGCTCAGAGACTTTACTAACTGAGCTATCTCAGCCTTATTTTATCTAATTTTTAGCTAAAATGTTTTAATCAATCATATTAGTGGCAGCCACTGATATTTTCAAAACGTATATAAAGTATGCACTGGTCGAGCTCAACCTTCTTTGAACACCCCATACAACCTTTGCCATAACTACTCCTCAGCAGTCAGTTCTGATGCTTGCTGCTTTCAGGTCTGAGTGAAAACATGCAGACCTTGGCTTTCTGTGTCTGGCTTATTTCATTTAAGATAACGTACCACATCTGTACTTTAATGTATTTTTGAGACAGCATTTCATTATTCCCTATATCTGAATAATATTATGTTATATATTATATATGTTATATGATATATATATGTGTGTGTGTGTGTGTGTGTGTGTGTGTGTGTGTGTGTGTGTGTGTGTATACAAAATGTTGTCTATCAGTTCACCATTTGTGGCCACCTAGATTCTGTTCATATCTTAAAAGCTATGTTGATGCTGCAGTTATATGTGGCCATGCATCTTGTTCACTCGACTGGTTTCATTTCTTTAGATGTATATCCGAGGGATGAAATAGCTGCTTCATATGGCAAATCCATTTTTATCATAACTCTGTGAGGCAGTTTCTAGCATTCAATTTCTTTTAGGAACAAAGAAAGAAGACTGAGAATTTTGAAGTAACAGACAAAGATGGACTATGTAATAAGGAGTAGTCATCACTCAGATCCAGTTTTCCTGGTGGAAGTCTTAGATCCTTTCTGCTACATGTTCCTTTACCATGTCTAATTAAATACTAACCATGAATATTACTCTCTTATTAAATAAGAAAGATTTGGTTTGGAGCCAAATGGAAATTAGTTATCAACAACTTTAGTCAACGGAGTGAGGAAAGATCAGAAGAGAAAAAAAATGACCCCAAGAACAATTTTTCAAAGTTTGATCCTGACAGCCCAAGAAATACAAGAAAGAGACCAATACAAGAAAGAGAGTAAGCATCTTCTCAAGAATTGGTGCAAATGATTGCAAAGTCATACTCTGACACTGTAAAGTACATATCAAAATATTCTCCTAAAATTGTGAGAGGGAGAGGTAAAATTCCTTTCTTCTTGAAGAACATCATCATTTCTAAAAGTCTAAGTTTGAGGAGGAGTATTGGTGGATTTTTTTGTCTTGTTTGAGAGTGTATCATCTTACAATTTCCCATGTCCTGGAATTAACTGGTTAAAAATATTCTAGATTGATTTACAAAATCCTCCATCCTCCTGTCTCTTCCTTCCAAATTTTGGGAATACAAGAGTTCCCTACCACACCAAATGAGTAATTTACTCTATAGAGTATGATTGTATTATAATTATTACATTGTCTTAGGATATACTCAAGTATTCTCATATTAAAATAATGTAGAAAGGGACTTCTATATTTCTATATATTTCTATGTATTTCTATATATTCTATATTTCTATATATTCTATATTTAATATCAACTTTCCAAAGAAACTCAAAAGACTTGCTCTTCCTCATCTCTGAACAGAATGATAAATATAGTTTGGCATAGATAGAATTGGATTATCCCAATAAATAAATTATCTTACTGAACTCAGGGATGTACGTCCTAAAGAACATCCTCCATTATACGTAGATTTCTATTTTAAGAGTGTGTCATATGAGTGGTAGGTGTTTGACACAATGACTAAGGTCTGGAAAATATTTGGATATGAAATGGAGAAAATTAGGTTTTGATTTTAAATAATATGACAGTCAGAATTACAAAACTGACAGTAACTTTATAAAACTTTCATAGATTCCATAACATTTTCATCTTCCTAATCTTATTTGATTAGAGTTGCTATAGTTCTCAAAACAGAAAATATGGTATTAAACTAAAATCCCAAAAAGTGTATCAAATTCTGGAACACTGTAATGTATGTACCTTTTTAAAGCCCCAGGGAAGGAAAGTAGGTTGAGAATAAATGAAAAGACCACGGATAGCTAACTTTGTTGAACAAGAAACACTGTCCCAAGAAGTAATCTAAGTCAGTATTTATTTTTAAAAAGGGGAGGAAAAACAAAATAAAAAGATAAGTTCATTTACAGTGAATTATCGAGGGAAGCACAGGATTCTGAGGGCATAGTCCTGAATTTGTACAGTGGATGCCAAAAAATATTAAAATCCTACTTTACCCTAATATAGGTAGTCAGGCCTCTGATATCCATTGCTCTAATAGAGATGAGCAAAAGGTCTGTTCCAAATTCACACACCTTATGTTCTATTTTGCATGTTTCATAACAGCATTCTAGAAGAAGGAAGACCATCACCACAACATCTTTCATTCTGGTGTCATCTAAAAATACCTGCAGACAGTATTACCCTGCAATTACCTCACACTCCTGCCCATCAGCCATAGCCACCTCCTACCTCCGGCTCACTAATAGCACAGTCCTGTGTCACCTCCTACTCAGCCAAGCAACACTACTGTAAGCTGCTTTAGACACACTCATATCTATATATATAGTCTCATATATAAATATATATTCAGACATATACTCATGTGCATGCAAAAAAAAACACTTTTACAAAAGAAAAGGAAGGAAAGCTCATTATATGAAAGTAGCTGCATTCTGGATAGTTAGTGTGATATGTCACGTGGGAAGAAGTTCCTTTTCTGTATGTAGTTCTGTAACATTACCTAGATGGGGCATCTAATACAGTCAGACATGGGAATTTTTATTTTGATAATCTTTATGCTGAAAGCAAGTGGACCTTCCTATACTAAATGTATAGCATCAAGCCTTATATTGCTCTCTTTTTGACACTGTAATGGAATATTATAACATATATTTATAATAATAGAATAATGTTTTGTACTAAATTGGAACACTTTCTATTTTAAGGATATTCTATATGATACTATATGCAGCATTCAACAATTTTATCATACTTATTTTACTTTTTTATCATCATCGTTATTGTATGATAAAAGTATTGTTTGATGTATTGTATGATGAGGTATCGTTGTGTTCTTTAAATACAGAAATGTTTAAGATAGACAGAAATCACAAATAGGCACAGGGGCAGAGAAACAAGGATGGGAGTGTCTTGTCTCTGATAGCAAAAGCAGTCAGAATGATCAGAGCAACCACAGCTTGTAGTGCAGCCAGGAGCAGAGAGCCTGCGACTCTTCAGCTCATCTGCACCTAGCAACAAGCCTAAATGAGCACCCTGGAGTAGCACCTAGGGCTGTGAACAGTAACTGAGATCACAGTTGGGAAAGCACTGTGAGGGCGAAAATGGCATTAGCATGCAAGGGAAGGTTTCTATTCCTGCCTCATCGCCTCATTTCCGATGATCTGCTATACAACAGTGACTGAGCAGAAAGTACAGGCACTGTGGCTAGAGTCTATTAGAAACCTATGGTTCAAACCTTGACTCTGATATCAACTTGTTCAGGGAGGGACCTTGAGCAAATATTTTCAGATATCTGACCTTAGCTTCACTTTTCCCATCTTGGAAATAGCTAACTTTCCCATCTGTATAATAAAGCTACTATAAATACTTAATTGGAATTGTATATGAAATGTTTTAGAAGGTCGAGCATAAGATATGGCTGTACATTTATAACCAAGACACTCAATCTAGACCACATTCACATCCCACACTAAAATAAACATGTTCCATTACTCACAACCTTTTTGCCTAGGCTAAAGGGCCACATTACTGGAAGGCAGGTTCAACATGGGCAGGGATTTGGCAGCGACAGATATCCAGTAGGCCTCTGGTGATAGCTACTAGCTACATTGGTTAAAAAAAAAAGGCTCAATTTTACTACAAATAATAAAGGAATGTTATTTTTATGATCACTTCTCATTCTTCATTTTAATATATCTGGTAAGTCACTTGCAGGTGACAGTGATATGCGCATCCCACCAAGTCCCAGTGTTTAACATCTTTATCATGAGAAGTGTTTGGGTCAAATATACAGTGCTCATAGTGTGTATTCTGCATAGCTCTAATGACATATTTTTGGAAGAAGTAAGTGCCCACTACCAGTTCACAGGCTGCTATGAGTAAGCCTCACCCCATTTATCTCAGTCTCAATGTCCTCATCTTTCTTAATTCCTACTTCTGCCAGGTTCTATCAGCTAAACTGAAAACAGCATGATCCTTCAGGTCATATTGATTTCTTATTTTAAATCCCATCTGTGATCTTCTCAGACCAACCTAGAAAACCCCAAAAGCTTAGTTTGACAGAGCAGGTATTTGAAAACTGAAGGTGATTCCAGAAACCTTCTTTATGTTTAGGCCTTGCCAAGGGTCCAACCGTGTTGAACACCATTCTCCGAATGCATTAAAAAGTTTTTATTTTTCTGCTTTTGCATGTACTTACCTTCTTTGGAAAAATGTTTCCCTTGAGTCTCCCCTTGGTAGATTACCTACCTATTCTCCAAGTCCAAATCCAGGACTACTTTGCCATTAAAGCTCTCTCTTATCATCAGCTATTCACCTCTCAGACACCAGACCCATACAAAACAACTGTCTCTCCCACTTGCATCTCTCTAGATCTCTATTCTCTCTGTTCCCAAAGTACTAAGCACACCTTTATTAGAGCTATGCCACTATTATTTTCTCCCGCCAGTTTGTGAGCTCTACTTTAACTACATCTGGCTCTTCACATGCCCTTAGCAGATACTGATGCACTAAATTGAAATATATTAGAGCTTTATAATTCAAAATTCTATATAGGCTAGTAGCATAAACTTTGCATGGACCTGGTTAGAGAACCAAAGTCTTGAACCTCACATAAATCCATTAAATAAAAATTTCCACCTGAAATAGATATTCTGGTGATTCATCAGCACATTAAACTTCGAAAATTCCTGCTCCAAAAAAAAGGGTAACTAGGGCCAATTACTGATGGACTTGACAGATAGGTAAAAGTAGAAACATGTCTACTAAATGGAAATTTATTGATAGTTTCTGAATTGAGGAGTTATCAGAGCATGAATATTATTCAGAGTTAACCTCTCAGCTAGGGTAAGATGACTTCACAGTAGGACACTAGAGTGGTTTCTCAGTGAATGGTAATTTATGTCTACCTCTATCCACTGGAGAAGATTCTGTAGTATCTTTGGGTAGCTTGGGTCATCACAATTGAGAAAGTGCTCTTGGGTGACAGTAAGAGGAGGTCTGAAAAGTTTCTAGGCATTTCTACATACATGGGGCAGTCTTTCCTTGAAAAGCATCAATGCAGCTTTAAAGATGGTGCACATTGAATCTCACTGGAATATAGCTTTAAAAGACAGCAAGTTAGCACAATGATGTAAGCAGGAAGTAATGATCATCTCTTTGTGTTTTGGTAGTACGAGGTTAGTTCAGAGTTAGGACAGAAACACCAGCAGAATTTAATGATATAGGCTGAAAGAAAAAGAAATAGATCTTAGTTTTCTCCTTTCAGAGAAAGAAAGAGTGGCAGTAACACCATCAACCAAAAATCCACTGCCATTTATCTTTGGAAAAGAAAAGATGCGTGGAAGGAAGAGTCAGAAAGACTTGGACCAGTCCCACGGGTCTTGATTTCATTGCTCTTATCTACTACGCACCTTCTGTGTGCCTAGAGCTGTGCCTTGCCACACATTTATTCCTTCCAAGAACTCCTAATGTTGGCATTTATAGTATTGTCTTGCAGAAGAAATTGAGGTTAAGTGAAGTTATTCAATGTGCTAAAGAATTCATCCCCAAACCAACAAATGCTGACTCCCAGCCCCAATTTAGTCTTCCCTCTCCCACACATAGAGAACACAGTTGTGTCAGTTGTCATGAGTAATCAAAGCATGGCAACCAATTTGAAAGCCATTCTGAAAAACACTGTGGATCATCAGTAAAGAGTGTAACTATGCACTAGACGTGCTGCCCTGTGGTGGGAGAATCTGGCCCAAGGGGCTGCATATCTTTAATACCTTTCCTGAAATGTCTAAACTAATGAAAAGGAACTGGAATAAAAACCACTCACTACAAATATTGTCAATTAACATCAAGATCATCAATACTGACAAATTATTAAAAGCTCCAGGCAGCTTGTGATTGTACTAAAATTGAAATTATGCACAGATGATGTCAAAGATGCAATGATGAGGAGACAAGGCAAGACAGAAGAGACAATTTGAGTCACCATAAAGGAGGGGGAGAGTTGAATACATTCTCCTTTTCTACCTTCCCCCACTCCAATAAATGTGTGCCTGACTTCTCATTTGTATTTCTTCTAGATCCTTCTGAATGCATTTATTCTTCCTTCATCTGGATTTTCCCAATACAGATCATTACTACTGCCCAATTAATGTTCTACTTATATGTTACTCTATCTACCAGAACATGACTCTCCTTAAACTGGTAGTATTATTATTTCACTTTTACCTCAGCTCATAGAGTAACATGTGACTTGCAGAACTTCTCAACAAAGCCTTGTAGGTTTCAATTAGCAAAAATAGAGTTCCAGCAAATGTATGATGTTGTAATTTTGTTACACCTGTTGTTCTTTTCCAGTGTATTTAATATTACTAATCTTTTTGTCTCAAAGCACAGAGCTTATTTGGTTTAGGAGAGCACTGGGGTTCTGACCTCTTTTTAACTTAGTAAATATTATCTAGGTTTATTCATATAGTATCATGTATCAATAATCCATGCTTTATTATTGCTCAATAAGAATCCATTGTGTGGACATGTTACATTTTGTTCATCCATTAGTCTGTCAATGGATTATTTCTGTCTTTCAGATACATGAAGGCAGATGCTGCGATGTCTTTCATGACAGAATCAATTTATAAGAAATATGCATACTAGGAAAATCCATAGAAACATAAACCTAACAGTTTCTTGAGGCAGTGGGGAAGGGGGTAACTATGTAATTGATCCAAAGTTTTTTTTGGGATGATAAATAAGTTTCAGTGTTTGATTGTGGTATTGGTTGCATAGCATGCTAAATGAACTCAATGTAACAGATGTTATAATCTAAATTGGTAAACTCACGTCTATTTTTCCACTACAAAAAGTGTACATTTGCCATTATATTATACATATATTACGAGTTTATTTTTATAGTAATATATGTAAACATATTTATATGTTGCTATATGTTTATAATGTGAATATAAGAGTGGCATGTTTCTTTTAAATTATGAATATATATATATATATTCATATATATGTGTCATATATATATATATAATTGAACCAGGAATAAGATCTTTTTAGTCACAGAAAATATTCAGTCTGTAATCCTGTGGTTTTCTCTGATTACATGCAGAACGTGAGATACTGATTGGTCCAATGGTGACAATAGCTTTAATTACTACTACTAGCAATACAATTTTCAGAGTATTTTACAATATATATCAGTTACCATAGCTTTTACTGTCATTTAAATTTGGATAAACAAAATATTTTAAAGAAATATTATAGCTGTATTCAATTTATAAAAATTATTCATTACAAGCACATCCATAAAAGCTAAACGTTAGGATGAAACATTTAAGAAACAACAATATAAACAGTTGTTATTTAAAACATGGAACATTAACATGATGAAATATTGGAACTAAAATTTTCATGCAAAATTCAAAGCATAAAATAGCAAATTTTAAAACTTAAGAATATAATTCATTTAAGATGCATGCAAGAGTTTGATTGATACTAGATTCATATTGAAATGGAAAATACAGTAGGATGACTTTACATGGCTTTTGTCCTTTAGAAATTATTAGTCAGTCAGTATTAATTTTCTTCAAAACTATTTATGAGTACCTAGAGTGTGCCAGAAACTATTTGGAGTTCTCAACTCCATAGCAATTAGGCTTCTGCACTTAGTATGTTTTGTATTCTAATAGAGAAGATTGGCGGGAGAAAGTCATTACAAAGTTAATTATTTAATTTCATTTCTTACAAGTGGCATAAAAGAGATGCTCAAGGACTCTTAAGAAAATGGACATATTTCATTAGCATTCTCTGTTGGATAGTCATGGGAAAATGCCTAGAAACAACTGAGTTTAAGTGTATAAAGGTGCTAGGAGATGTCAGGAATGTTAACATAATTACATAAGTTATTCACTTTTGTGTGGTAAAGAGCAATAATGGTTGCCACAGATGCCTTACAAAAACTCACAGAAAGAGAAGATACAGATCGGGGATTTAAAAAATAAGAGAGAGAGCTTCCCACTAACAAAAGCTGTTCAGAGCAGTCAGGATCAGATGGAAGCCACAGATCCTAGGATCAAATTCCCACTTCTGGAAATGACATGACTTCACTATAGCCCCAACTTCTCATCTGTAAATCTGGGACAACTGCTTCTAGGCTGTCATGAAGATACACTCAGAAGAATGGCTTGCATATGTGAATAGTAATATGTTGGCTACATGAAGACTATGTATGAGAGTTTTTCAAAACACCCTAGAAAATAATTGCCAAAGAAGTTGGAGAGGAAAAAATTCAAGATGGTACAGTAAAAAATGAAGCAGATATGAATGTCTAATACTGTTAAACACATATATTTAATAAAGGTTGAGGCCATTATAGTTCGTTATATCCCAGAAGGTAGGGGACCCAGACTGAGCTATAGGATAAGGAGAGAACTCTTTTGGGGTTGTTGTCTTCCTTTTCCCCCTTTCTTAAAAGAAATAATAGCTTTATATTTTATAATGGTATAAAAAGAAAAAAGGAAAAGGTACAAGCTTCTTATACAAGGAGACAAAATGGCTTCCTCTTCCCATGTCACAAAATTTCTAGTGACACACAGGAAATTACTCTCTAGCATGTTTGTGTGGTCATAACATTTGCTCTGCCACAGGCCTAAAAGTAAAGATTTAAGTATTTCCAATATCTCCTTTAAAGGCCAGCACTTAATTTTTGTCATGGCTCTTCCCTGAAGCCCTTACAGTCCCCAGTGTTAGTATCCTACTGATTGAGTTACAGAAGAGCCGGACAGATTTGTCATCACAAGTGTTGGCCCAGTAATCATGTTTAGAGCCAAATGTGACTTAAGTGAAAGGGTGAGTACTGAAGGCCTTTTGCTAATTTTGCAGATTGCTGCAGGCATTTCCGGTACAGAAAATGCTAACTTTTAGCAGCTCCAAAAGTTGGATGGGGCAGAACAATAGAGGTAAATGGAGACGCCAATGCTTTTCACAATGAGCACCATTCAGAATAATAGTTCTTGATCCTGAATGGTTGCCAAGTATCTTAGGAAAGAAAACTATGAAAAAATGAGCAATCTTCTTTTGGGGGGAAGAGAGGGGCTGAAGATGTATCATTATCAGTTTGATCAATGTGTTAGAACAATTAAGAGAATAAAATCTTCACAGGTCCAAATTACTGTGCAAACACCACAAATACAGAATTCAAAGGGACAATGAAACACAAAATCAGATCCAGACTCTTCAAAATCAAAATAGAAGTAATGTTTAAAAAGTAGGTGTGAGGGGGCAGATGGGAAAGTAAAGGCAGAGGGGAGGTGGGGCTTTATAGCTTAAGAAGGAGAAATATGCCTATTAACCTAACCCATTTCCTCCTGTGCAAAATATATGATATAAATGACAACTTCAAATTATTTCTTTAATAAAATGAAATAATATAAGAAAAGAACCTGGCTCTAGGAGTAGTTCATTAAATGCTGTTTTTTCTGCTTTCCTCCATGACAAAGACAGCTCCAGAGGCTGCCTGGGATTCAACAAGAAATTACAATTCCACTTGTTCAACCTACCCAGAAAGGTAGCATTCTAATCTTGGTATCTGAGTAGAGTCTTAACCCACATAACGCGTTGAGTCTATCAGCTTCAAAGCCTGATGATCTAATTGACCCTCTGCCCTGCAGCACTGTGATATTCTGAACTAAATCCATTTACTCTTTCCTTAATTAGTTTCATTGTGCTACAGATCTTGGGAGTAATTCCACCCTTGCTTAGAGCCTTCTTAAGGATGCTATGGATAAGAAGCTTAAGTTCAATTTTAAGGCATCCTGCTAATGATCAAGCTTTGGTCCTTCATCCAGTGCCTTACAGCTGTGTGCTGGCTTTCTTCTTCTTAGATTTAGTTGCATAAGAGTTTTAGATGAACTAGGACTTATATTAATTTTCTCCACATTTATGCCTCCTTCCTTGAGAACTGCAGAGCTTACCTACTGTTCTCAGTTTTACATGTCGGTTAAGGTTGATTAGATCAGTGGCAAATGCCTGCCTAAAGTAATCATGTCTTCTTCCATGCATTTGGAATCTGGATGCTAAAAAGTTGTGACACTCTGTAGAAATCCAAGCAGAAAGGTCATACAAAGACTGCCAAATAGCGATGCAATAAAGGCATACATAGAAAAAGATCAATCTGAACCAGAGGGCTAAAACAAAAATCTCCCAAGAGAAGGATACATGAGAGAACATATGCCTGCCAAAATAGAACAAGGGCAGAAAGATGTGGTTGATGATTTAAAATCTGTATGAATTTCCAGCATTTCATTTATTATGCACCTTTGGTATCATGCAATGAATCTTTTTGTTTTTAAATTAAATGAATGTACCTCTCCTCTTCCTTTTTCTTCTCTCCTCTCTTCTATCTCTTTTACTGGCTTTGTGTGTACACAAACTCCAAGCCACCAGAACAAGAGTTTAACTTTGAATCAAAGTCCTAAAGTGTTTTCTAAAAGACCACCTTTATAACACGTTCCAGCAACATACAGAAATTCACCTATGAATATGGTCTCTGTCCTCCAGCTGAGAGGCTCAGATCTTTCCCCAAAATTTGTCCATAGATCCTGCCCACTTCCTAGAATGACTGCTACTGTCAGTTGCATCATTCATACTTAACAAGGCTAAGGAGAGCAGAGGTAGAGGCAGATTCTCAAACTAAAACAAAAAAATTGGGAAGGTTTTTGGAATCTAGAAATAATGGATACAATTATACACACAGTCACATAAATTTCCCTATTCAGATAACCAGAGAATCGGGAGAGAATAACTTTAGCTCTAATTCCAGATTGGTTACATCCAAATTGCTGAGTTTTAATTAACATTAAAAAGAATGGGTTAATTATTACATCACACATGTCTATCTTATAACTTGTTCATATGCACCCTTCCATTACCCACTCTCATTTGTCCCTTGCCATCTCATTTTTACTTGTCCCTTTCTTTTCCACAAGTGCAAATATCTCCCTTCTACATTTATGTGTCACCCCCCATACACTCACACACAAATGCTTTGATTCTGCATATTAGATAAAACAAGAGCCATGATGGTATTGGTTTTACTGAGTCTGCTTTACTTTACATAGAATTATGACATTCACGCCCATCCATTTTTGTTCATGATAAATAATTTAACACTGTGTTTGTGTGGTAAGTGTGTGAAAGTGGCTGTATGTGTATTTATGCATATTCATACATACATGCACAAGTTATTATATGCTTCACACTTTCTTTATGCATTAGTGTATTAGTGAACATTTATGATGTTCTCATATCTTGAGTATTGTTAACAACACTGTAATAAATACAGATCTATAAAGTTCTCTGTGGAATACTGACCTTGATTTGATCTGCCTGGTACTATATAGTTGGTTCATATGGTAGTTCTATCTGAGGAATTTCCATATATATTTGCTTGGCTAAACAATGTTAGCTTGAACAATCACTAATAAAATTTCAGACTATTAATCATAAAACACAGGTATAATATAATATCCCATGATGCTACTATAAAGCTTAGAGGAGAAAATGAACATGAAGGTGTTATATAAACTGCTAATTACTATATAAATAGGGACTCATTTATTTTCTTTACAGAAAATAAGTTTTAAAGACTTGCACTAACAGAAGCACCAAAAAAAGTCAGAGAATCCAGTTTATTTAGCAAGTGATTTGTAGATGCCTCAAACACATCACATTTACTTTGGAAACAATAAAAGATGTGCCCAATCCCAAAATGGCATCATCCATAGACATAGCGGTCATTCTTTGGTAAAGGAGGAAAAAGATTGAGATTTTGTACTAATTATCATATTCCTAAAAAACAAGTGGCCTAATAATATGTATAAAACTTCATTAGGCATGGACTTCTACAACCTTTGTTTATCTTAGAATTATCTTTATGATTCAATATGAATTTGATATCATAGTAGGCATAATAAGAATATAGAAGGAACTAATCCAGTGCTTTCCTAAGAGAGATTTTGCTCGGTCAATTGGTTTAAAAATATAACTAATTCAGCATCCCTTTATATAGCCATTGCTCACATGTTCAATCATTCAATCAACTAACATTAAGGTTATAGTGTGCTAAACCAAAAGCAAATTAACTCTAACTAAAGCAATAAGATTGCGCTCAGGTATTAAACAATAAAACCTATACATTGTGAATTGGAGTCAAGATATGCAAAATGAATGTTAAGAGAATGTGTGGGTTTGTATCTGAAGATTAGCTGGGAATATCAGTATATGTAAAGAAATAATCATGTTCACATGGCATACATAAGGCAAAATGTTAATAGAATAATACCAATCCAAGCTTGTGTCCATAGACTGAGCCATAAGGATGCTCACAAGCTAATACAAGTTCTGTGTTCACCTAAAAGGTATGGCCCAATAGTGCATATGGGTAAATTTACTATGGCAGTAAATTATCAGATATTGACACATAATGAGCATGAGCATATGAAACATAATCCTCATTAGTGATACTACACTGAAAAGGGTGATGAGTCTGTATATAATATACATCACCCTTTTCACTGTATGTGTGATGTGTGTTAGAGTGTGTGTGTAGATTATATATATATATATATATATATATATATATATATATATATGCATACAACAATGCAGATTTATGGATTGTTTAGTAACTTTAAAATTAGCATTATGGTTTCATGTATCAGTTCATTGTGAATGCAGGCAGGAATAGCCTTATGATCATATTTCTGTATCTGAAAGGATGTAGACCATACCATGTCCTTTTGCAGCAACCAACTAGGCTGAAACATTGTGTTATTTGAAATACATTTTCACTGTATCAGCCAATCCTTCTTGCTTTTGCAACCATGTTGGCATACAGCATAAATACTGGTGCCAAGACTACTTGGATTTTAATCAAAGCAGAGTAAATCTGGGCAAGTTTCTTCATCTCTTTGTACCACAGGTTGTAAGTCACTTTGTACCTTGTATGTAGATGGTGATTCCAGTAGCATGGAATGACTAACATACTGAATAATTTGTATCTTCAGTACAGAACTAGTCCCTAATATACTGCATAACTCCATCATTATTGCTGCTGTTAATATTTTTATTAGATGATTATGATTATGATGTGGTGTGTGTGTGTGTGTGTGTGTGTGTGTGTGTGTGTGTGTAGATCAAAGGGCAACTTGTGTAAGTTGGCTCTCCCACTATGTGGGTCCTGGAGCTTAAGCCTGGATCATTGGACTTGGCAGAAAGTGCTTTTCCTCTCTTAGCTTTTTCTCTGGCCAACCATTATTATTATCATATCTTGGTTTTCTTTTACTTGTACCCCTCTTTCCATTCCTATCATCCCCCATTTTTCAACTTTCTAAAGTGCAAATTGTGCAAATGCTGGCAAGTCCAAACTGCCTAATTCACTTAGAAATTACAAATGATGAAAGTAGAAAACAAGAGACCACATGTCAGATGGCCTTGGAACCTGGACATTAATCAGTGACAAACCATGACCATCAGAAGAATATAAACTAAGGATGTATGAAGAAATGTGTGGCCCATTGTTGTAGGTGGCTATTTAGGAAATGAATTGAAAGAGGTGGGTAGTTGGGAAGAAATAAACTAAGTGATTGTAGCAATAAATCCAAAAGACCGAAATGAGAATTGAATAAAAGGAAATGAATTAGGAACCCATTGAAAGGGTATAGAATGTACAGTAAAGTGATAGGTTAGAAACAGAGTCTTGAATAGTGTTATAACCAAGCTGAGAATCTACATCAGATATTTAGTCATCATGTACATCAATTTACACATCAGAAAAATTTAAAATACCCTTCAGGTTTACATAGGTATTTAATGTTTTAGCAAGACAAAAATATTTAAATCATTAGGGTATAGCAGCAATCAGGCACTCACAATTGTTCTGGCAAAGCACCTAAAACACCATAACATGGATGCTAAAGGAAAACTTTGCACTAGGGCCTTTTAAGGCTTCAATGAGTGGGTAGGTAGTGAAGTAAAAGACTAAAATAGGGAAAGAAAAGCATACTCAGTTGTTCATGATGCTTTGAGATGCTTGAGCTGTCCAAATATTACGTGTTGTATGTGTACTTACAGAAGAAAAGGCTATTACTGAAATGTTTGCTCTCTTCAATTTTTAGATAAAGAAGTTAAGGCTTTGAGCAATAAATATTGCACCAATTTCTAAGGGTTATACTCATGGTTGAATATAAAGTATATGTCAAATATGCAGAATGTTCTGCCATATATTGGGTACTAAGTATTTGTTCATTGTTAGAGTCCCTGTGCTGTCACTACTGCCATTTGCTCCAAGTTCAACAGCTGCTGAGTAATAGAGGCAGTATTAAAACCCAAGAATGTTCAACTTCAAAGCAAGATCTACTAAACTGTGAGTTGTTGGGTATATGCTTCCTACAGTGATGATGGCTGCAGACTGTATAATCTGAAGAGAACACACATTTCTGGCCTCTAAAACCATGTAGCCACACACTGGTACCTGGACAACATGTTTTAGAAGAAAAGAACATAGTGTGGGATGGAGATTGCAGAGACGAGAACAACGAGTCATAAACTCCGTTTTAAAATTCAGTTGGTTAAAGATGGGGAAAAGAAAATCCATGTGAGCTGAGTCCTGGAATACACATGAATAGAAGAAATTCAGATGACCCAGAAGAGACACCCTGAAGTGTCAGCTCCCCAAACACAAATTTGAAGATTGGTCGGGTGAGAAACGGAGCACTCAGATTCTGAAATGACTATGACTAAGACCTTCAGGATCGCTTGGAGTGAAACTTTGGTTGTCAAAAGGAAAGCAGCCAAAGCTGTGTTTGCTTGATGCTTGCAGGAGTTACACTCGTAAGAAATCGTGGGAGGCACACATGGAACTCCCCACCCACTGGGGTTGATAATTCATGCTAATTGTACACATTTCCAAAGCCTCCCGTGTGAGAAGGAAAAAATAAAAATGTTCTCTTAACATTTCTGAAGTTCATAAATGTGGCAAATGTTCAATAACTATATTTAACTCCTGTTGCACATTCCCTAGCCCTGGAAATATATTAACCAACAATTTCATACACTCTGCAAAAGCAGCACACATTTCTGTGCTTTTCTTTGCCCTTTCTAGGTGACCACTTATGTCTATCACAGTATGAAAAGGGTAGTCCAAGCTTACCTTTTCTAAAGGTTGCACTGATAAAATACTCTATATTGACAGTTTTTCTTTCTACATTTGCATTTGGTGTTGAATTCCAGTGAAGTCCTAGTCAGTTGGCAGTAAGAACTGCATGCAAAGGCATAGAGTACACAACACCCCCCCACTCCCCCTCACACACATATAACACACAGAGAGAAAATTGGTATTGAACAATTGAGTTCTGCTCCCTGTTATTTACTCAACCTGTATCATAGATATTACCCTAGGTTCTTGCTTCTTGTCTCAGAGCATAATCCTTGAACCTGCATCAAAACATAAATATTTGTCAGAAATGCAGTCTTATGCCCTACCCTAGGTTAATTGAATCAAAATCTATATTTTTAGAAGATGCCCTAGTGACACGTTTAAATTCTCAACCCACCTTGCTAACACCGAAAGCAGATATCACCACTGATAGTTTCCTCACCTGTGCCGCACCATGCAGGGTAAGTTTCTCCAAGGGAGAGTGGTATCTCATGTGGTCTGGTACCCAAACATCTAACCTGATCCCCAGTAGAAATGTACTTGTATTTTTGTGCTTATTATTTGTCAGGTGCTAATGTATTGCCTTGATCCTTTTATCTCTGCCACAAACCTTTGAGAAGATTATGATTTCCTTTTGGTTGATAAAGTAACAGCAGCTCAGTAACTGTAAATAATGCTCGAAAAGTCATACAAGCCCATTCAGCTGAACTGATGTTTACATCAAGCCCCATCAGACACCACAAAATGTGCTCTTAACCACTATTTTACAGCAACGCCTCGCTAGATGGTGAACAGATGTTTATGGAATTAAGCAGATTTTACTCAGTAAAATAATGACTGAGTCCTTTCTTCTGTTTGTCATGCAATGAAAGGGCCAGGAATACAGTTTTAATTCACCATGAAGTTCCAATATGCCAGAAGCATCCTGTCTGTGTTCACAGAAATGGCCTATAACTATGCTAGGAATTCCGCATCCTACCCCCCACCCCCCTCCTCTCTCCTCTTGAAAGATGTGCAAGTGTTAGTAAGCCCTGCAGACAAGCAATCCGTCAGGCAGAAGGCAGCCCAGAGCCTTTAAATAAAACATTCTCACAGCCTTCCACGGAGAGCATGGAGACAAATACTGCGGATGTGAAAGGTGTCGCTGGGATTACCAATGACGTGCTAATGGCTGCTCAGGCAATCTCAGTGCCTCCTGCGCTGTGAGTCACCGGTTCCCTTTGGAGCCTGCGCTCACGTCATTCAGGGACCAAGAGCTATTCACAGATCACTGACTAAAGGCAGGCTTGAGCCAGGCCTGCACGCCCCTAGCCCTCTCCAAAGAACTAAGGTCACAAAGACAGGAGGCCCCAGAGCTTTTTATCACAGCCACAAGAAAGAGAGAGGGAGGGTAGAGCTTTCTGCCTTTCTCTCATCTGTTCCTCTCACTGGACTTTTGAAAATAAGAACTTCACTCTTGTTCCAGAACTCCTAAACACTTACTTTCCTTCGTTTGGGTTCTTTGTGTAACTGCTTAGTTGAATTGATTGTGATTTCATTAGTTTGTTCTTGCAATAATGAGAGCACCTGCGAGACAAGGGGGAAAAAGCAATGTAATATTCTGAGACATCACAGCTTACCCTGCCCTGATGAAATCCTTTGAAATAAAACATCACTTGGTTTTCCCACCAGGCACTTCTATATGAAATAAAGTCACACGTCTGCTCTGGTCACTCTGACAGCTCCTGTGACAGACATTTCCAAATCAACTTTCAAGAAGTCACATCTTGGTAAGTCTAAAGAGCACTATATTTAGCTCTTTGGAAATAATTTGGAGTGCAAACTGAACTAAAAAAAAATTCCTCAGAATGAGATGGATGACTTGGGGAAATAAGTAATAGCCACAGAATTTTTTATTTCTGAGTAACCCATGATCTGCTGGATGGACATTTAACTCCTTGCCCTCCCTCAAGTTCCAAAATTAGGACAGGCTCAACTCCCTCAAGGTTAATCACAGGTTTATCATAGAAGACAATTTTCCTGGTTAGCAGAAAATAATGGCATTCATTGTATAAGAGACTAGAGGTATATAATAGCTCAGGTTTGTTTTCAGTGTTAACAGCAAAACACATGTGGCCCAGTACTTGTTTCTGGAGAGAATATCACATTGAAATAAAAATTAGACACTAAAATTGTAGAAGAATAGACTACATTTTTCATTATTTCTGGAGCTTCATTTCCCAAGTTAAGGGTAGAGTTCATAAAGTTGACTGGATTGTTCAGTTAAAGAGGAATCATGGAACAGTATGCAACAGCCTCCTTCTTTCCTCCTAAGGTAAAAGTCACATACAATGTAGACGCATTTTTCTTAGTTGTGGCCCAAAGAACTTTGACTTTGATATATGCCATTGGAAAAAACAAAGGCTATTCTTTTGAACAAATACATTTTTTTCATTTATAGAGAAATTCTACAAAGATGTATGGTATGACCAGCTCTGCTTGTGATCACAGAAAAGTAATCAGTTCATTTAAGATGCTGAGGGGTCGGTCTAACATATTGAAGGACCAAAAATATTTTTATTGATTATATGTCCCTCATGGATTGATTCTTACATTTGTTTAAAAATGTAAACATGTATACATAGAAGGTATATATCTCAGTTATTCTATGTTCCATTCCCTTGGACAAGCAAATGATACATCCTGTTTAATAAACCAATTCTGTTGTAGAATCAACGTGAGAATGATGCTTAAGTGGTAGAAGGGGAGGTGCAACTTGGCACAAATTATTGGGAGACAGTGAGATGTGTTAAGAAGTGCCTTGAAAATTCACCAGGATGGTGGAAGGAATGGAGTATCAACAAAGTTATCTTGGCATGTAACATCAAGCATGCTATTAAAGCTCTGGAGTGCTTCTTCTCTTTGAAGATGTGATAGGAAAATCCCCACTGAGCACTGACAAATGCAGGTTCCACTGTACATTCTTCTCTGTCTCCTCTTAGTTACTCCTCACAATAACCTATGAATTATTCTTTTTTAAATTCTCATGCTCTTTGTGAGTCTAGAATTTGTATGTAGTTCACAAGTCACAAATGTACAATAAGGATTCCTAACCTACTTTGAAGAGTGTGTAGGAGGATATGAATGTATGTGTTGTAAATGGATAATGTAAGCCTGCTCAGAAAACATTCAGGAAAGATTTTGGCCCACAACCCAAACCTTTGCAAATGTTTTTCTTGAAGAGAACTCAGATTTATTGCAGTGGTTGCCTAGAGCATTTTTAAAACAGACTTTAAGTACATTACCCCAGGAGTAGAATTTTCTTCTTACTGCTTCAGTGCTGTTAAAAAAAAAAAAAAAAAAAAACCAATGACTTTTCTTCTATTTTTACCATTTACCATATTTCCTCCATATTTTGTGTCTATTCTTTTAAATAGAGAAGAGAAAGTGTAAGACTAATGGAATACATCCATATCTAGGCAGAATCTACCTAAACAAATATTTAGATTAAGGACGTCAAAAACAATTTGATTTTTTAAAATAAATTTATTTATTTATTTATTTGTTTATTTATAGCCAAAATGCTGCTTGCTTGTCACCTCCCCACAGAGTCCCTCTCCCACCAACTCCCCTTTTCCTCTGATAGGGTAAGACTCTCCTGGAAATCCCCCCACCCTAGCACATTAAGCCTCTGCAAGATTAGGTCTATCCTTTCCCATTGAGGCCAGACAAGATAGCCTTCTTAGGGAACCAATTCCATAGTCAGACCACAGCTTTAGTTGTTGGGACCCACATGAGACTGAGCATCTGCTCATATGTATGTTGGGGCTGGGGGGTTGGTCCAGCCTGTGTACGCTCCTTTGGTTGGTGGCTCCATCTCTGAGAGCTCTAAGGGATCCAGGTTAGTTGACACTGTTGGCCTTGCTGTGGAGTTCCTATCAACTTCAGGGCCTTCAATCCTATCCCAAGCTCTTCCACATGAGTCCCTAACCTCCATACAAATTTCGGTTGTGGGTATCTATATCTATTTCAGCCAGCTGCTAGGTGTGCCTCTCAGAGGACAGATTTGCTTGGCTTCTGTCTATAACCATAACATAGTAACATTAAAAGTGTTAAAGATTGGCGCTTGCCCATGAAATGGGTTTGAGTTGGGCCTGTTATTGGTTGTCTAGTCCTTCAGACTGTGCCCCATCTTTGTCACTGTATTTCTTTTAGACAGGACAAATTTTGGGTCAAAAGTTTTGGGGGTGGGTGAGTGTCCTTATTCCTCCACTGGGGGTCCTGCCTGGCTACAGGAGATGGCCTCTTCAGGTTCCATATCCCTACTGTCAAGGCAACCCTGGCAACAGCTGACTGAATATTTAGGATATGAGAGACCTGGATTCAAGGTAAATGCTGAGCCTTCTAGTTGAATAGTCGTGGTAGGTGTTATTAGTCTCTTTGAGCATCATCCTTTAATCTAATAAAATCATTAAACTTATTCATGGAGAAATAAAAACTAATAGAAGAAAGCTGTAGTTTTAAAGCCTAGAATTGTAAAAGTTTTTTGAAAGATATACATCTCTCCTTGGAGTCTCTCTCTCTGTGTATGTATGTAAAAACCAAGTAGTTTCTAGAGATTCTAATTCTATAATTAAAAAAAAAAAAACTTCTCAGACGATCCCTGACTGGCCATATTTAGCCCTGAAATAGAGAACTCCAAGCCAAGATTTACTCCCCAGGGCAGAGCCAAGGGAATATGACTGTCATGTTGTATCTCCTTATTCTTAGAAAACTATGTCAGTATCTTGGATGTTATATACTAAGAGTTTTTAGCTAGCTTTGTATCTTTTTATAATAAGTGATTAGAAAATGGTTTTGTCAAAAACACAGCCCTTTACTACATAGTCTGAAAAAAGCAATCCTTCTGTTACATTATTGTGATTTTTAATTTTGGTAAAGTACACTTGGCAATATGTGAGGAAGATACACCTTTAAATTAACTTGTCTGTGCAGTTTGAAATTGATGAGCATCCAACATGATCTAAGGCACTATGTTACATGTCTTATAATAGAGATTGTCCTGTGAATCTTTCAATGATCAAGTCTTCATTGTTTAATTCTACAATATAGTTTGATATTTGTATGAAAGGCAAAGTATATATTTACTTCTTAAAATGTGGATAGAGATATCAGCACTGTCTTAACATTGTTACCTTGCTATTTGTCATAATGAGAAGCTATAGAAATAACAATTGAAGCTAAGTAAGAATCTCTCCATTTTCTTGAGTGACATCACTATTTTCTAAATGTCCAAAACTTCATTATTTCCTCCTGTTAAGTAAGAAATAGTAAACATCCAACCAATATGTTCAGTTCATTGCACAAAGAAAATTAGATTCATGACCCTAGGGAGCTAATATTCATAGGGCACTCCCTCTAAACCAGAATTCCTGAAAAATATACTATTGATATTGGATATGATTCTTTGTTGTACGGTCTTTACTATATACTGAAGAATATTTCAATGTATCAATGTATCATTTTCCTTAAGATTGTTATTATTTTGGCAAACAAAAAGACTCCATACATTGCTAAAAGTACTCCTATAAGGTTTAGGAGTCCAAATTTCCCAGAATAAGAACTACTTCTCTTGATCAAAAAAAAAACAATACATAACTAAAGTCAATGGAAGTTCCTTGCAACTGGCCTTGGCTATCCAACATCAGAAATGAATTCTAAAATATTACTAGTTTCCTTAGAATATCATGATATAACCTCGCGATAGAATCCATATGAAGTCACACCTATATCTTTCAAAATTCAAACATTTTTCAGACAATATCATATTAAAACCAAATATGTATATATATTAGTTACTCTGAAGGCATTGGAGCCACCATAAACAATCATGGACATATTTTAAAGGATATTGTTTCCCACATCCTGGCCTTTAGAAAATACAACACAGAAAGACAACTATGTCATGTCCATATAAATTGTTTTCTTTACCTACATAACCACATGTTAACCTGCATAGACTTTTTCCTAGGTTCTGGAAATTCTTCACAGTTGGAAATTTGTTTATAGCCACCTAAAGTTAAGACAAAACAGAGAATTAGAAAAATATCTCCACTATTTTAGATTACCTAAATCTTAATTAAAGCAGTAAATTATACTTCAATTCCCACTTCAAATCAATAGGTAGGCAGTCTAGCATATTGAATTGGGAAATGTTCTTAGAGCATATTTATAAGTAGGAAAGAACATCATATATGGTAGGTAAATATGTTCTATCCACAGAGTACTGAAACACCTAGCATTTGCCAACTTTATTACAAATCCAGTTTTCAGTGTTGGGATTCGTTATTTATATGGAAAGGTACTAAGTCTGTGAATGGGTTTCCTATGTCTACTCCTGCCTAGCTCTTTAACCTTATTGTTATCAGTATGGATTTGCTCAACAACTTGTAGAGCCAAGCTTTTTCTCTAGCATGTCAGGTGAGCTGCAAGTAAAACTCGTATTTAAAAAAAAAAGGATGAATAACTCACCTGAGCTTCAACTAAGATTCTGGCTTGCAAGATTATTAGGCTAAAGTAATATAAGAATCCTCTCATAATCTATTTGTTTTTTCACACACACACATATGGATGAGGTCATAGACATATGCTAGATTCTTCTAGATCAGAAATGTATTTAATCAATCTCCGTGTTTCTAACTTCTCATGCACACAGACATCATTTCTCTGAATGACACTGACAATCTTATCTTACATTATGGTGAAATCAATTAGGACAAAAGAAAAGTCAAAATCAATTTTCAGGAAATAAAATAATTTGTATAAAATAAGATAATTTTGATACGATGTATGATGAGACCAAAAGATAATAATAGCAAATGCTTTTGACAACCAACAGTGACAGATATTGTGAAATCTCATTTAATTAGTAATTCTACAAGTGTCATTCAGAGAGGTACTCTGTAAAAGACACAGTGCTAAGAACTAGAGACAGAGTCATCTGCAGAGACAGACATCGTTCTGCCTAGGAGCATCTAGGCCACTGAGGGAATTAATCAAATGACCATCTGTGTAATTACAAATTTATATTAGAGCTCTGAAGAGATGATAACTAGAAACTCAAAAACCATGTCTTTAGAAAAGTTATTTGACACAGACTGTGAGGATTTTTAAAAAAGGGGGAGGGCTGAGTCATGAAGGTCATCAAATGAAAGAAGTGGAGTGGGTACAGGGCAAGCCATTCTGATCACATGGGACCCAGAAACTCTGAGGCTATGGAAACTGAAGAAAGTTAAAACTGGGAAGCTGAAGCAAAATGGTTTGGGAAGAATACACAATGATAAAATAGGGCCATAGATACAATTTTGTGGATGATGTGTCTGTGATCAAAGAGAAAGCTACAACAGGTTTGATGTCAGGAGTGCAGAAGTGCCAGACTGGATTTCCATAGTCAGAGCCTTGCTTTTACTTCAGTGTGGAAGGAGACAGAAAGAAGTAATAGGGAAGGAATTCTCCTCCTCGTTGGACCAGTACAGAAACCAGGACGGAGGTGGCAGTCACACTAGGAGGGTGCCTGAGACCTAAAGGAGGAGCCAGAGCTCAGGAGCAGCGTGGGGTGGGAGCACTAGTGTGATTATGGGAGGAGGAAGGAGGGAAAGGTGTGAAGAACAGGCTGTAGCTTTCAGTAGGTGTATGATGGAACCTGGCCTTCCCTAAGACAACAATGCCATGGAAAGCATCTAATTTCTTAGGAAAACACCAATAATTTTGTATGTCCTCTCTGACAAAACACAATTGTCAAGGGCAATTTGGAGGTGAGGAAGCTGAGGATTACATGAAAGAAGTGTCTTAAGTCCAGTTTTCTATAAATGGATGAACCAAGTTCTGTATCTATATGGCTATATTTATATGGCTCCAAAGCTTGTGCCCTTGAAATTTTTTATCAATTACTTTTTTCCCCCTTACAGATGAAAATAATGAGCTATGGTTTAAGGCTCAGTGCTCTGGGAACTCGACCAATTATTTGTCTAAATTCTTGAGCAGACAAAATTTTCCTTTCAAAGAAAAAGTATATATGTCTGTGAGAAACGGGAATAGAGTGAGTTTCCCATGCCTGGTTTTGCTTTTATGTGAAAGAAGAATGGTTTAGCACAGCCTTTCCCCTCATGTAGCTAATATAACATTGACTGGCTTCATACATAACCCATAATTGCTACACAAAATTTTATATAGTTGTCATATCAGTCATTCTTACTAAATACTCTGTGCCTGAAAGAAAATTTCCCTCTAACATTACTGCATCTGGGGGAGAGGCAGGTGGGGCAAACCAGTATTGAAGACAAATGTCAGATACAAACTACCTAGTAAGCTGCATTGCTACAATTACAATAGTAAATCACAACATGATTATTGAGTCATTAGGAAGCACTAGCTAAGATTACCCTTAGTATTTGTCTTACTTTTAGTTTGTGACCTTGTTGTTATTATAGCATCTCTCAATAATGACTTTCTTCTCTCCTCACTCAATTGACATTACTCTCTTTCAAAGCCTGGACTAGGACTCATAGAAACCAAGTCCTTCCTAAAGACTGTCATTTATTATATCTTTTGACACATAAATTTTCCTGTCCAAGATTTAGCATGCCAATCAACAAACATGATAAGTGATTGCTTGCACCAATTTTACATCATAGTGAACAAAGACAGTCACTAGACAAATAATTACATTAAAAGGATTATATGTCAGAGTACATATGAGTTAAATGTTAAACAAGGTGATTATTATGTAAATGAGAACTCCATGTTTTCTAGGGCAATCCAGGTAAGTGTCTTCATACTCTTTATATCTTTATACTCTTCTATGGCTTTATAAGTGTTTGAGTGGACAACCAAGAGGAGAGATGTATGATTGAGATGGAGAGCTAAATAATGGAGGGTGCTTTGTTCATGGAACAGTAAATTAGGTAAAGTCAGTGAAGTACATAAAAAGGGTCTTAGGGCTGGGAAGATGGTCCAGAGGTTAAAGCACTTGGTCTACAAACAAGTGGATCAGAGTTAAGATAACCAAGAACTCACCAACATGCAAGGAGAACATGGCAACCCAGCTATAACTGCAAACACGGACAATATCAGAGGATCCCTTCAGCTAGTACAACTAACCTCATTAGTGAACTCTGGGGTTGATTGAGAAGTCTTACCTCAAAAACTGAAGTGAAACGGCAATTACAAGAGAGAAAGATTCCTGACAATAACCTTTGACCTCCACCTGCACATGTATACATGCTTACCCACACTCATGCAAACATGGACACACAAAAATAAACATCATTCACACATAGTTATACATAAAAACAGGGGAAAAGAGAGTGAAAGATTGTAGGAGATTTAGAGACAAGGTCAGCTAAATAATAAAAAAAGGAAGAACACTGGGAACTATTTAGGATTACATAGGAAATCTCTTGCATAATTCACGAGGAGCCGGGCGGTGGTGGCGCACGCCTTTAATCCCAGCACTAGGGAGGCAGAGGCAGGCAGATTTCTGAGTTCGAGGCCAGCCTGGTCTACAGAGCGAGTTCCAGGACAGCCAGGGCTATACAGAGAAACCCTGTCTCGAAAAACCAAAAAAAATAAACCAAAAAAACATAATTCACGAGGGATTTACATTTAAATCATAGGGACAAAAGGCAGTATCACAGAGTATGGTTGTAGTTAAGAAGAAAGATGGTGTAAGTTTGCATGTATGTGTTATTAGTGCAAAATCAACTGATCTCGGATATATTTAAAAGACCTACTCGATATGATGTACTGATATATGCAAGTCATGAAAGAATAGGAAAATCATGAATTATTCTAAAACTTGGTACCTGAGACCCTGAAAGAATGAGGTAGTTACTTACTGAGATAGAGGATATTCAGAGACAAGTGGGCTTGGATGGAGAAAAGCTTTCTCTTTTACACATATTTAAGAGTTCAATATTATAAATGGCCATAAGGATGTCTCGTGGGCAGTGAGGTCGAATTGACAGGAGTTCCAGGTAGAAGTCAACACTGAAAATATATATTTGAAAGTCATTACCCTAGGCATGGTATTTATAGCAATGGTCAGATAAGATAACAGAAAGAATGTGAGTGAAGAATGTCAGCAGACCAGGTCCTGGGGCAGTCTAGCACCCAGAGTTAGGGAGGAGAAAGTGCAAAGGTGACTGAAGTGGACAGAGAGCAAAAGCAGAGCGGTTCCCTGAAGACCATATGTCAAGGAAGACGGAGTGATTGATTTTAGAAAATGCTAGTAATGGCCAGACACAAAGATTTCTCTTTCTAAATAGTTTCATCAGTTTAAAGAAAATGTATTCTAATGTTTATATCTGTCACTTTGTGGGACAGATTTTATCCATGAATATATTTCATTTGATACCAAGACTTTAAAAAACATACTGAATTATTAATATCATTTAGCCACGATGTTCATTGCAGTCTATCAAAGACTCGTTGTTTTGTTCAGTACAGGTGTGAACTCCTGTGTCTAGGGGACATCTATGAAAATACTAGGCACATATGCCCACACAGACAAAAAATGTAATGGTTATTATTTTTCTGAAACTTATCTCTTCAGCCACCATAAAAGATGTTCAATGGCAGACGTAAAATTCTCCATTATTCTTATTTCTATGTCTATGACAAAGAGAACTATGGTCTCCAAGGATACTCCCTGCACTATTTCTTGTTTGTTGCAAATTATGTTTTTTTAACAGACCAAAGAAAAATGTCAAGTTTAATGAAGGTTTATTGTTTGATTTGGAAAGAGGGATATCATTCAACATTATAAGTGTGAATCTAGTATAACTCCATGAGGACAGAAAAACCGAACAGAAAGATAGGAAAATACTTCAAAGAAACCCTGAGTATGAAAAGAATATCTTCTCAGTGTTTTGGATATGCATAAGGATATATGTCAAAAGAAAAAATAAAGCAGACCTACAACCACAAGACTGAGTTCTTAACAATCTCTATGAACTTGACAGTAGATTCTTTTATATAAGCTCTCAGATTATAGACTTGGGAGACCTAAGCTGAGAACCCAAACTGCTACTCCTGATGAAATAATATCCGAATTTTTAAGACACTAATTGCATGATAATATTTTATAATATTAATGTTATAGTAACAATTAATAGAAATACTTTATTGTATAAATATTAAGATAAATAATATACTTACTTTATTGTTGCAGAATATTTGATCACATGGTGAACCCCAAGATTGTGATTTTTACCAGAAAAATCTGTTTCTAGTTGTACTATGTCTCAGCCTTAGAACACACTTTTAATCCCTCTGGCTGGAATACAGACAGCCCCTTAGTACATACCTTTAATCCGAAATAATAAAGGTAAAGGAAGCACCCATGTTTGAAAGTGATGTCTAATTGAATGGTAGACCAAGTGATAATTCAGAGAAGTAGACAAAGAGGAAAGGGAAGCTACTTGAGGGAGCAATGCAGAGAGAGAGAAAGAGAGAGACATACAGAGACAGAGAGACAGACAGAGAGACAGAGAGAGGAGAGACAGAGAGACAGAGAGGGGAGAGAGAGAGATACAGAGACAGAGAGACAGACAGAGAGACAGAGAGAGGAGAGACAGAGAGACAGAGAGGGGAGAGAGAGAGAGAGAGAGAGGAGGCAGTTTTACTGGGGCAGTCTTACAAAGGCAGGTCACAGAGAAAGAACAAGCTAGACACAGGCAAAGTCAGAATGAGCCAGAGAATGAGCTAGAAGATTAAAACAGATTGCCAAAGTTATTTTGCCGCCAAGCAGAGCAAAAAGTCAGAATCCAAGAGGGAAGGCAGATTGAACCAGTCATCTTGGAGAGGAGATTGAGTTAAACCAGCCAGCCCGAGTTCAGAAAGAACAAGAATGGGTAAACTTATTCAGCAGTAAGGTGTAGAAGCTGAACACATTCTAGGCCTAGATTACATTGCATGGAGGCTGAAGCTTCCAAGACTAGACCTAAGTTAGCAGAGGGAGGCAATAAGCCTGGGAGATAAAACTTATATTAGGCAAATAAAAGATACTTTAATACTTTATAGTATAAAATTTAAAATATATCCATAGTTATCATTTCTGATTACAGAAAAAAATATTCTATCTGGTCATTTTCTTCCGATTTGAGAGCTCTTACTTGTACCATATCATCTAGTTCACAAGTATTCTGTCTTGTCAGCTACTTAACTGCGTTGTTACATAATCTTTTATACAAATATTTATGACTTCTATTGCTTAGACTAAATGCTTATGAAGGCAGTATCACAGATTTTTCTATCCTCAAAATCAACTTCTGAATAGCTGAGCAGGTTCTGCAATATGTAAATTGCCACACCCTTTCAAATGGTGTTATGGTAAATGATGACTAATCCTAAGGTTCAGCATAATCTATTCTTTGCCATCTAGTAAGTTCCATCTCACTAAACAACATGGCTACTTCCTGCTGAATCTCAAGCTATAGAAGCCTAATCTGTACCTCTTAAATAGCTATGCACAGCCTTCCTCTAAGGACTTTGCACACTATCATCTTTCCTCCATTTTGGTTCTAGTAAATTCCTTTTACTCAAGTCTTAAATTCCTTAGATAACTTTTCTTAGCATATTTTAGTAGTACAAATAACCTTCTGTGTACACATCATGTTTTGAAGTACATGCATATGAAGGGCTACATATACCACTGTACACATATGTTGAGGTGGGAAGATGACTTCAGGTATTTTTCTCAGGAATGTTGTCTCTGTTCATGGAGACAGGATTTCCTTGGCTATGATCTTACCAACTAGGCTAGGTTGGGAGCATTATAGATTCTCCAGTTTCCACCTCCCCGATCCTGGTATAATGAGGCAATGCTATCATGCTCAGTAGTTTTATTTGGTTTCTGAGTATTTTACAACCTAATCCATAACCTGTTACTGGAGTTTCCAACTCCAGTAAGCCATATAAAAACACATGATCCAGTTATAATTATAAGCCATGTGCCTAGATTGGGCAAATCTAGTACTATACTTATTCCCCATCTATGAGACCCTTTGCTACTTGCAATTTCTCCTAGCCACATGATTCTGCTCCATCATGACTTCCTCCTTCTCTTCTACTGTCCTCCCTCTTCTCTTCCCTTCTCCTCCTCACTCTTCCAAACCTTTCATCCCACCTTTTCCCCCTCCTTCCCAATCAGAGGATTTGACCTTTATTGACCAGTTTGAAAGGGGAGAAGGATGATATGAGATCACCTGAATACGTGATCAACTTTTAGTCAGGGGCAACCCCTCTTGAGAAAACAGAATTAACATCAGAATCAAACAGCATCAGGGCAGTCCATAACAATAACCCAAAACAACTTTAATATAGCCTGAATATACTTTCTACAGTTATCCAATTAATATTATATCACTTTTCTGAAAATCCCAAGATGCCACAGGCTACATTAGTTTTTGCTAATACATATCCAGGACCTACCAGCATGTCTAACATATCATGACTGTCAAGAACAAACTTTAAATAAATGTATATCTAATTGTCAGAAGAAAAATATATAACTTTTTCAAGATGTCTATGTTCTAATCCATAAGACTGGTAACTACATTATATTATCTGATATCTTGGGATAAATGTTGTAGATAGAACTAAGATTGATTATCCATTATTCTGTATTATCTGGACTGTTTAATGATAAGCTTTTTGAAAAAGAAGAAGGAGGATGAAGAGTAGGAGGAAAGTGAATCAGCTAGACGAAAACATGACTGAAAAAGTCAGAGAGAGAATCAATATTGCTGGGTTTTGAGGACAGAAGAATCTGAGCCAAGGGTAAAGGCAGCTTTTCCAAGGTAGAAACCAAGAAAAGTCCTCCCCGAACCCCCCCCCCCCCGCCCCCGAGCCCTCAGAAGGAGGTAAGAGGAACCGCCAAACTGGTTTCCAGAGTGGTTGTACCAGCTTGCAATACCACCAACAGTGGAGGAGTGTTCCTCTTTCTCCACATCCTCTCCAGCATCTGCTGTCCCCTGAGTTTTTGATCTTAACCATTCTGACTGGTGTGAGGTGGAATCTCAGGGTTGTTTTGATTGCATTTCCCTGATGATTAAGGATATTGCACATTTCTTTAGGTGTTTCTCAGCCATCCTGTATTCCTCAGTTGAGAATTCTTTGTTTAGCTCTGTACCCCATTTTTAATAGGGTTATTTGGTTCTCTGGAGTCTAACTGCTTGAGTTCTTTATATATATTGGATATTAGCCCTCTATCGGATATAGGATTGGTAAAGATCTTTTCCCAATCTGTTGGCTGCCGTTTTGTCCTATTGACAGTGTCCTTGGCCTTACAGAAGCTTTGCAATTTTATGAGGTCCCATTTGTCAATTCTTGATCTTAGAGGAAAAAAAAGAGAAGGAGGTAAGAGCTGTCTTGTACTCCAATATACGTCATAAAGCTGTAAGACAAGTTATAGCAACCCATGGAGTTCTAAAATAATAAATTTGCATTATTTAAGTTTGAAAGTTTATAGCAAACTTGCTACAGCATCAACAGGAAACTAATACAACCATTAGACCATGGCTTCCCCCATAGAAATTCAAAATATCTTTGACTTCATTTCAAGAAATACTCACTGAGAAAAATAGAATCATTAACAACCTAATGCACAGTGACAGAATGTATATTATTTAAGCTAGGAAAAAATAAACTTTTAAAGATGCCACTTTTAGCTTATCTCTCATATTATAGGTGTTTAAAAATGAAATTCAAAGATAGAAAGTAAGTAGCGAAGGAAAATACAAGTATATAGCTGGTGGAAAAGCCTCCAGGGGACCACCTATGCTGTGTGATAGTAAAACAGAAATAATGAGGAGAGCAAGAGAGACAGATTTGTGTAATCTGTTGTTCATACCAAGATCACGTGGAGCAACAAGAAGCACAGCATTTTTTCTGCCTCTGAAACCAAAAGGCTAGGAGGTCTTAGCCCATGCTTTAAAAAAAAGATACTAAATAACAAATACAACAACAAACAACAGATTGGCTGCAAGTGGAGAAAAAGTACACTTTGAGTAGGATTTGCCACATGGGATTAGAGGCTGTCTTATTATCTGCTGCTTGAGTTTAAAAAAAATAATGTTCACATTATATAAATAGATCCCCTTGCTTTTTGGAACCAAAATAATGTGTGTTTAGGTTATAAAATGAAATACTGGCACACAAGAGAGCTAGCTATTATATTAACAAATATTGGTAGTTTCTTTCCTATCATAATAGAAAAGCCCTTGGTTCATGTCAATAGTGGGAGTTGCTTTTGGCAACAGTTTATTTAAAGATATACTTTGGGGGGCTTAATTTCCTGCCTTGTGTTGCCTTCTAGATCTGGACTATTTTAAGTAGGCAAATAACAAGCTAATTCGGAGCAGCAACTTAGTCTGAGAAAATGGCAGTTTAATGAACACACAAATAATTTGCTCAAAAATCAATGGCTTTGCTTTTAGCCATGAACTTCAGCTGGAAACTGTCATAAGAAGAGAAAAGGACTGGCAGTTCCAAAATGGAGAGCTCTGCATGAAGTCAGCCAGTACTGAAGTGTAATGGACATTCTAAGCTTGCTCTGTTTGTGTGTGTGTGCGTGTGTGTGTGTGTGTGTGTGTGTGTGTGTGTGTGTGCGTGCGTGTATTAAATGACTAACATTTTGAAGCCTGAACAAAAATTTAATAGAATACACAGCCTTGCCATGACACAGGTATTTGCAAGGCTTATTAATAGTGGCAATGATGATGCTGTTTTAATAGAAAGCACTATGAAAGTGCAAATTGTTATTAAAGAGACTGTGTACAAATGAGGGAGAAAATGACTAATAGTAACATATTGTTCTGGGATGTCTTCCCCCAAGCTAGGCAAAAAATATCAGTCACTCAGTCAGCCATCCTTTATTTAGCACTTAATCTGTTCCCCACAGTACCCAAGCTGAGGATGTAAGAGAAGCAGGTGGCCATCACATTTGCAAGGACAACTAATTCTAAAGGCTAATGTTTATCAAGAACTCACTATATGCCAGGAAGTGCTACCTGGATTACTCATCATCTTCAGACCCACACTGCAATGTGTAAATTTCCATTTCCATTTACAAGAATAATGAAAAATAATGTAACATAGCTAAGAACTTACTTATCTAAGTAAAAGTTATACAAGTAGTATGGGTGGGGCCACAGCAGTCATGTCCTCTCATGTCTCTCTTTTCACTCAGTCATGTCCTCTCTGAAGTGACACAACATGTGTTACTATAAAACTTCACAATAAGACCTCATCAGCAAATTGCTGCCTTTAGAAAGGGATATATCATAGGGTCTGATACTGCAAATTATAACCAAAGTTATCTGGATTTCACCCCAGCTCCTCCAAGGGAGAAAATTATATGATCGTCCTTAAACATTTACTTCTTTGCTACCTCTCCCAGGGACTGTTAAAAGGGAACTCTTGTACAGCACCAACCAGAATCTTCATAGTGTTGTCATGGGATGCTAAGTAGAGAACATCATGGATAAAGCTGTAGCCAGCACAATATAAATTTTGGTTAATATCTACATGAATCAAAGCATGAGGGAGCAAATTTGGCAAAATGTCTTATAGGTAGCAACAAAGGAATAAATCTGGACAAGTGCAAAAGACTCATCAAATCTCTTCCTTTGCTTTTTCATAGAGAATGAGCCTAGGTATGCAGAATGCCTAAAGATTAACTCAGTTTGTATAAATGATTAGGCCTGTCCTCAAGGAGCTTTTCAATAGTTATGCATTAGTTGCTGAGGTTAAATTAGGACAAATTGGTTTTTGTTTGGTCTCTGGGGGAACTGTTCAACCCCCTCCCTCACTCCCCAAGCTGAGTCTTCACATTCTTGTGGCAGAGCCATTAGCCCAATCCATCCCTCCTAATCTTCTTTGAGGAATATCTAGCTCTCTTCCTCCAACAATATGTCTCAGTAAATCAAATGTACACCTTGAAAATGACAAAATGTATCAGGACACATGAGGTTTATCCTTTCCTCTCTCAGCTTAATTCTCTGACACTTTCCATCCTAAGACATGCAGATTTCCAAACACATGCTTTATTGTTTTGTATCTTATGCCATCTGTAAGGTGTCTCACCCTCTGCATTGTTCTTCTGGCCCTCAACAGTTCATACTTCCCTTCTCAGCTTAAACATACTTTCTATGTGTAGCCATCTGTAATTTTTATGAGGATTATCACACCTTTTTTCCATTTTTTATTGGACATTTTATTTACATATCAAATGTTATCCCCTTTCCTCTTTCCCCTTCAAAAACCCTCTATCGAATCCCCCCTTTCCCTGCTCACTAACCCCCCCCACTCCTGCTTCCCTGTCCTAGGAATCCCCTGCACTAGGGAATCAAGCCTTCAAGGGCCATGGGCCTCTCTTCTTGTGTGATATCTCACAAGGCTTCCTCTGGTACATATGCTACTATAGCCATAGGTCCCTCCATGTGTACTCTGGTTGGTGGTTTAGACCCTGGGAGCTCTGAGGGTACTGGTTGGTTCATATTGTTGTTCCTTCTATGGGGCTGCAAACCCCTTCAGCTCCTTGGGTCCTTTCTCTAGCTCCTCCATTGGGAACACTGTGCTTATTCCAAGGGTTGGCTGTGAGCATCCGCTTCTGTATTTGTCAGGCACTGGCAGAGCCTCTCAGGAGACAGCTATATTGGGTCCTGTCAGCAAGCACTTGTTGGCATCCACAGTAGTCTCAGTTTGGTAACTGTATATGGGATCGATCCCCAGGTTGGACAGTCTCTGGATGGTCTATCCTTCAGTTTCTGCTCTACACATTGTCTTCATATTTGCTTCTGTGAGAATTTTGTTTCCCTTTCTAAGAAGGACCAAAGGATCTACACTTTGGTCCTCCTTCTTGAACTTTATGTGGTCTGTGAATTGTATCGTGGGTACTCCAAACTTCTGGACTAATATCCACTTACCAGTGAGTGCATTCCATGTATGTTCTTTTGTGATTGGGTTATCTCACTCAGGATGATATTTTCTAGTTTCATCCATTTGCTTAAGATTTTCATGAATTCATTGTTTTTAATAGCTGAGTAGTATTCCATTGTGTAAATGTACCACATTTTCTGTATTCATTCCTCTGTTGAGGGACATCTTCTCCAGTTTCTGGCTATTTATTATAAATAAGGCTGCTATGAATATAGAGGAGCATGTGTCCTTATTACATGTTGGAACATCTTCTGAGTATATGCCCAGGAGTGGTATAGCTGGATCCTCAGGTAGTACAATGTCCAATTTTCTAAAGAACTGCTATACTGATTTCCAGAGTGTTTGTACCAGTTTTCAAACCCATCAGCAGTGGAGGAGTATTCCTGTTTCTCCACATCTTCGCCAGCATCTGCTGTCACCTGAGCTTTTGATCTTAACCATTTTGACTAGTGTGAGGTGGAATCTCACATCTTGAAACATAAAAATGACCCTGAAGCCATGAAATCGTTCATGCCTATAATCTTAGCACTTGCAAAGTAGATGGAAGACAATTCTGACCATTTTCAGCTTTATCATATGCTCAGAAGCAACCTATGCTACATGAGTACTTGTCTCAAAACTAAATATGTAAATAAAATAAAATGAAATATTACTCCAAGGATCTGTCATGTCAGTAGTTACTGTATTAATTAGCTGTTTAAGTTTATTACTTACCACTGAACTCCTAGTCTGTGCCATGGATTTTTAGCTCTTGCCTTTGCACTTACTTCTTGATAGTATTGCTACAGGATTCAACCTTGTCACTTGGGCAAAATTATTCTCTGAAAATCAACAAATAATTGCCAGAACGATTTTCTTCCTTCTAACTCAGTTCTCTGAGGCATACAGAGGAAGTCTTCAAGAATGTAGTAGAGGAAACAGCCCCGATCTTGACTTGGGTAACTGTGTTCTTAATTACAAATCTCTTTCATATTTCCTTTTTATCCCCTGAGCTGTGTCATTCACAACACTACTGCTCAGAAGATAGTTACTAAGAACTTGACTTATATTGTCTCTCATACAGTTGGTATTATTGGAGATAAATTTTGTCTCTCCTTAGAAACAAGAATTACAAGATGGCACACAAATGCACAGATGGGTGAGCAACTATTAAAAAAAAAAGCTTTGGGGAGCCATAAGAAAGCAGGATTAATTCTGAATAGAAAAAGGAAATTACCCTAAAGGGTAAGTATTAAAAAGCAGCATGAATGTTCCTTATATGAAATCAGAACATCCTACAAAAGAATTTAGGGAGCAATAAAAATCTGTGCTTACATTTTATTACTTTACAATCCTCCTTCCTTTTTGATCATAACAAGATTGTGATCTATAGCCATTACTTACCTCATTCATTCATGTAGGATTTCCTGTCGAAGAGTAACAGAAGTCATGAGCAAAAACACATGTTTTTATGCCTCATTAATCCTAGAAGAGAATGTTAAATATTCACTTCCAGAAAGGAGATGAGGAAATACTTTTTATATTTATCTGGCTATTCAAGAAGTCACACTGGCCCCAAAATTAAGACTATGCTTTGCTCTTCTAGAACTGACTGGTTTTAGGCAAATTGCAGGATAGGCATTCTAGGAGATTAATGACAGTTTCCTTTCCAAAACCTTAAGAAGAAAGCAAAAGAGGATAAATATTAATAAGTATTTATTTATTTATTTATTTAACAGTTGTGAAGAGTTCCTAAGTATAAGCAAGTGTGCTACTTAAAACAAATAAGATATGTAAAACTTATAAAATAGTGTTAATTATTAAGTGCTAAGAGCTTTATATAAGCTATGTTAAATTTGTCATAACCCTTGAGAGATAATTATCTTTTTATTTTTATAGCAACAGCAAAATGGAATAAATTTCTCATATCATATTTGCTGTGGTAAAGTTTAGAATTCAAATCCAAGAATGCTGTAATACAGAAATAAGATTTGTGGAAGAGATAATGCTAAACCCAGTCTGAAATATGAATAAGTATGTTAGTCTGTTTGTTCTAGGCTATTTTGTAGTAACAAGCTATAGTAATAATAATTTTATCTCCCTCGTTGTTCACCCCTGGTTCAGCTGCATATCATTTTTATCCTGTAACTAGGTCAGTAGACTATGCTCAAGGTGAACCACATCTACCTTATAGCAGAGGACAAAGAAAAGTGATAGAATTATTCAATGCCTCTTAAGTTTGCTTACAAGTAGTTTCAAGAACATTGATTCCCTTGTAATTCTAGTCCTTGAGGAGCAGATGCACGAGAAGCAGAAATTGCATTCCAGGCTAGGTTCCATTCTGTAGTTAATTTGAGGCTCAGCCTAAGCTATATGAGACCCTAATTCAAAACAACAGCGGCAACGACAACAACAACAACAACAAAAACCCATCCCTATTGACATTTTACAATAAAACCAAGTATTCTTTCAATGGACTATGGAGGTAGAATTATTTTATGGGGAAAGTCAAAAGTCCCTAGTATTGCTATTATAATGAGGCTTAAGTACGCAGAATGAAGTATACTCTAAATACAGGAATGAATTGATTTCAGTCACCATTAAATATAACAGATGTGCATTTAGACAGTGCAATTTCATATCAACACAGGATGTTAAGGGATTCAGACTAGGATAGTAGTTTAGCAACAGTTGGAGGCTGGTCTGACACAGTTTGTTTAAGTAAGAGGGAGTTGAATAAAAGGGCTAGAGTAAAGAGAAGACTGATTTTCTCCTTCTCTACTGTATACCTAAATGCCTAGAGCAATAATACCTCTACAACTAAGAAAGTGACAACAGCCACCACCATCTAGTGTCTGATCTACTCTCAGGACTTTGAGCTGAGCTAGGCATTGGAAACTACCTGGCTAAACTCAGAGCCCTCAGGTCTGAGTAAATTGGCCACTCACTGTCTATAGCACTGAAGTAAGAAAGGCAATTCTTCTATTACCAACCTTCTTCCACTAAAGCAAGCTGTACATATGAAGTGATATTCCCCTTGGAGAGTAACTGAACTCCTGAAGAGTTGAGATTGCCTTAACGTTACTGAGTTTAATGTTAAGATCAAGAATAAATCACAGAAATTTTCTCTAATTTTGATAGTGAGATGTTATTTCCAAGGAGACTTTGGGAAAGCCTTCCATACAATGCCAACCTCTCCTGTTGGTATGACAGAAATACAGTGAAAACTACACGTGGTTTTGACATTAGATAAATCATATTGTCTACCTGGTGATGGACAGCCTGAGATAAACTTCAACTTATTGAAAATTGAAACCAATTCTTTCCAAGTTCCTTTGGAAGCTTTGGTATATTTTAAATCTGAAACATTAAGAAAATGATATTATAGACCTTTAGAAAATTAATTGGCCTTTTGCAGTTTCTGTTGCCTCATCTGAAGATCACACACTTGGAGACCTGAGGCTGCATGACCTTGGTGTCATTTTTTTTTCTTTCTTGGTTACTTGGTTACTTGAGATAGGAGACTCCAAAGTCCATGCCTTGAGGAAAGATAGCTAAGGAAAAAGTCATTTTAAATCTTTGTATGATCAAACCAAAATAGAAACCATTTCAAAAATACCTCCAAGGACAAGAAACTAACAAGAGAGAAAAGCAAGTGCCTGTATTTTTTACACCCCCCTACTTAAATCTACAGATATTGTATTAAATAAATTAGTATTATTAAAGAACATTGGAGGGACTTTTTCCAATTATAGAACTTCTCTGTCATTTACGAAACACACAAAGAATCTGCCCATTGAAATGTCTTCTTAATCCAAGTAAAGCCCACACTGAGCTGTACCCACAGGGCAGTACTCAATGCATGAGATCTGAAGAAACCCAGTACCACAACTCTGGAAACAGAGTTTCAAGGTTCTTCAGCACATACTGAGCCAATGAGTTTCAAATGTTTCCTGCTCTGTCTCTAGTTAGAGAGAAAAGGCAAAGCTGAGGCTAGGAGGATCTGCAGGCCTCTGTCTCTTCCCTCATAGAGAGTGCCTATGTATGTCTGAACACAGACCATTTCCTTGAAGAAGAGTTCTGTGTCTCTCCTACCAACAGCGCTGTGCTCTCATTTTGTTTGTGTGTTATATTGTCTATAGCCATGAAACATTTCTCTTGAAAAAAGGATTCTGGTGCTTTGAGGAAAAACAAAATGATTTTAAAAAATACTGCTCCTACCCAGACCATAAGAAGGCATCAGATTCTATAACTGCTCTAGATCTATAGCTGGACTGGAGTAGCAGAGCAGGATCAAAGTATAAAAGAATCCTTAGAAAGAAAGCCCTGAGAATCCAGAAAGAAATCCAGATGCCCACTGTATTCCCCTCCCTGCTTACAAGCTGCCTGGGAGCCTCTACAAAGGGTCCTGCTTTGCTGCAAGTGTTTCAGGTAACCATCTGGGCTTGTCATGCTCCTTAATAGCAGCACTTTAAGGAAGTGTTGTCATTTCCATGTCATACTCATTTCTCTCTCCTCTATTATCTTTTCAAAATCATATTACAAAATATTATGAGCTTCCTGTATCAGACACTTTGGGTCTTAGTCACTCAATTATTAAAATTGTATGATTTTTTTTAAATTGTCATTATGTGTGGGCTGTCTTTACCAAAGCGACAAAGAAATTGAGTTAACCCAAATGGTGCTATGATTGCAGGATCAGAACATGGAAAATTATAATGTTTCAGAGAGGAAGAAAAAAAAAACAGTCAGCTCTTTCACATCAGTGCCAATAAAATCCTGGGAAACTCACCATGACACCATTATGTTAGACAGAGCAGCACAAATGCTTCCAATGGATTGCACCACTGAATAGCAGGGAAAACAAAGCTATTTGGGGCTGTTAGTTTTATACCAAGCTACTCATCTGTAGTAAATGAGGCTCTCTGGTAATATGACATGCCCCTTGTTATACAAATGTGTTTCTAAGCTACTGTCAGCTGCTGTTGTTCATTTCATCTGCACCCATCAATAGGGGGTCTCCATATACCTGGTACAGGGATTTGTCTTGACATCATAGATTCAACTGCCCCTCAGAGGACAGTTATGGCTATTACTGTATGGACACTAGGCATGGAAGGAATTTTCCATAGAGCACAGGGGTCCTATAATACTATGAGTTATAGAGAAGAACAACCTGAACATGAGATAGGATTCAGAGGTATCTGACCACCCCAGTTCTTTTCAAAGAAGCAAAGCAACAACCTCAGTCTCTGTGATTCTGCAAGTAAATAGATATTAGTACATTTCCCAAACTGTTGCTCCTTAGCATCTGAATTGGGATTGCCTAACCTGCAAATGAAGTTGAACTCTGAATTCAAGAGGCAGAGCTTGTCAGAGAAGATGATTGACACCAGCTGAGTCAAGGAGTTGAATCCAACACAGTGCAAAGGAGATATGGATCATAAAGCTGGAGAGAAATGATACAATAACAGTAATAAGTTATGGAAACTATAAAGCTCTGGCACACCCAATGCTGTATAATGCCACTTCAATGGACCCTGTGGGGTAAGTACTAGATCAGCCTCGAAAGAGATTCCACTGTGTCTGATTTTAAGATGTTACAAGTTGTAGGTTCTATGTACAGTGTAGTGCTGTTTATTTTTAAGGTAAAGAATGTTTTCTCTTTTACTGAAAAATTGCCAGATTCTTGGGTGTTTAAAATAACAGATATATTTGTGTACAGTTCTATAAGACAGAAGTCCAAGTGTCTCACTCCTAAAATGAAGCAGATAGTGTCCCTCCACCAAGCTCCAGTAGACAGCCAATTTCCTTATGATTTCGCATGTCCATGGCTACCTTCAATCTTTAGCTAAGCGTCTATTCCTTCTTCAAAGCCAATAGCAATGTATTTCGAAGTCTTTCTAATTGAAATTCTGGTTTCCTTCTTTAATGATGTTTTTAATGTATTGGGTTCAGTTGAATAGTATCAAATAATATCCCTTTCTCAAAGTCATTAGTGAAATCAAAGCCCAAGTGGGTACAAAGAGTTGGAAGAATAGGATGCTCCAATGAGCTTATGATAAGACTCATATTTTGCTACTTTTAAGTCCCTGGTTTAGGAGGTCAAGGGTTGACTCCTGTTGTTAGGAAGAAAATTATTGTTACGATGTATTCAGGTACTGATACTTCTCTTAATATAAGGTCTCACTCGTACCTCTTCCTTATAGCAGTACTCATGTTCTCTCAGGGAAGAAGGGGAAACACACCTGCTAATCAAGAACTGGATTCCTGTAGGAGCAGAGAGACAGCATAGTGAGTATTGTCAATCTTGGATTTTATTTTTTTTTCTTAGTGCTAAAGAGCTTACAAAAGTTTGAAGTCCAAGGCCATACATTTTACTCACAGGACTTCCAAATTTACAGACTCAATCAAGGCCATAGCCTAGTGAGTGGCAACAGAATACCTATCCAGGCAGAGCCAGAACCTCCCTGAGTTACCCACCCATAAGGTCTTCCTGTTACTCATTTTACTTCTTTTTCCCTGGCACTCTTTAGACAATGGGAAGGTCTTCAACTTCAACTTCCTCCTAAGGTAGAGCTGTCTCTGTTACAGGTATCATACACATTTGAAACACTGTTTTGCTAGAAGGACTTTGATCCTCAGCCTTATAGCCAGATCATAGCTGTGATTTCTGAGAGGGCCCAGTGAATAATAAACTTTATCTACACAGATGTCCCTGGATGCTGGCTCCAGGTCTATGCCTCTCTCAAAATATATTTGACTATAGTGTTCCACTTAATATCAGTACTTTAAAATTATACTTTTGTGTATCAGCCTAAAATTGGATGTGGATTTTAAAAAATAAGCCTGATGAACTAATTTCCATAGATCTATACCCCCAATACTCTACATACACCTAGAAATAAGGAGTAGCTGAGGTTTTGAATTAGAATACAATTTGACCCCATTAAGCATATGAGTTTCAAACCATGTGGGATCATATAGTATGTAAGACCTAAAGGATAAAATCAAAGGATGTATCAGGCTAGTGTCTGATTCTAGATTCCATATAAAATATCTCAAGCTACTGAGAGCATCCTTAAAGTTTCGTTATCATAGAGCACGAGAGTGCATTCTTGTAGTCTATCCATGAGTTCTTGCTTGAGGATTGCTGAGTATTTAGGCACCTCTACATCATGAGGACATTAAAGTTGAAGTCCCTCCTACATTCAAAAGAGTACGAGGAAAAAGGGAGTCGCGGGATGCCAACAGAGGGTATGAAGGTGTGAAAACTCAGCTAATCATAGAATGGATGTTTGCAATTGCCTTGCCATCTAGAGATTAGTGTTGTAAATGCCCTTGCTTTCAAAATGTATTTACTATGTCTAAATCAACTCCAATATTCCATGATGCAGTACTGTGAAAGAGCTGTTGCTTATTCAGCTTAGTCTGATAGCATGGCTGAGATGGTCATTTAATGGTAAAGGATACAATAACAGGACCAGGTCATTGCACCCACACCGCTCTTGGTGTTGGCTTTCTGGGTATGGATTCTGTTTCAGATACCACCATCTGTTCAATATCACTTTCAATACAGGTTTGGGAGGCACATTTCAGTGCCAGATATATATATTTGCTTCAGTGTTCTCAAAAGACCGTTCATTGGGTCATTTTATTTTCAGGGTGTACATGAAATGTTTGTCTTACTCATTTGAGATATATGTGATTGACCTATTAAACACAGTGCCTGACTGGTTTGGTGAAAAGAGAGAGAGAGATGGCTCAACCTAATACTGCTAGAAGGAATAGCAATGGCAACCCTTCCATAAGGTTATCAGCCAATAAAAGCAAACTGTCCCAACTAATGGTTATTAAAAGATCCAGAGATGTGAGGATGAAAGCTTCAGTAGCAAGAATTCAGTTACTGCATCCCAGAGTGAGACCACGAGAGAAGCATGACATCGCTAGGCAACGCTGTGCAGTTAAACACATTTTCACTCTCTCAGTGTGGTGTAGTAAGCAGGAAGCAGCACTCAAGGAAAGCAAGGGGAAAAACAATGAAATTATTTCTCTTAATAGGATAGATGCAGGAAACAAAGGAAGACGTACAAGTTAGTCACTGCCAAGTTTTCAGGATGTAAAATGTGAATTCAAGAAAAGAATTCCAGACATAAATTCTTGAAAATCTTAATTTCTTTCACCAAATCAGGAATCTCTTTGTAAACACACACACACACACACACACACACACACACACACACACACACACACATACAATCATAGTAAAGAAAATTACACTATTTTATATATGAGCAACAATGCTCAGAGAGATAAGTTAAAGCACCCAAGGGCTAGGTATTAAGAACAGAAACTTCTAGAATCTAAAGGTACTCTTTGATGAAGCTAGAGCTCATGCCTTCCTGGCTGTTTCAAGCAGGGGTTCTTTTATTATGCAAAAGTAATAATATGTGGCTTCGTTTCAATGTTTCCAACACAACAGATCTTGCCCAGGAAATCATAGTGGTGTCAATAGCCATTAATTTAAACAGCCAACAGACACTACTTTATCTCACCCAAGTACTGCCTAAACACAGACACTGCTGTACTGAAAGAGCTCCTTGCCCTGTTAGATCTCACAGTGAAGTAGGATTTAGGTAGCTAGCAATAAATGAAAAATAGGCTACATTACCTTAGGTGGAGATGAGAGATAATAGGAAAAATATAGCAAAATAAAGGGGGCAGGGAGAGTGGAGGCAGACAGAGCACATGGCGCTGTTTCTCTGAGTGGCAGAGACACTAATGTCCAGAGAAGATCCATTTCAGCCTCGCTATTTTACTTATGAATTTATTCCTTCATTTGTTTGTTTGTTTCAAAGTGCTTCACTTTGTTCTGAAAATGCATCCTCTCTCTCAGGAGTATCCTGACACTATAATCCTACATTCTTAGAGAGGACCTGTCCCTCCTTGAGTCATAACCTTCTAATCAGTGCTCCCACATTCATTCCTACAAAACCACTTCACTTCTGATCCAAGAGTTGTGCCAACCACGTCCTGATGTTCCACATAGCTTCCTTACCCTATCCTTTCCAATGACGTCCCATGATACTAAGAAGAAAGCACACCCTCCGGAGCAAGATACAATGATCTGTCTTCTCCCTTTACTCCGCTCTTGTCATGACCACCCTTTCTTCTGTGTCTTCTACCTTACTAGTCATTGCTACGGCAAGGGGTCCATCATGACAATGGAGAATAATTGAGCCTGAATTCTAATTAATTGTCCTAGACACCACCATATTATTTTTCTGACTTCTCCTCAAAAAGAAAAAGAATCTCTGGGAGTTCAATGCCAACTTTTTTTTTAACTTGACATAATTCTGTCTTTCCAAACTTACCCTCCCTATCTCCAATTCCCTGCCTCAGCTATGGAGTTGAGGGTAATCTCAAATGCCTGATCCCCCTTTATCTACTTCTCCTTGCTGAAATTACAGGCATGCACCACCAGTCGTGTCCCATGTAGCTTACTTATGCTCCAAATTAACATATGATATATGACCTAGCCACACTTCCCAATGGCTCCCCTCACTGCTCATCTGCTTCTGAACACCTCTCCTTTTTTCCCACTTTCAAATATCAACATCTTTGTTTTTGTTTGTGGTGGTCTGTGGCTTGTTTTTAAACTCTCTCTGTCCCTCTGTCTCTATCCCTCTCTATCTCTCTCTGTCTCTCCATGTCTCTCTATGTCTCTCTCTCTTTGTGTGTTTGTGTGTGTGTGTGTGTATACGTATGGCTAAACAGTTTAGCTGACTCTGCTAAGAAAACCCTTTGCATAGGTGCTGGGGATTTGAACTCAGGTTCTCTTGCTTTCAGAGCAACTCTGACCCACTGAGCCCCCTCCAAAGCTCTATTTTGTTTGTTTATTTTCTGTCTGGCTCAGCTGTCACCCCTCTCACTTAAATTTTCTTTGATTCTTCACTGGAGCAGAGGCTCCTCTTTACCACTCACAGGGTAGTTCGCTGTCTGGTTTGTACTGAAACTTTCTCTTTTGTCTGGGCTCAGTCTATTACACAGGATAAATGAAAACTGTGAGAGTCCCAATCCATTCCTATTTAGTGGCACTGAATTGTAATATGAGCACCTAGGATTATGACTCCAGTTTTGTCAGAGACTCCAGGTTGCTCTCCCCATCTGGTTCATGTATCGTCTCCTTGGACTCCTTTATTACAGTCTGAGTCTGAATAGAACCAAGATTAGAGTCAACATAGAGAGGCTGTACCACACAACTGCCATGGCCTAGCAATGACACCTGTCAGTTTCCATTTGAAAACAACAAAAAAGTTTATATGGTGTATTAGTCAGGGTTCTCCAGAGTCACGTAACTTATGGAAAGTCTCTATACATTAGCAGAGTTTATGTAATGGCTTTTAGTCTGCAGTTCAACTAACACAACAATGGGGAGCTCTGAATGAGAAATTCAAAAGTCTAGTAGATGCTCAGTCCACAAGGCTAGTTGTTGCACCTGGTCTTCTCTATAAGCTGGAATCCTGAAGAAGGGGTTCCAAGGGATGTGCTGGCAAGTTGTTCCACCATGCCTGGATCTGGAACTTGCTTTGTTCCAGGCTGATCTAGAACTCAGAGATCTGTTTGCCTCAATCTCCTGGGATAAAGGTATGTACTACCTTGCCTGGGCCTAACCTTTTCATGGCCACTATGCCTCAAGATCTCCATGTCAAGATCCAGGTCAGAAACCTGTGTCTTTCAATGTCAAGATCTGGATCACAGGTATGTCCTTCACTTCTGGATTGTAGTTCATTCCAAATGTAGTCAAGTTGACAACCAGAAATAGCTACCATTTGTGGCCTCACCTCAGTAGAAAAGACCCAGATAATAAGAAAGCAGTCAATTCAGGAAAGGAGAGAAAGATGAGTTTCATGTGTATGTTGTTAGTTTCTGCCACAGCTCCAACCACAAATTCCATCAACAGCACTCCTCAAAGACGCAAGGTAGTGACTTAGAGTACATCCAATATTTACCCCAAAACAGAAAGACTAACATACTGAGAAGACTGTGATTGTGAGTTTGATGTATGCTTCTCTGGTACTTATGACTTTTTGCATGTGTGTGTGCGTGTGTTGGTGATGACAACGGGCACATATCCCCCAACTGAAAGATTTTTGTTTTTGTGTATTCTCACATCAGTCAATTCCCTGCTTACATTGTCCATATCCAACCTCAGGTAGACTCTTCCTGTAGATTTCTAAAACTAAAAAATACTAAATATACTAAAAATGAAAAACAGTAACAATTATTTTTCTGTAAAAGATAAAGAACAATTCCAAGCTCCATGAGGCTGAGGAAGGAGGAAACAGAAAGCCAGGCCTGTGTGAGCTACATAATGGCAACAAGTAAGATAAACCCTGATAAATACTATTGACTTACATGTTAGAATAAAATAAAAAATAAATAAAATTATATATGCATATACATAAAATAATGAATCATGAGGGAACTTACAAAACCATTCAAGAAGGTAGTAGTTAGACCATGTGCCACAATCTGTGAAGGTAGCTAATGAAACAGCAAAGACAGAGCCATGCCGTTCACAATACTTAATCAGGAACCAGAAAGGAGAGAAGCATGGTGTTAAAAATAGGGGATGCTTACTATTGGAAGGGGTCATAATAAGCAGAGAAGACCACAGTGACTATAGGAGAATCCACATATCAAGAGAATGTGGAATGTAGTTCAGCAGGCACCTTCTTGCCTGAAAGACCTACTTGCCAAAGTAAAGTGCTGCCAACAGCAGGCTTTGGGCTGTGTTTTTTAAATCAAAATTGGAGAAGGTCACATAATCTTACAGTAGAAAAAAATCTTTCCTATCAGGAACCAGTACAATAAAAATTTTCAAAGTTTCTGATGGAGCTACATAAACAGAAATGAGGATATTGATATCAATTAAGGTTATGAAAAACCTTATGCTATGCATAACCAAACAGTCATCCTAATCACCACATTTAACATTTTATTTTTTTATTGAGTATATTCTTTATTTACATTTCAAATGTTATTCCTTTTCCTGGTTTCCCCCCTCCCAGAAAACACCTATCCTATCCTCCCACCCCCTGCTTCTACAAGGATGTTCCTCCACCTAACCCACTTCCACCATACCCTCTCTAGATTTTCCTATGCTGGGACATCTATAGAGCCTTCATAAGACCAAGGACAGATGTCTCCTCCAATTGATGCCTGACAAGACATTCCTCTGCTACAAGTGCAGCTGGAGTCATGTGTACCCCTTGGTTGATGGCTTAGTCCCTGGGAGCTCTGGTGTTGGGGGGGGGGTTCTGGTTGGTTGATATTGTTGTTCTTCCTATGATGTTGCAAACTCCTTCTCCTTTCTCTAATTTCTCTATTGGGGACCCCATGCTTAGTACAACGGTTGGCTGCTAGCATCTGCCTCTATATTTGTAAGGCTCTGGAAGGGCCTTTCAGGAGAAAACCATATCAGGCTCCTTTCAGCAAGCGTTTCTTGGCATTCACAATAGTGTTGGGGTTTGGTGACTGTTTATAGGATGAATCCCCAGGTAGGACAGTCTCTGGATGGTCTTTCCTTCAGTCTCTACTCTACACTTGATCTCCATAATTGCTCCTGTGAGTATTTTCTTCTGTTTCTCAGAAAAACTTAAGCACCCACATTTTGGTCTTCCTTCTTCTTGAGCTTCATGCAGTCTGTGAATTTTATCTTGTTTATTCTGAGATTTTGGGTTAATATCCACTTATCAGTGAGTATATACCATGTGTGTTCTTTTGTGATTGGGTTAGCTCACTCAGGATAAAATTTTCTAGTTTTATCCATTTGCCTAAGAACTTCATGAATGCACTGTTTTTAATAGCTGAGTATTACTCCATTGTGTAAATATACTATATTTTCTGTATCCCTTTCTCTTTTGAAGGAAATCTGGGTTCTTTCCAGCTTCTGGCTATTACAAATAAGGCTGCTATGAACATAGTGGAACATGTGTCCTTATTACATGTTGGAGTATTTTCTGGTTATATGCTCAGGAGTGGTATAGCTGGGTACTCAAGTAGTACTATGTCTAATTTTCTGAGGAACAGCCATACTGATTTCCAGAGTGGTTGTACCAGTTTGCAATCCCACCAGGAATGGAGGAGTGTTCCTCTTTCTCCACATCTTCACCAGCATCTGCTGTCCCCTGAATTTTTGATTATAACCATTCTGACTGGTATGAGATAGAATCTCAGGGTTGTTTCAATTTGCATTTCTCTGATAACTAAAGATGTTGAACATTTCCTTAGGTGCTTTACACCCATTCAAGTTTCCTCAGTTAAGAATTCTCTGTTTAGTTCAGTACTCCATTTTTAATAGAGTGATTTGATTCTCTGGAGTCTAACTTCTTGAGTTCTTTGTATATATTGATATTAACCCTCAATTGGATGTATGATTGGTAAAGATTTTTTCCCAATTTATTGGTTGCCATTTTGTCCTATTGACAGTGTTCTTTGATCTACAGAAGCTTTGCAGTTTTATGAGGTCCCATTTGTCAATTCTTGTTCTTAGAGCATAAACCATTGGTGTTCTGTTCAGAAAATTTTCCCCTGTGTCCATGTGTTCAAGGGTCTTCCCCACTTTCTCCTCTATAAGCTTCAGTGTATCTGGTTTTATGTGTAGGTCCTTGATCCACTTGGACTTGAGCTTTGTACAAGGATATAAGAATGGATCGATTTGCATTTTTAAACATGCTGATAACCAGTTGATCTAACAGCTTTTATTAAAAATGCTGTCTTTTTTCCACATGATGTTTTTTAGCTCCTTTGTCAAATATCAAGTGATCATAGGTGTGTGGGTTCATTTCTGGGTCTTCAATTCTATTCCATTGATTTTCCTGCCTGTGACTGTTCCAGTACCATACAGGATTTATCACTGTTGTTCTGTAGTAGAGTTTGAGGTCCGGGATGTTGATTCCCCCAGATGTTCTTTTATTGTTCAGAATAGTTTTTGCTATCCTGGGTTTTTTGTTATTCCAAGTGAATTTGCAGATTGCTCTTTCTAGCTCTATGAAAAATTGAGTTGGAATTTTGATGGGGATTGCATTGAATCTATAGATTGCTTTCAGCAAGATGGCCATTTTTACTATATTAATCCTGCCTATCCACAAGCATGGGAGATCTTCTCATCTTCTGAGGTCTTCTTCGATTTCTTTTTTCAGAGACTTGAAATTCTTGTCATACAGATCTTTCACTTGCTTGGTTAGAGTCACACCAAGGCATGTAATATCATTCGTGAATATTGTAAAGGGTGTCATATCCCTAATTTTTTCTCAACTTGTTTATCCTTCAAGTAGAGGAAGGTTACTGATTTGTTTGAGTTAATTTTATATCTAGCCAATTTGCTGAAATTATTTATCAGCTTTAGGAGTTCTCTGGTAGAATTTTTGGGGTCACTTAAATATACGATCATATTATCTGCAAATAGTGATAATTTTTCTTTCCAATTTTTATACTTTTTGACCTCCTTTTGTTGTCTAATTGCTCTAGCTAGTCAAGTACTATATTGAATAGATAGGGAGAGAGTGGGCAGCCTTGTCTGGTCCCCGATTTTAGTGGGATTGCTTCAAGTTTCTCTCATTTAGTTTGATGTTGGCTACTGATTTGCTGTATATTGCTTTTACTATGTTTTGGTATGGGCCTTGAATTACTAATCTTTCCAGGACTTTTAACATGAACGGATGCTAAATATTGTCAAATGCTTTTGGAGTATCTAATGAAATGATCATGTTTTTTTTTTTCTTTAAGTTTGTCTATGTAGTAGATTACATTGATGGATTTCTGTGTATTAAACCATCACTGAATCCCTGGGATGAAGCCTACATGATCTTGATGAATGACTGTTTTGATATATTCTTGGATTCGGTTGGCAAGAATTTTATTGAGTAATTTTACATCAGTGTTCATGAGGGAAATTTGTCTGAAGTTCTCTCTCTTTGGTCTTTGTTTGGTTTAGGTATAAGCATAATTGTGGCTTCATAGAATGAATTGGGTAGTGTTCCTTGTGTTTCTATTTTGTGGAATAGTTTGAAGTGTATAGGTATTAGGTCTTCTTCTTCTCCACTAAACCCATCTAACCCTGGGCTTTTTTTTTTTTTTTTTTTTTGGTTTGGGAGACTGTTAATGACTGCTTCTATTTCCTCAGGGGATATGGGACTAATTAGATGGTTTATCTGATCCTGTTTTTTTTATTTTATTTTTTTAATTTACATTCAAAATCACTTCCCCTTTCCTGTTTCCTCCCTCCCCGAAAGTCCCATAAGCCCCCTTCCCTCCCTCTTTTCTCCATTCAACCCCCTCTCCTTACTCTGTACTGGCGTTCCCCTACATCCAGTCTTGCCAGGACCAGGGGTCTCTCCTTCCATCTTTTTAGAAATCTATTGATATGCGGATTGTGTCTAGGGTATTCCGAGATTCTGGGTCAATATCCCCTTATCAGTGACTGCATACCATGTGTGTTCTTCTGTGATTGGGTTACCTCACTAAGGATGATATTTTCAAGATCTGACCATTTGCCTAAGAATTTCGTGAATTCATTGTTTTTAATTGCAGAGTAGTATTCCATTGTGTAGATATACCACATCTTCTGAATCCATTCCTCCGTTGAGGGACATCTGGGTTCTTTCCAGCTTCTGGCTATTATAAATAAGGCTGCTATGAACATAGTGGAGCATGTGTCTTTATTGCATGCAGGTAAAGCCTCTGGGTATATGCCCAGGAGTGGTATAGCCGGATCCTCCGGGAGTGTCATGCCCAGTTTTCTGAGGAACCGCCAGACTGCTTTCCAGAGTGGTTGTACCAGCCTGCAATTCCACCAGCAGTGGAGGAGTGTTCCTCTTTCTCCACATCCTCGCCAACAACTGCTGTCTCCTGTGTTTTTGATCTTAGCCATCCTGACTGGTGTGAGATGGAATCTCAGGGTTGTTTTGATTTGCATTTCCCTAATGACTAAGGATGATGAACATCTCTTTAGGTGCTTCTCAGCCATTCAGCGCGGAAGAGGTTGGTAAAGATCATTTCCCAGTTAGTTGGTTGCCGCTTTGTCTTTTTGACAGTGTCTTTTGCCTTGCAAAAACTTTGTAATTTAATGAGGTCCCATTTGTCTATTCTTGATCTTAGAGCATAAGCTATTCGTGTTCTGTTCAGGAAATTCTCCCCTGTGCCCATATGTTCAAGGTTCTTCCCTAGTTTCCCTTCTATTAGTTTCAGTGTGTCTGGTTTTATGTGGAGATCTTTGATCCACTTAGAATTGAGCTTAGTGCAAGGAGATAAGGATGGGTCAATTTGCATTCTTCTGCATGTTGACCTCCAGCTGAGCCAGCACCATTTGTTGAAAAGGCTATCTTTTTTCCACTGGGATGGTTTTAGCTCCTTTGTCAAAGATCAAGTGACCATAGGAGTGTGGATTCATTTCTGGGTCTTCAATTCTGTTCCATTGATCTACATGTCTGTTACTGTACCAATACCATGCAGTTTTTAACACTATTGCTCTGTAGTACAGCTTGAGGTCCGGAATACTGATTCCCCCAGAGGTTCTTTTACTCTTGAGAACAGTTTTAGCTATTCTGGGTTTTCTGTTATTCCAGATGAATTTTTGAATTGCTCTTTCTAACTCTATGAAGAATTGAGTTGGGATTTTGATGGGGATTGCATGGAATCTGTGTATTACTTTTGGTAAGATGCTCATTTTTACTATATTAATCCTGCCAATCCATGAGCATGGCAGATTTTTCCATCTTCTGAGGTCTTCTTCAATTTCTTTCTTCAGAGACTTGAAGTTCTTGTCATACAGATCTTTCACTTGTTTGGTTAGAGTCACACCAAGATACTTAATATGGTTTGTGGCTATCGTGAAGGGTATTATTTCTCTTACTTCTTTCTCAGCCTGCTTATCCTTTGAGTATAGGAAGGCTTCTGACTTGCTTGAGTTGATTTTATATCCGGCCACTTTGCTGAAGTCGTTTATCAGCTGTAGGAGTTCTCTGGTGGAGTTCTTTGGGTCGCTTATGTATACTATCATATCGTCTGCAAATAGTGATAGTTTGACTTCTTCCTTTCCAATTTGTATCGCTTTGATCTCTTTTTGTTGTCTAATTGCTCTAGCTAGAACTTCAAGTACTATATTGAAAAGATATGGAGAGAGAGGGCAGCCTTGTCTAGTCCCTGATTTTAGTGGGATTGCTTCAAGTTTCTCTTCATTTAGACTGATGCTGGCTACTGGTTTGCTGTAAATTGCTTTTACTATGTTTAGATATGGGCCTTGAATTCCTGATCTTTCCAAGACCTTTAGCATGAAAGGATGCTGAATTTTGTCAAATGCTTTCTCAGCATCTAATGAGATGACCATGTGGTTTTTTTCTTTGAGATTGTTTATGTAGTGGATTACATTGATGGATTTCCTTATATTGAACCATCCCTGCATCCCTGGGATGAAGCCTACTTGATCGTGGTGGATGATGGTTTTGATGTGTTCTTGGATTCGGTTGGCAAGATTTTATTGAGTATTTTTGCATCGATATTCATAAGAGAGATTGGCCTGAGATTCTCTTTCTTTGTCGGATCTTTGTGTGCTTTTGGTATTAGTGTAATTGTGGCTTCATAGAACGAGTTGGGTAGTGTTCCTTCTGTTTCTATTTTGTGGAACAATTTGAAGAGTATTGGTGTTAGGTCTTCTTTGAAGGTCTGATAGAATTCTGCACTAAAACCATCTGGACCTGTGCTTTTTTTGGTTGGAAGACTTCCAATGACAACTTCTATTTCTTCAGGGGATATAGGACGGTTTAGATGGTCTATTTGATCCTGATTTAATTTTGGTACTTGGTATCTGTCAAGGAAATTGTCCATTTCCTCAAGATTTTCTAGTAGTGTTGAATACAGGTTTTTGTAGTAGGATCTGATGATTTTTTGAATTTCCTCAGTTTCTGTTGTTATCTCTCCCTTTTTGTTTCTGATTTTATTAATTTGGATACTATCTCTGTGCTCTCTGGTTAGTCTGGCTAAGGGCTTATCTATCTTGTTGATTTTCTCAAAGAACCAACTCCTCGTTTTGTTGATTCTTTGTATGGTTTTATTTGTTTCTACTTGATTGATTTCAGCCCTGAGTTTGATGATTTCCTGCCTTCTACTCCTCTTTGGTGTATTTGCTTCTTTTTGTTCCAGGGCTTTCAGGTGTGCCATTAAGCTGTTAGTGTATGCTGTCTCCCGTTTCTTGTTGGCGGCACTCAGGGCTATGAATTTTCCTCTTAGCACTGCTTTCATTGTGTCCCATAAATTAGGGTATGTTGTGCCTTCATTTTCATTAACTTTCAAAAAGTCCTTGATTTCTTTCTTTATTTCCACCTTGACCAAGTTATCATTGAGTAGAGCATTGTTCAGCCTCCATGTGTACGTGGGTTTTCTTTTGTTTTTGTTGCCATTGAAGACCACCCTTATTCCATAGTGATCTGATAGGAGGCATGGGATTATTTCTATCTTCTTGTATCTGCTGAGGTCTGATTTGTGACCAATTATATGGTCAATTTTGGAGAAGGTACCATGAGGAGCTGAGAAGAAGGTGTATTCTTTAGCTCTAGGATGAAATGTTCTATATATATCAGTTAGTTCCATTTGGTCCAAGGCTTCAATTAGATTCACTGTGTCCCTGTTTAGTTTCTGCTTTCCTGAACGATCCATTTCAGAGAGCGGGGTGTTGAAGTCACCCACTATTATTGTGTGCGGTGCGATGTGTGCTTTGAGTTTTAGTAAAGTTTCTTTTACGAATGAGGGTGCCCTTGCATTTGGAGCATAGATATTCAGAATTGAGAGTTCTTGATGGTGGATTTTTCCCTTGATCAGTATGTAGTGTCCTTCTGTGTCTTTTTTGATGACCTTAGGTTGAAAATCAATTTTATCCGATATTAGGATGGCTACTCCACCTCGTTTCTTGGGGCCATTTGCTTGTAAAATTGTTTTCCAGCCTTTTACTCTGAGGTAGTGTTTGTCTTTGACACTGAGGTGCGTTTCCTGCATGCAGCAAAATGCTGGGTCCTGTTTACGTATCCAGTCTGCTAGTCTATGTCTTTTAATTGGGGAATTGAGACCATTGATATTAAGAGAGATTAAGGCATAGTGATTATTGCCATCTGCCATTCTTGACGCTATCTTTATGTTTGAGTGGTTATCTACTTTTGGGTTTGATTCAAGAAGGTTATCTCATTTTTTCCAGGGTGTTGTTTCTCTCCCTGTATTGGAGGTTTCCACCTATTATCCATTGCAGGGCTGGAATTGTGGAAAGATATTGTGAAAATTTGGTTTTATCATGGAATATCTTGGTCTCTCCATCTATGGTGATTGAGAGTTTTGCTGGGTATAGTAGTCTAGGCTGGCATTTGTGCTGTCTTAGTGTCTGCATGAGATCTGCCCAGGATCTTCTGGCTTTCATAGTCTCTGGTGAGAAGTCTGATGTGATTCAGATAGGTCTTCCTTTGTATGTTACTTGGCCCTTTTCTCTTACTGCTTTTAGTATTCTTTCTTTGTTTAGAACATTCGGTGTTTTGATTATTATGTGACGGGAAGTATTTCTGTTCGGGTCCAGTCTGTTTGGAGTTCTGTAGGCTTCTTGTACGTTCATCAGCATCTCTCTCTTTAAGTTAGGGAAGTTTTCCTCCATAATTTTGTTGAAGATGTTTACTGGCCCTTTAAGTTGCAAATCTTCACTCTCGTCTATACCTATAATCCTTAGGTTTGGTCTTCTCATTGTGTCCTGGATTTCCTGGATGTTTTGGGTTACACGTTTTTTTGCATTTTGCATTTTCTTTGACTGTTGAGTCGATGCTTTCTATGGAGTCTTCAGCACCTGAGATTCTTTCTTCCATCTCTTGTATTCTATTGTTTATGTTTGCATCTATGACTCCTGATTTCTTCCCAAGGTTTTCTATCTCCAAAGTTGTCTCCCTTTGTGATTTCTTAGTTGTTTCTACTTCCTTTTTTAGTTCCTGGATGGATTGCTGAGATCCTTCACTTGTTTGTTTGTATTTTCCTGTATTTCTTTAAGGTATTTTTGCATTGCCTCTTTCAGGATTTCTTCCTGATGACCCACGTTTTCCTGCATTTCTCTGAGTGATTTTTGTGTTTCCTCCTCATGGGAATCCATCTGTTGATCCATTGTCTCCTGCATTTCTTTAAGCAGTTCTCGTGTTTCCTTTGTAAAGGTATCTAACCGTTGATTCATTTCTTTAAGCAATTTTTGTGTTGCCTCCTTATGGGCATCCGTCTGTTGACCCATATTCTTCTGCATTTCTTTATGCCAATTTTGTGATTCCTTTGTGAGTGCATCTACCCATTGATTCATCTCGTTAAGCGATTTTTGTGTTGTCTCCTTGTGCGCCTCCATCTTTTGATCCATGTTCTCCTGCATTTCTCTAAGCGATTTTTGTGTTTCCTTTGTAAGGGCTTCTAACCATTGATTCATGGTCTCCTGTAACTCTTTATGAGATTTATTTGTGTCCTTCTTGTGATCCTGTAATAGCATCATGAGAAGTGATTTTAAATCCAGATCTTGTCTTTCGGGTGTGGTGGGGTATCCAGGACTTGCTGCTGTTGGAGAGTTGGGTTCGGATGGTCCCACATTACTTTGATTTCTGTTAGTAACATTCCTACGTTTGCCTTTTGCCATCTGGATACCTCTGATGTTAGTTGGTCCTGCTGCCACTGGCTGTTGGTTGGACCTCCTGTGAGCCTGCAAAGCTATTTCTGCCCCCCCTGGATTGCCAGGATTCCCCTGGCACCGATTTCTGGGGCCTGCCTGCTCCTGAGTGACTTTGGAGCCCTAATGTGCCTTGCCCCAAGTGATCTTATATTGGGGAGGCCTTGCACATCCAAAGGCTCAGCCTAGTGGATTCCTGGAGCAGAGGTCGCCAAAGGGAGGCTGGTAGGCTCCTGCCCTGTGCAGGGGTGAGTGATCTCTCCTGGGGGGGAGGGGGCGTCCCTCTGCCAGGCAGAAGTCCCACAGCAGAGCTGGCGTGCTGGTTACTGCAGATCAGCCCCGCACTTGGGAGCCGCATACACACAAGCCGCCCGAGACCCAAGCGATATTATGCCTGTCTGTCTCAGAACCTGGCTGTCCCAACTTCCCAGTCACTGGAGCAAAGATGGCGGAGTGCAATCTGCACCTCTGATCTTGTTTTAACTTTGGCACCTGGTATGTGTCTAGAAAATTATCCATTTCATCTATATTTTCCAATTTTGTTGAGTATAAGTTTTTGTAATAGGATCTGTTGATTTTCTGAATTTCCACAGTTTCTATTGTTGTGTCTCCCTTTTCATTTCTGATTTTATTAATTTGGGTACTGTCTCTGTGCCCTCTGGTTAGTCTGGCTAAGGATTTATTGATCTTGTTGATTTTCTTAAAGAACCAGCTCCTGGTTTTGATGATTCTTTGTGTAGTTCTTTTCATTTCTGTTTGGTTGATTTCAGCCCTGAGTTTGATTATTTCCTGCTGCCTAATCCTCTTGGGTGTATTTGCTTCCTTTTTGTTCTAGAGCTTTCAGGTGTGCTGTCAATCTGCCAGTGTAATCTCTCTCCAGTTTCTTTTTGGAGGCACTTAGCACTACGAGTTTTCCTCTTAGCACTGCTTTCATTGTGTCACATAAGTTTTGGTATGATGTGTCTTCATTTTCAATAAATTCTAAAAAATATTTAATTTCTTTATTTCTTCCTTGACCAAGCTATCATTGAGTAGAGCATTTTTCAGCTTCCATGTGTATGTGTGTTTTCTGTTGTTTTTGTTGGAACTTAAGACCAGTCTGAGACTGTGGTGATCTAATAGGATGCATGGAATTATTTCAATATTCCTGTATCTGTTGAAGGCTGTTTTGTGGACAATTATATTGTCAATTTTAGAGAAGGTACCATGAGGTGCTAAGAAGAAGGTATATTCTTTTGCTTTAGGATGAAATGTTTTATAAATATCTGTTAGATCTATTAGTTCATAACTTCTGTTAGTTTTACTGTGTCTCTGTTTAGTTTCTGTTTCCATAATTTGTCCATTGTTGAGAGTGGGGTATTGAAGTCTCTCACTATTTTTGTGTGGGGCACGATGTGTGCTTTGATATTTAGTAAAGTTTCTTTTATGAATGTGGGTGTCCTTGCATTTGGAGCATAGATGTTCAGAATTGAGAGTTCATCTTGGCAGATTTTTCCTTTGACCAGTAGGAAGTGTCCCTCCTTATCTTTTTTGACAATTTTTGGTTGAAAGTCGATTTTTATCCGATATAAGAATGGCTACTCCAGCTTGTTTCTTGGGACCATTTGCTTGGAAAATTGTTTTCCAACCTTTGACTCTGAGGTAGTGACTGTCTTTGTCACTGAGGTGGATTTCTTGCATGCAGCAAAATGCTGGGTCCTGTCCTATCTAGTCTGTTAGTCTATGCCTTTTTATTCGGGAATTGAGTCCATTGATGTTAAGAGATATTAAGGAAAAGAGATCATTACTTCCTGTTATTTTTCTTGTTAAAGGTGCAATTATATTAGTATGGCTATTTTCTTTTGGGTTTGTTGAAACATTGTCTTCATGCTTTTTCTAGGGTGTAGTTTCTCTCCTTGTGTTGGTAGTTTCCATTTATTATCATTTGTACAGCTGGGTTTGTAGAAAGATATTGTGTAGATTTGTTTTTTCATGGAATATCTTGTTTTCTCCATCTATGGTAAGTGAATGTTTTCCAGGTTATAGTAGCCTGGGCTAGCATTTATATTCTCTTAGGGTCTGTATTACATCTGCCCAGGATCTTCTAGCTTTCATAGTTTCTGGTGAGAAGTCTGGTATAATTCTGATAGGTCTGCCTGTATATGTTACTTGATCTTTTTCCCTTACTGCTTTTAATATTCCTTGTTTGGTGCATTCAGTGTTTCGATTATTATGTGACAGGAGGAATTTCTGTTCTGGTCCAGTCTATTTGGAGTTTTGTAGGCCTCTTGTATGTTTATGGGTATCTCTTTCTTTAGGTTAGGGAAGTTTTCTTCTATAATTTTGTTGAAGATATTTACTGACACTTTAAGTTGGGAATCTTCATTCTCTTCTATCCCTATAATCCTTGGGTTTGGTCTTCTCATTGTGTTCTGGATTTGCTGTATGTTTTGGGTCAGAAGGTCTTTGCATTTTGCCTTTTCTTTGACTGTCATGTCCATCTCTTCTATGGTATCTTCTACACCTGAGATTCTCTCTTCTATTTCTTATATTCTGTTGACGAGACTGACATCTGTAATTCCTGACCTTTTTCCAAGGTTTTTGCCTCCATTTGTGATTTCTTTATTGTTTCTACTTCCACTTTTAGGTCGTGGATCACTTTATTCAATTCCTTCTCCTGTTTACCTGTGTTTTCCTGTATTTCTTTCAGTGAGTTATTGATATCCGCCTTAAAGGACTCTATTATCTTCTTGAGATAGGATTTTAAGTCAGCTTCCTGATTTTCAGGTGTGTTGTATTCAGGGCTTGCTGTGGTGGGAGAACTGGGTTCTGATGAAGCCCACGTATATTGGCTTCTGTTGCTTACGGTCTTTTCCTTGCCTTTTGCCATCTGGATATCCCTAGTGTTTGTTGCTCTGCTTCAACAGATTGGAGTCTGCTTCTTTTGACCCTGGGTTGCTTCAGGTCTCCTGTTAGGCCTGCAGCCCTGTCTGTAGCAGACCACCTGTGGGGCCTTCCAACAGGGGGGCTCTTCATAGGGGCAGAGAGGGTGCTGATTTGTTGCCCTGGCTACAGGAGTTCTCTTGGGAGGCCTTCAGATTGTTGGGATTGTTGGGTTCTCAGCTGCTCTGAGTGCAGTGGGTTCTTTAGGATGGATCTGGATATAATGTCTTCACTGGAGCAGAACAGCCAAGAGTCTGCCCCAGCAGAAAGGTTCAGGTAGAGGAAGGGGAATGCTATTTGGGAGGGCAGGGGTTTTGGTGGCTGATGGGCCCAAGACTACTGGGCCCCCAACAGCAGCTCTGGGATTCTTGGCAGAGGGGAGTGCTGGTTCTTACCAGCTGCTCTGAGTGCAGTGGGTTCTCAACTGCTCTGAGTACAGCCGGTTCTTCAGGATGGATTTGAATATAATGTCTTCACTGGAGCAGACCAGCCAAGAGTCTGCCCCAGCAGAAAAGACTGGGCAGTGGATGATCACACTTAACATTTTAATTTAAGTGGTCAAATATCTTGAAATCTGTTCAAAACATTTAAAGACACAAGATGAAGTGAACCATAGATATGGTGATGTACTAAAAACATTATAATAATAAATAAAATCACACTACTTTGATATTTCAAATACATCAAATACATGATATTTCAGTCCTAGGTAGTTGCATGAGTATATTTGTCAAATATAAATGAACACATCAGTACCACATATTTAAGTTATTTCAGAAAATTTAAAATCTATACAAATTAACCATTTTATTTAAAAGCCTAGTGCAACTCCCAAATGAAAACCAGATAAAATCATGATGAGGAAAGAAAATATGAGCATTCTATTTATAAAATGAATGCAAGAATTCTTGGTTAACTAACCAAATATAACAGCATTCTTCTAATAAAAACTGAAAAGTCACGCTTATTCCAGAAATTCCTGGGTGGCTCAGTAGCAATCAAGCATCATTTAGTACATTAGCACAAAAGATGGCAACCCATATGTTCATCTTAGAATTGGAAAAAAGAAATCATTTGGTGAAATTCGTACATTTTGATTTTTAAAAATCCTCTTGGAAGCAATATGTAGGAGGTTGTTAAGTTGATTTTCAAAATGGTGGGGAGGGATTGGGAAAGTGGCTCATTTGGTAAAATTTTTACCATGCAAGCAAGAGGAACAGAGTTTAAGCCCCAGGATACATATAAAAAGCTGCACATAGTGACACAGGTTTATAATCTTAGTTCTGAGGATGTGGAAACAGGCAGATTACTGGTGTTTACTAACCAATCAGTCTAGCCTGTTTTGTACTCTCTAAATTCTAATAAGACATTCTGCCTCAATAAGCAATGTGGACTTCTTACTTAAATGTGCACGTGTGCACACACACACACACACACACACACACAAACACACACACACACAGTGATCATCATAGTCTAACAAAATATAGAGCAAACTCAGGGTCTTGAAATTTTAAAATATGTAAGAAAGTTAAGAAGAAGAGCAAGATATGTACTATAATTTCAGTTTAATGTAGAATACCCTGAACAATAATACACAAAGATGGAAGAGATTAAGGAGAGACAAGAGTTTAAAAGAGCACCCATTTATGGGAAAACCAACCATATGATAGAGGTTGTATCAATGATCACTAGGTAATGCAAGGATACTTCAAATACTATGTCAAGAAAAAAATATATTCCCCCTTTAGATTATGCTTAGGAAGTAGATGTCTAATTGATTAAAGACCTGAGCTCAATAATGATATGGAAAAATGATAAAACTTGATGGGAAGATTTTTTTCTTCTTTTAACTTTGAGGGTAGAGACTGATTTCTTTTAAAAGACTTCAAAGTCACAGACCATAAGCAGCAATACTAATAAATTTACATAATAATTAAATATATCTGTTTAATGAGCTTTATTGTCAAAGTTAACAGATGGACGGCAGACTGGAAAAAGATATTTGCAATATCAAAATCTGACAAGGAGTTAACATAGAAAAATATATCAGGAACTCCAAAGAATCAGCAAGGAGAGGACATGAGGCTCTTTGTTTAAGTGGTCACAAGTTCAAATAGCCCATAGGTGTCCAAGACTGGTTAAATACACAATCACCCTGGCTTTCAGAAGACTCTTGAATAAAATGCATACTCCTTCCTTCTTCAAAACTTTATTTGGTGAGAATATTATAGACCAGAAGAGTCCTTATTCTGCTAAAGAGAAAGCAAACTAGTATATTCACTACAAAGAAGATCCCATTGTATAATATAGCAGCCCAGCTTCTCACTACAGAAATTTGCACATAAATGTAAAATATTACCCAGTTGTGGCATACATACGTGGTACTTAAACAAAGATCAAGATGCTTAAAAACAGTGTTAAATACCTTCACATTTCATCACAAAGATGAACCAATATTGGGTTCATTTTTCTACAGAAGCTCAAGTGTTCTTCAAGGTAGAAAATGTCATAAAATCATAACACTTTCCTTACTAGTAGAATAGATTTTGGTATTGCAATCCAAATTCTATCAAAGGTTAATTCTTATTTGTGCTCTTTGCATGATACCAGGGCAAGGTGAACTGATGATAATAATTACACTGACCTGACTGCAAAACTTAATTATGACAATGTAGACTTAGAGAAAATTCTGTTCCAAAGATGGAAGTAAATCATAAGCCCACAAGGCCTTAACCCTATACAAAGAACTATAGGAAACTGAGGAAATCTGGGGATAGAGCAAGAAAGGTGGCCTTCCCTATGGAAGAGCACATCAATTGATTGTCCAGTGTCGAATGGTCAGCCATGAAGACATAAATACAAGTAGCAGCATTATATTATATTAGGTATCTATCTCTATCTCTATCTATCTATATCTATGTGAATATATATATATATATATACACACACATATATGATGTATGCAATAACAATCAGTGGAAAGAGACTATAAGATTGAAAGAAAGTTGGGAGGGATACATCCCATATACATATGTATATGGTATGGTTTAGAAAGAAGAAAAGGAAGATATAAAAGTTGTAATTGTATTATAATCTAAAGAAAACAACAAAAAACAAAGCACAAACTACACATGTGTCCTCATGGAAGTGATACCTCATATGTGTAGTTCATGCATGTGTATATATGTAGCCAGTACACTCACCCATGAGAGCATTTGTGGAGGTGAAAAGTCAATACTGGGTATCTCTACTTCATGTGTAGAGAAAGGGTTTTCAGCTGAATGTGGAGCATGCTGTTTCTGCTAGACTGGGTACTCAGAGTATTGTTCTGGCTGGTTTTTTGTGTCAAGTTGACACAAGCTGGAGTTATCACAGAGAACGGAGCCTCCCTTGAGAAAATGCCTTCATGAGATCCAGCTGTAAGACATTTTCGCAATTAGTGATCAAGGGTGGGAAGGCCCATTGTGTGTGGTGCCATCCCTGGGCTGGTAGTCCTGGGTTCTATAAGAAAGCAAGCTGAGCAAGCCAGGGGAAGCAAGCCAGTAAGTAACATCACTCCATGGCCTCTGCATCAGCTCCTGCCTCCTGACCTGCTTGAGTTCTAGTCCTGACTTCCTTTGGTGATGAACAGCAATGTGGAAGTATAAGCTTAATAAATCCTTTCCTCCCCAATTTGCTTCTTGGTCATGAAGTTTGTGCAGGAATAGAAACCTTGACTAAAACAGAGGGGTATATGACAGGGTTTGGAAGAAAGACATAAAAGTTCTAATTGTACTATAATATTAAAAAAAACACAAAAAGCAAAGCACAAACTATATATGTGTCCTCATGGAGGTAATGGGTATGTATGTGTAGTGCATGCATGTGTATATATGTATACAGTGCACCTACCCATGAGATCACTTGTGGAGGTGAAAAGTCAATTGCTGGGTGTCCACAATTGTTTCTCTACTTCATGTGTTGAGAGAGGGTTTTCAGCTGAATTCGGAGCATGCTGTTTCTGCTAGACTGGGTACTCAGAGTCATGGGGTCCACTTTTCTTACCCATCAGTAGAGGTTCCTATTGAGCATCACCAATTCAAATCCTGGATTTGAAGTGCTGGGATCTAAACCCAGTTCCTTAAACTTATACAGAAATTATTTTACCCCCTGTGACATCTCCCTCCTGTTATATGTAACTTCAATTTATAGTATCAGGCAAAACAATGCATGTAATGATTTCTAGCTCAACATAGAAAATGACCTCATATCTCCTCATGAAAGGCTAGTTAATAGTGATGAAGAGTCATAGTTCACCTCTGCAGATTTCCACTGTAGCATTTTTTTGTCATGATAAAAGTTTTAGCCTATGAGTCTGAGAAAGAAAGCACATAAATTAAAATGTGGCATACATTTTTGTCATTTCAAACACTCCTAATTAGCAATACACATTTCAATATATCAAAAATTACATTCATATTTCTGGTCAGGTATAACTATAAGAGAAAATACTCAGAAAATAATGATGTAATATTTTCGTGTTTTAAAAATTCATAAAATAAGGGCTAAGGAGATGTCTCATTTGGTAAAGGTGCTTGCTGTACAGCACAAAGACCTGAGTTTGATCAGCAACAACCACATTTTAAAATGTGGTATAGCAAATAGCATATGGTAGGTAGAGATAGAAGGATCCCTGGAATGCTAGTAAATCAGCAAGCTTCAGGAGACCAAGTCTCCAAAAATGAGAAATTGAGAAAGATGGTTTACAGACACTGGAACCTTAGAATTCACACAGTAGGTATGCACGCACACACACACACACACACACACACACACACATACAGACACAAACACACACACAACAGAGAGAGGGGGAGCAAAAGAGAGAGAAAAGCCAGAGAGAAGTGGGGAAAGGGAGAGAGAATTCTTGACAAGATTAGCTATTGATTTTACTAACAAAAATATATCCAAATAAATACAATGAAGGATAATCAAAGGAAATGCAATAAGTACATTAGACTTGGATAGATATGGATGAGGAACACTTAAGATCAAATAGACGTCCCCCTCCCTCCATTGGAAATTCTGCATCAAATGTCTACTTTATTTCCCCTCTGAATGAGATTCAATCATCTTTCCCTGGGCCCTACTTTTTACTAACTCCTTTGAGTCTGTGGATTGTAACATGGTTATCCTGTACCTTATGGCTAATGTCCACTTATGAGTGAGTACATACCATGAGTGTCTTTCTGGGTCTAGATTATCTCACCCAGGATAATACTTTGAAGCTATATCCATTCGCCAACAAATTCAATGATACCTTTGTTTTTGAAAACTGAGTAGTATTCCATTGTGTAAATGCACCATATTTTCTTTATTCATTCTTCGAATGGCCAATCAAGGACTGACTGGGAGAACTTGGGAGAGAGCTAACTCTGACACTATTAATGATATTCTGTCATGCTTATATAAATAAACCTAGCATAACTGATCTCTGAGAGGCCTCATCTAGCAACTGATGGAAATAAAGATAAACACAACAGAATATTTGGTGGAGCTTAAGGAGTCTTATTGGAGAGTAAGAGGAAGAACTGAGGAGGCCAGGGTAGGGGTGGAGAGTCAAGGACACCACAGAAGACCTACAATGTCAACCAATCTGGGCACATGGAGGCTCAGAGATACTGAACTACAAACCCAAGAACATGCATGTGGTGGACCTAGGCTCCCTACACATATGTAGTAAATGTGCATGCAGCATGGTCTCCACTAGTAGCCCATAACAAGTAGATCAGGGGCTGACTATGTTGCCTCCTTTAGCTAGGCTAGTTTGTCTGACATCAGTGAGAGAGGATGTCCCTAGCCCTTCTGTGACTTGATGTGTCAGGGCATGATGGTATCCATGCGGGACCTCTCATTCTCAGAGGAGAAGGGGAAGGGGCAATGGAGGAGACATGGGAAGATGGGACTGGGAGGACAGGAGAGGGGGTGTGATTGGGATGAAAAGTGAATAAGTAAATAAAGGGGGAAGATCAAATGGATGTGAACACTGTAAAATGGTATACTGTGACACACTGTAGCTTCCATGATATATTTTAATTTTGAAGAAGAGGGATTATTTCTATTTTTAGTTTTTATTTTCTTTTGGGTGGAGGTTACAAGAGCAGAAGATGGACATGGAGATGAGTGGGATTGGGAAAAATGATGTAAAATTTGCAAAGAATCAATAAAACGTTTAAAAAGGATTAATGTCTTGCAGTGATTGATAGCAGTGTTCAGGAAGTGAACATGATTAACTTGGTTTTGTTCAACAAATATCTATCAAGAAAGGTTTCTAAATTTCTTGCAAATCATCAATGTGATTATATAATAAAATAAAACATTATTTTGTGTGTATATATCCTCCAAGATGAAATATCAAATGCCCTTCCAACCTTGCCAGACTCAATTAAATGAAGCATGGGAAATGAATGGTTTCTAAAAGAGATAATATCATAAGCATGCTTGTCATGAGATGGGTATGTAATGGGTGATATCAGTCTTCATAGAATGGGTGCCTTGCTATAAATATTATCTGAGTGGTTCATCATAACAAAGGGAAGGGGTTTATTTAATGTCATTCATATGGAAACTGAGGAAAAAAGGGGGAGAGTGAATTGCCACAGATGACAAATAAAACAACTCTCACAGCTAAGTATGTTAAACATTTTTGAAAATATTTCTCAATTATTTGTATTTCAGTTTTTAAAATTGTTTAAACCTATGTCTAGTTTTTAATTGGGTTGTTTGTTTTCTTGATGTTTATTTCTTTTAGCTTTTCATATAACCCTGTCTGATGTATTACTACTGAAAAATAAATTTCCCAGCTTACATCTTCTCTCAAGTGATGTTGTCTTTTGATGTACAGAAACATTTTAACTTTATGAAGTCCCATTTATAAGTTGTTCGTCTTAATGGATATACTTTCAAGATCCTGTACAGGAAGTCCTTTCCTTTGTTAATAAGTTCAAAAGTATTCCTCACTTTCTCCTCAATCAGATTTTGGGCATGGGGATTTACTTTGGAGGTCTTTCATACATATGAAGTTTTATGCAGTGTTAGAGATAATGATCTTATTTCATTCTTCTGTATGAAGTTATCCAGACAGATGAACACAGTTTATTGAAGATGTTTTCTTTTCTCCTATGTGTATTGATGGCTTTTAAAAATCAAATTCAGGTGGATGTGGTATTGTGGGTCTTGATTGTCATATGTGGGTCTTCAACTTTTTCCACTGAACAATGAGTCTTCTCTAATAGTAGTATAATGCTGCTTTTGCTGGTATGGTTTTACAGTAATTGAAATCTGGGTTGGTAATACCTCCAAAAATTCTGCTGTTGTGGTTCAGCATTAATTATCTATCCTGGGTAATTTTTTATTTCCATATCAAATTTAATACTGGTAATTCAATCTCTGTGAAAAGTGTACTGAACTTTGATGGCTGTTGCTTTGAATCTGTAGAATGCTTTGGTAGGGTGAAAATTTCTACAATATTTATCTTACAGGTTAAAGAGCATGGTAAGTCTTACCATCTTCTGAATTCTTCTTCAATTGAGAATTTATCTTACCAAAGTCAGAATTGCTAAGTTCCAAAAAATAAAGGACAAATGTTGCCAAGAATAGTGGAGAAGGAAGAACACTTATTTACTACTTATTGTGATATAAACTTGTGCAGACACTAAGAAAATCTTTGTAAAGATTTTCAAAACCCTGAAAATAGACCTACCATAAGAATCAACTGTCCAGATATATCATATTTGGCATATACCCAAAAGACTATATAACCTACTTCAGATATACTTGGTCATCTACATTCATTGTTGGTCTATTCACATTAGTCAGAAAATGGAAAATGCCGAGATGCTTACCAACTGATGGACGGATGAAAAAATTAAGAATATTGGCACAATAAAATATTACTAGGGTATATTTGATTATAAAAACAAAATCATGAAAATTTCAAGTAAATGAACAAAGATTGAAACAATCATTCTGAGTGAGTTAACCCAGACCCACAAGAACAAACATCACACATTTTCTTTCATTTGTTGATGCTAGTCTCTGCATGCTCTTAAAATTGCTGTGATTTCATATATGTAGTTGCTATGTAACCATAAAACACCATGACTGTCTCCTTCCATAATTTATGCAGTGACATGTTAAAGTCCAAACAATGTCAAATCCCATCATGGAGAGAGGAATTGAGCACAATGTTCTGACCCAAGCTAAGAGGATGTTGGTAGCTATTAACTGCTAGGCGAATAAAGGTCAGGTTTGTTTTGCTTTAACTTTACTTTGCTTTGTTTTATCATAGTATAGCCCTTGGTAAGAAACCATGCTGCACACAAAAGCCACACATTTCAGACTATTTGGGAAGCACATATTGACTTTGATGGGAAAGAAAAGGGGAGCAAAAAAGGTGGATAGGAGGAGAAGATTGTGAGAAATCTTGGAAGGGTTGGGAACAAAGGGTAAATGCAATAAAAATTATGCTTTATGAAATTATCAAATAATTAAGACATATGTGTGTTTGTGTGTGAAGTGATAGTACAAATATTCAACTTATAAATTCTTACTTTGTCTTTTTATTGACTGTTGACACTCTGTCTTATACAAGGAAATAGAATTCTTTGCATTCAAGGAAACATGGTTTGGGTCTGATGCTATTCCAAGAGCTTCTTACAGCTTTCAACTCTTTCTTGTCAGCCCTTCTCATACTTAAATATGAGACAGTGAATTATAGAACAGAGCAAATACAGTCTGTTACATAAAGCTGGAAGGTCATAAAAACAACTTCTAGAGCTTTCATTCACTCACACTCTTCCTTGTTTTCTGGCACAACTTCCTGAAGGCACTGTGAAGAAAATATAGCTAAGTAGCTCACATTGTTCAACTGCTGAACAACACACATTCTCATGAAAACAAAAATAATATGCCATGAGCCATCAAAGTCTTGCTCCCACTGAAGGAACGGCCACTCAGAGACTGTCCTTCCTGGCGATTCATCCTATAAACTGTCACCAAACCACAACACTATTATGGATGACAAGAAGTAAGTGCTTGCTGAAAGTAGCCTGTTATAGTTGTCTCCTGAGGGGCCCTGCCAGAGCCTTACGGATGCAGAGGCAGATACTAGCAGTCAACCATTGGCCTGAGCACAGGGTCCCCAATGGAGGAGTTGGAGGGAGGACTAGAGGAGCTGAACGGGTTTGCAGCTCCATGGGAAGAATGACGAGGTTGGCCAACCAGATCCCCGAGGGCTCCCAGGGACTAAGTCATCCACCAAGGGGTACACATGGTTCCAGCCACAAGTTGTCGGGCATCGGTGGGAGGAGAGGTCCTTGGACCTATGAAGGCTTGATAGATGCCCCAGCGTGGGGAAATCCAGTGGGGGTAGGTGGGAGTGGATTAGGTGGAGGGGCATCTTCTTGGAGGCAGGAGGTGAGAGGATGGGTTGGGGGCTTTCTGGGAAGGCAGGGTAAACCAGGAAAGAGTATAACATTTGAAATGTAAATGAAGAATATATTCAAAAAAATTAAAAAAAAATGTCTTGTCCCAAAATTTCTCAACATATAAACAAATAAACATATAAACAGGGAACTAATGTTTGGAGGCCTTGCCTATGATAAAGTGTAAACCAAGTATAGATGGTATGTCCTTACCATAAGGATAAAGGCATGTTATAATATGTATAATCACAAAGAAGCAGAAAGTACCACATGACCACTAGTACATAAGGGCCTTTGGACTATTTGGTTTCAGGAAACTGAGGCAAGGCCACAGACATATCAACTTACGTAGTCACATCATGCCAAAGAACAATACTTACAGGTCATTTTATGTGCCCTTAATTCTTTACATTTGCCATTGTTTCTTAGTACTCAACTTTTTGTTTTATTTTTTATTTTACTTTCCCCTTTTATCAAAACGAGATCCTTTTCTCATGCAATATAATTGAATACAGTTTTGCTTCCTTCTATTCCTCCCAGCCCTCACCATCCATCACGCTGTCCCTTCGATCCATTCCCTTTCTGTTTCTAGTTAGAAAAGAACAGGCTTCTAAGACTTAACAACAAAACAGCAAAATAAATTGTACTGAGCTAAAACAAAACCATCACACTGAGGTTGGACAAGGAAAATCAACAAATGGAAAAAGCCCCAAGAGAAGGCACAAGAATCAGAGACCCATTCATTCACACACTCAAATCACATTAATACTAATTGAAAGCAATAATACACACATGGAGAACTTGGTACGTCGTGTGCTTGCTGCTTCAGCTTCTGTGAGTTCATATGACCTTTCCTCAGTTGATATAGAGGGATTTTTCTCTAGTGTCCTCCTTACCGTTTAGCTCTTACACTCATTTTACCTGCTCTTCTGCAGGGTTGCCTGAGCTCTGGGGGTAGGATTTTATGGGGTCAACACGTTTAGAATTTTGTGTTCCAAGGTCCTCTCCATAATTTCTGGTTGTGGTTCTCTGTATTTGTTCCCATCTGCTGCAGAAGGAAGTTCCTCTGATGATGGCTGAATAAGGTACTGATCTATGAGTATAGCAGAATATCATTAGGAGTCATTTATTGTCACTTATATCTATATTTTTTATACCAGTAGTGTTTGGTTTTACCCTAAGTCTATGAGCTATTTTATCTGGTTTTTGGTCACTCAAGCAGTGTCCAGTATAGGTTTCATCTCATTGAGTAGGCATTAAATCAAATCAGCATTGCTTAGTTATTCCTACAAGCTTTGTGCCACTACTGCCTTAGCATAGTTTTCAGGCAGGGCAGAATGTAGTCCAAAGGTTTTGTGGCTGTGTTGGTGTTTACATTGCTCTTTGGTTTCATGCAGAGTACCTTCCCATACAAAAGATACTACAATAGAAGGGTGAAGGTTTATCCTCTCCATGTCCATTGAATTATGTGAGTATCTTTTGCAAAGGGCCTTGATGTCAGATTTTGGAGAGCAACAACCAGAGTTTGATGAGATTTCCATTGGACCTCTTTGGCCAACAACTCAATTGGGTGCAACCCAGTCTTGGTACTAGAAGCTTTGTTTGGTGAGAAGAGATTGTCAAAAAGTTCTGAACAATTTTCTTAATCCTCATCATGGATTAGAGAACTAAAATAGATAGCCTGTTTTATGAGGTGCAGAAATATATATGTGCATGTATATATGTATGTGCATATACAATCACTCACTCATAAATTAAATTAAATTAAATATATAAAATTTAAACAGATGGGTAAGAAAGAGAAGGAAAAGTGGTAGAGAAAATATGTGGCTCACAATGGTAAATGGTATTCTGTATCTAGTAAGGACCTTTGCCCAAGGTCTGAGTCTCAAGTCTTATAGGGAAAGAAAAATATCTACCCCTTAGGTTTACTATCTCTGCCTTAACTGAATGGGTAGGTAGCAGGGGCTGCCTAATCCTTCTTCTAACAAATTCATCTTATGGCGTTTATACAGCATTTGCATTTCTGCTTATTTACCATCCCAATACATTGTTATTTCAACTTCCAGTTCTAGTCCCCATGTTATCTATTTATCTATCTGTCTGTCTGTCTTTTTATCTATCTATCTATCTATCTATCTATCTATCTATCTATCTATCTATCTATCTATCTATCCATCCATCCATTTATCTATCTATCTATCTGTCTATCTTTTGTTTTTGAGAGAAAAGCTGTGTGTGTGTGTGTGTGTGTGTGTGTGTGTGTGTGTGTGTGTGTGTGTGTGTATAGGCCAGAAGACCACTTGGCAACTTGCAAAATAGGTTCAATCCTTCTACCATGTGAGTTCTGGGTACTGAACTTAAGTATTCAGGTGGGGGCAAGCACCCTTACTCATTGAGCCATCTTACCACACCATTAGTGAGATTTTACATTAAATTTTTCCTGTTATAATTACTGTGAATTTTCTCTGTCTTGTTTTTACCATTAATTTTCTTTTGTGTATGTATGTATATATATATATATATATATATATATATATATATATATATATATATATATCCAGATACCCAGTTACATGCACATGCACTTACATATATGTACACAAAAGTCAATGAACTTTAGATATTTACACATAAAAACAGCCATACATACTATAACCATTAATGAAATGAATGATTTATAAACCATTTATTATTCATCATGATAACTTAAATGACAATGTGTCTATATTACCAAGAAAATATATCTAAGCTATACTAAGCATAAAAAGTTAATTGCAAATATATTTTATTAGTGTATATTCAGCTTTGATGACCAATCTCTGAAGAGATGATAATCCAGAAATGGTACTTGGAGTTCTAGGTAGATCTGATCCTGAGTTGCCACATTGCACAGTTGGCTTTTGTGCCTTGAAGTCTAATCTGGATTCACTGAAGTCTTCTGACTCATTGCCATGACTCTTTCTAGCACAGTGCATATATGCTCTTACGCCCACTTTGTGTTGGTGTCACCTGCTAGGACTGCCTCAACTACATGCTTCTCATCTGCGTGAATAGTTCTGTTTCTGTGTGAAACACCATCACTGAATTAGATGGAGAAATAGATTTCTCCACCATCATCACTAAGAACATCATCACCAAGGAATAAGCCTCTTCTCTGAGATGTCATTCTGCTAGATATTTCCTGTCTACAAGAAGTAGGCTCTCAAAGAATCATGTTTCTTTATTGCTAGAGCTGTTGACTCTAATTTAGGAAAGGAAGTGCCAAGCAACCTTTTAAGATTCAAGGCAAATTCAGCAAGAGAAAAGTTGGAAGATCTGAATCTTCTGTCTGAAATACAATATCTGGATATCAGGGTATCTAAATATCAATGTAAAAACAAGTACCACTTCATGATCACAAACTAGTATATAAATTTCAGCAGTTTTAAAGAACAGAATATGAAAACATTCTAAATATCCAACACAACTCAATTAGTCATATAAACCATACTGTCTTTCCACAGCGTATTAGTGAGCTATCTATAAAAATGGAAAAAAGAGATGATCCTAGTGTCCTCTTGGGTTGCCAAAATAATCATTTGTGAAGCAGTAAGGGTAATTTTAAAAAAATATATGTATATTCCTAGATGTATACGCCTGCTAAAACCCCACACATATACATATATACATACACATAATAATAGGTAGATGAGTGCTTTCTATGGGTTATAGGACTACAGATGAGTTTTGTTACTTTGCTTTTTGGATTTGTAAAGAATTTAAACTCTTTTTAAGAAGCTCAAATTTATCTTATGATTAGAAAATCTGTCACAGATTTTTGAAGGCATAAAAATGATTTAATTCTGTCATATTTTCCTAAGAAAATAAAAAGTCATAATCTCTAATATGGATATAGAATAAAAATACTCTCATGTTTTCTTCATTGCTGTTCATTTTTAAAACTCTCCATGACCAAAACTAATTGCTCACATCATCAATCTAGGTAATAGAAACTAACCCCTTCAAAATAAAGCTTCAAACTGCTTAGGTTAAGTTAACCAGTTATTCAGCCATATAATTCCCTGAAATATGGAGATGGGTTATCTATGAAAAGGTTGGAGAGATTATCTGATAAGGTTGAAAAAGAGGAAATATAAGAAAGGTTGAAAAGGAGGAATGATAAGAAACATATAGAGAGAGTGATTTTAGGTAAGTAGATAATAGATAAATAGAATACTTATAGGTAGATGATAAAACAGTGATAGGTGGTATAAAGATGAATGAACGAAGTGTAGATAGATAATAAGCAGACAGGTGGCATAATAACTATATTTTTCATGGAGAGATGAAAAAATTAAATAACATTTTTTTCAAAAAGCACCAGCTCCTCCAGAGAGGCAGTCCTTCCTTGAACTACCATGTGAAAAAATTATTTCTAAAGGTGAGAAAATAGCCATGGAAACCAGGATTCAAAAGTTAATAAATGTAGCATATCAAAGGAATTAGATTATACTTGCTATCAATTTGCTTCTCAGGTCTAAGGAAATGTATATCATTTTCTATTTGTGTTGTTTTGTTTGCTGTTTATTGTTTCTTTTCCACATAGGATCTCATGCACTGCAGCCTGACTAAAAACTCATTATATAGTTTAGGATGTAAACTATATAATTATGTAGTTAAGGATGATTGTGAATTTATGATGGCTACACCTCCATTTCCTGAGAAGTACTAGTAAGAACTGTGCTACCATGTCTAGCTTGGCTTCAGTCATATTCAGCAAGCACTCTGCCGACTAATCTAATCTACAGTGCCACCTAATCATTCTCTGTATCTCTTGCTATCTTCAGCTTGATTTCTTTCTCACCTAGAAACTATTCTTAATGAGGTATTTACTATGCAATAGTAAATAAAACTAAAGTCTAATGATCAAACTTTCATTAAACTAATTCAAGAATCAAAAATTATTATCACTGATAATAGAGATGTATGCTTAATATTCTATATGTTTTTGGTAAACAGTTACTGGGTAGCATCTAATTTAGTGTTCTCAGTTTTTCTTTTTTTAAATTTTTTATGTTTTCATTAATTAATTTATTTTTTACACTCCACATTTTATTTCCCACCACCACCAACCATGCTCTGAAGTGTTCCACATCCCACAACTCCTCCCCACTCCCCACCCCCCATCTCCATGTAGATGTCCCCACCCCACTCCCAACCCCACCTGACCTCTAAACTCCCTGGGGCCTCCAGTTTCTTGAGGTTTAGGTGCATTATCTCTGAATGAACAGAGACCCAGCAGTCCTCTACTGTATGTGTGTTGGAGGCCTCATATCAGCTGGTGTCTGCTGCATATTTGTTGGTCCAGTTTTTGAGAGAATTCAGGGATCCAGATTAATAGAGACTGCTGGTCCTCCTACAGAATTGCCCTTCTCCTCAGCTTCTTTCAGCCTTCCCTAATTCAACAGCAGGGGTCAGCTGCTTCTGTCCATTGGTTGGGTGCAAATATCTGCATCTAACTCTTTCAGCTGCTTGTTGGGACTTCTGGAGTGCGGTCATGCTAGGTCTCTTTTAGTTTTGGTTAGTTTGACTAGGGGTTATCTATCTTGTTGATTCTCTCAAAGAACCAGCTTCTGATTTTGTTGATTCTTTGTATTGTGTCCTTTGTCCCTATTTGATTGATTTGCACCCTGAGTTTGACTGTTTCCTGCCTTCTACTCTGTTTGGGTGAGTTTGCTTCTTTTTGATCTAGAGCTCTCAGGTGTGCTGTTAAATTGTTAGTGTAAGATCATTCCGGTTTCTTTACCTGGGTACTAAGTGCTATGAACTTGCCTGTTAGCACTGCTTTCATTGTGTCCCATAAGTTTGGGTATGATATGTCAATATTTTCATTAAATTCCGGGAAGTCTTTAATTCCTTTCTTTATTTCTTCCCTAGCCAAGTTATCATTGAGTAAAGAGTTGTTCAGTTTCCACATATATGTGGGCTTTCTGCAGTTTTGGCTGTTCTTGAAGACTAGCCTTAGGCCATGGGGATCTGATAGGATGCATGGTATTATTTCAATCTTCTTGTATCCGTTGAGGGTTGTTTTGTGACCAATTATATGGGTTGATTTTGGAGAAGGTACCATGAGGTGCTGAGAAGAAGGTGTATTCTTTTGTTTTAGAGTGAAATGTTCTGTAGATGTTTGTTAAATCCATTTGATTAATAACCTCTCTTAGATTTACTGTGTCTCTGTTTAGTTTCGGTTTAAATGACCTGTCCATTGGTGAGAGTGGGATGTTGAAGTCTCCCACTATTCTTGTGTGGGGTTCAATGTGTGTTTTGAGCTTTAGTAAAGTTTCTTTTATGAATGTGGGTGCTCTTGCATTTGTGGCATAGATGTTCAGAATTGAGACTTTCTCTTGGTAGATTTTCCCCTTGATGAATATGAAGTGTCCTTCATCACACTTGATAACTTTTGGTTTAAAGTCTATTTTATTGGATATTAGGATGGCAACTCCTGCTTGTTTCCTGGGAACATTTGCTAGGAAGACCTTTTTTCATTCTTTTACTCTCAAATAGTGTCTGTCTTTGTTATTGGGGTGTGTTTCTCTTATGCAGCAAAATGCTGGATCTTATTTGCATATCCAGTCTGTTAGCTTATATCTTTTTATAGGTGAGTTGAATCCATTAAAATTGAGAGATATAAAAGAGAGATGACTGTTGGTTCCTGATATGTTTGTTTTTGTAGGTGGCTTTATGTGCTTGTGATTCTCTCCTTCTGGCTTTGTTGTGAGACGCTTAATATCTTGTTCTTTCTTTGGTGTAGGTACCTTCCATGTGTTGGAGTTTTCCTTCTAGAATTCTCTGCAGGGATGGATTGTCAGATAGATACTGTTCAAATTTGATTTTGTCCTGGGATACTTTGGTTTCTCCACCTATGTTGAGAGTTTTGCGGGGTATAGTAACCTTGGCTGGCATTTATGTTCTCTTAGAGTCTGTATGACCTCTGACGAGGTTCTTCTGGCTTTCGTAGTCTTTGTTAAGAAGTCTGGTGTAATTCTGATAGGTCTACCTTTGTATGTTTCTTGGCCCTTTTCCCTTGCAGCTTTTAATATTCTTTCTTTGTTCTGTGCATCTAGTGTTTTGATTATTATATGATGAGAGGATGTTCTTTTCTTGTCCCATTTATTTGATGTTTTATAGGATTCTTGTAACTTTATGGCCATCTCTTTCTTTAGGTTGGGGAAGTTTTCTTCTATGATTTTGTTGAAGACATTTTCAGATCTTTTGGACTGGGAATCTTCCTTCTCCTTTATTGTGACTATTCTTAGATTTGGTCTTTTCATTGTGTCCTGAATTTCTTGGATGCTTTGAGTTAAGAGTTTTTTATGTTTTCAATTTTCTTTGACAGTCATGTCAATCTCTTCTAAAGTGTCTTCTACACCTGAGATTCTCTCTTCTATCTCTTGTATTCTGTTTGTGAGATTTAATCTGTAATTCCTGACCTCTTTCCTAGATTTTCCATTTCCAGGTTTGCCTCCATTTATGTTTTCTTTATTGTTTCTACTTCCACTTTTAGGTCTTGGATCACTTTATTCAAGTCCTTCACCTGTTTGCCTGTGTTTTCCTGTATTTCTTTAAGTGAGTTATTGATATCCTCTTTAAAGGACTCTATTATTTTTATGAAATAGAATTTTAGGTCAGCTTCCTGATTTTCAGGTATGCTGTTGTATTCAGGGCTTGCAGTAATAGGAGAACTGGGTTATGATGATGCCCACATATGTTGGTTTCCATTGCTTATGGTCTTGTGCTTGCCTTTCACCATCTAGATATCTCTGGTGTTTGTTTGTCTGAAGTCTGCCTCTTTTGTCCCTGAGTTGCTTTATGTCTCCCTGTAGGCCTACAGCCCTGGCTGTAGCAAACCATCTGTAGAACCTTCAAACTAGAGTCTCTTCACAGGGGCAGAGATGGTGCTGATCTGTTGCCCTGGCTGCAGTAGATCTGGGAGGTCTTCAAACTGTTGGATCTTCAAGGAAGCAGTTCAGATGTTTTCCAACTGCTCTGAGTGCAGCAGGCTCTCAAATGCTCTAAATGCAGTGGGTTCTCTAGGATGGATCAGGAGACAATGTCTTCACTGGAGCAGATCAGCCAGGAGTCTCCTCAGTTTTTCAGGCATTGTTATCTTCAGAAGAGAAGCTGGCATCAAAGAAATGTAGTGACATGCTGAGTTCACCCAGGAAGAATTCCAATGAAACTGTTCTGATGTGCATGTCTTTCTCTTTCCAGTGTTCTAAGCTACTGATTTTCATGCATGGGTTGCAGTGGTCTTGCAGAGACTTGCAGACACAAACAAGGCAGTTGAGTTTTTTATGTAAGGATCATTGGCAGAAATGAGAGTTGCTGAGGGCTTTATTACCAGTGGCTAAAAGAACAAAAGAAGATCATGGAAAAGATTAGGTAGAAAATGCAATCAGACTCTATTCTTACTTTTCAGTCCCAGGAGCTGGGATTCGGCAGTGGTGCATATAATCACCTTTGAGTCTGGAAGTGGAGACCTAGGATTATAGAAGTATAAATTAATTGCTTTGTCAAATCTGAAGTACCTTAAAGAGGGAGGTTCAAAAATTCATCTTTATGGATAGCATCATAGTTGGCTGGGAAATATAAATGCAGGTAAAACTTAGCAATTCAATTGTGAGAATTTTCTATTTAAGATCAACAGAAGACAGGGAATTCATGATTTAGTAGACAAGCTTTCATTCAGAAGAGTTGGTGAATTGCTGAGGTCTCCTTGGAACCACTATTTTTCCTTTGTCATTCTACTCACCCTTACAGATCTATCTTAACAACAGAGTTTTACAAGATTCCATAAACAGAAAGGGCAAATACTGCAGGTCATATTAAGCATTGTATTATGTATGTGACATAGCAAATTTGCTTAAAAAGTAATTTCTTGGAGGCTGGAGGGATGGCTTAGCAGTTAAGAGCACTAACTTCTCTTCCAGAAGTCCTGAGTTCAATTCCCAGCAACCACATGGTGGCTGATAACCATTTGTAATGGGATCTGATGGCCTCTTTTGGTGTGTCTGAAGACAGTGACAGTGGACTCACATACATGAAATAAATAAATCTTTAAAAAAAGAATTTAGAAAAACAGTAATTTTCTACTAAATTCAGCCTTTCAGATGACTTTTACTTTTGTTTTCTATTTCTGTTACAAAATAATATATATTTATGGTATCAATTGTTACAATTACATGTAAAATATAATTTCTTTATGTGGGTTAACAATCTCATGTAGTGATTGGCTTATCAGGAGTGGTTGCATGCTCCTCCTCCTAGCTGTATCCTCAGAGAAGTCAGAAGGTAGCATGAACTACATCATGAGAAAATTACTTACACCATGGACGTTGGAAAACAAATCAAAATCAGTACTAGGTAGGACCAGCTCTTAAACATTCTTCAGCATTCTACTGTCCAAAACTGTGGAGATTCATTAATTTTTACTGTTTTAATCCTTATAGCCAATTAAAGTTGAAGGTGATTCAAAATATGAGCCAAATTAGTCTGTCTTCAGACTTTAATGTGTCATTCTCCAAAAAAATGAAGTAGAGATCTCTTAGTAAACAATAAGATGTGCTATATTAGTCCTAATACCTGCAGAGGCTCACATTGGCTGAGATCATTAGCATCTGTACAGAATAAGAGAAAAAAATCTTTTTGAGTCTTCTCTCCCCCAACTAAAAAGTACTTTAGCCAATAATACAAGTACTCACTTTCCTTTCAGTCTTTCCTTATGCTGAAGAAATTTCATTACTGCATGGTTCCTTATCATAGCATTTCTGATGGCCGAGAAGTAGACTTATTGACTTTCCCCTTAGTTGTTTGAGTTTCTAGTTTAGGTTCCAAATAATGTTCAGTTCCAAGGCAATATGGTTGTATCAAATGGGACCCAAGTACCACCACGGTTTGCTTTTATCCTCTTATTTTATGGTCTACTTTCTGCTTGTCACCATCTTATCATGAACATGAGGAATTCATTTTCTATGTATTTCATTAGTGCAATGAAGACCATTTGAAACATAAGACTTATTTTTTCCATACTTACCCCATTCAGTCAATATGCATCAAACACAAAAATGACATTTTGTCCACCAGAGGGCACTCCTATTGTTCCAAGTATAGAGCTAAGGATTATGGAACTCTTGAGGGAGAACTTAGAGATAGAATGAGAGAAATCCCAGAACTGCTCAAGTCTTCAATGAATGCCAGAAGGAAATTTTAAAACAACTTTTACTTACTTCATTTTAATTCTTCCCTTTCAATCCCTCCTCAGCCTCCTCACTATACTTATGAGAAAAAAATCTCAAGCATTTTCATAAACTCATTGAAGGGTAAATGGGGGGGTGGTGGTAGTGAAATCCACATTTTCATCAGAGACAACTCTGCAAGAGACTATATATTTTTTTTAAAAATGCAGCAATGTGGAGGATATGAAAGAATAACAAGAAACTGGTTTTCATCAAGTTACATCTTGGTGATTTAGGATAAAAATCTCTCAAATTGGTTTCCTGTCGCAAAGCTAAGGAATCACATGCTTCAAATGACAGGGCTTCTGCACTTCTCCTGGAATCTTACACTGTTCAAATGTTAGGAAAACCAGAGGCCGCCAAGGACTGTGGTCTAGTGTGTTGACAGCCTGAGCCACATGTTAGACCAACGTCTCACAAAAGCAAAATAAACTTTAAATATTTTAGACACATTGTGGAGCTCGTTAGTGGTTTCAACTAAGTGCTGTTTATTGACCTTAAAATTCTCCTCAATACAAATACATATGCACGTATGTTTTTATCTTTTCCAAACATTTCAGACTATGAACAAGTTAGACTGTAGAAATTTTAGACAGTAGTTCAGAGGCAAGACTACTGCATCTCTCCAGTTATATTACTATGTCAAAAAACAAAAACAAAACTATTTCTGTTTCACATCACTCACTGATAAGGCCTCAAAATAATATTATTTTAAACCATACTTTGTTATATCACTTTAAAGAAGTCCTGAAATCCAGCTCTTTAGATAGCTGTAATACAAATGCACATATCACAGACACTTAACAAAATTAATAAAAATGAAATAATTCGACTTTTTTTAAGTCTTGGAGAATGGTAACAAAGTAATTACTAGAGCATAACAGATTAGCAGTCAGAAGTTAACCCTTTCTGGACAGTCCCAAATTGTCAAATTATATAGAGCTTTGACGAAATAAATAAACTGACTGTTGGCATTGCCAAAACCAGAAGCAAATCAGCCTACCTTACTCAATTCACATCTGGGTTCAGTTTGTACTCAGTAAGAAGAGCTTAACCAATCATGCTGACTTGGTTTCACTGGAGAAGCTGAAATGTTTCATGAAAGAACAGGAATAGGAGAATACTTCTTTAAGTCCTCCCTGAGGGGGAAGGGTATTTTGTATTATTTGAACAGTCATTACATAATTTTCTGGTGTTAGAAAATCTGTTTGTTTGATGCTGCATGATACCTATTACACTCTATACCACTTTTTATAGAAATATGAAGTTGTTATTTGTTTGTTTTTACTAATAATCCTCAGGAATTTAATGATTGGCAATTAATTACTTTATGAGTCAGAACTTCTGTGAGCATATTAGTGTCAAAACTGGAATACTTTTACAGACAAGAAATTATTAGGAATTAATGGTACCCCTGGAATTAAAAGTAGGCACATGTCTTCAAAGATAAATCAGTAGTTGATTATTTATTAAATAACAATAATGATACTTAAAAAATGAACCATATCTAATATTATCTCTTTTTTCTAAAATACCTAAGGATGGTAGCAATAGATACACTAACATAGAAAGGGATATCTTATGGGGCCCTAGCCACAGAAAGAACTATAAGCAACTAAGGCATGTCTGATAACTAAGCAAGGCCTGATAGTCTCCCCAGTGAAGAGTCTCTAGTTGTTATCCAATACCAAGTTGTCAGCCCTGTGATTATATACATACGAATACTGTTATGCAGAATGAGAAGGTTATATTTATAAAATTAGGGACACACATACACATTTAAAGAAACGATGTCAAGAATTTGAGAGAGAACAAGGGGGATACATGCGAGAGGTTGGAGGGAGGAAGTGGAAGTGGAGAAATGATGCAATTATATTTTAATTTCAATTTTTTTAAATTAATGAAAAAATTCTCCAGGGACCTAGTTAGTACCTTCTCTTTTGTCAGATCTCAGTTCAATTATCACTTGCTTGGGAAAGAATCCTCCTTGATTAGAGCAAATCCCAACACACTATGCTTTCAAAGCATCATTTTTCTCTTCTTCCAGACATTAGTAAAATTACAACTTTGCAACTATTTTTCTTATTTGATAAATATCTATTTCTCCTAATATGTATATTGTAAAAGGCTGTTTAGTTTTACTGTTCATCAAGCCTACATCTAGTACAGTCCTGGGATGTACTTATTTATTTGTGGAATTAGGAATTAGTGACTGTCTGAGAAAATGAAAAGAAAATGAAAATTAATGCAATATAACAAAATAGTTAAGAATCTCAAAAAATCTGGTTAGCTCTTGCACGATGCATAGCTATCCTATGTTTTCTAGTACCTCTTATAAAAACTACAAACCAAACAATAATGGCTCACAATCTCAAAAGAAGAATTATAAACCAAGTTTTATGCTAAACTAGCAACAGAAATAAAATGTGTTTCACTTCTTGCATGAGCTATTAGTCACACTTTAGGTGAGTGATTTTCTGCAAAGCTAAATTAAAGATTATCTAACTTGATGAAAATAACTCTTCTCAGATAATACATTTGACTTTTAAAAGGTTAGAATATGATTGCATTTTATAAAGAAAATCTATATCTGCTTAAACTAAGTATAAATGTAGAGATGTCCTATAAATAAAAATATCACTTAAATAAGTATGAGAGTTTTATTCCTTGTTGTTCCTCTTAAATTCACAATTACTTTTTATGATGGAAGTTAGAACATCTTTCATAGAAGAAAAATTGTAACCCAGAAAATATGTAAAGTCTGTGTCAGGGCTCAGATATTTTTGTACTGATGTTACAAATATAAGAAATATCTAATATAAATACCTTAAATGAAATACATTCATTTTATCACAGCTCTAGTGCTAGACATTCAAGATCAAGATTCCAGAAGGACTTGTCTCTTCCTGAAGTGTCTAGAGTCTAGAAAACAGCAAGATACAGATGATCCATCATGTACCAAGGACTCTAAATAAAGCCAACAGCTGACTCCTTATCAGAAGCTATGGTAGCCAAGAGGCAATGGGACTCTATGTTGAATCTTTTAAAATATAAGTGAAAATAAATATGAGAAAAACGATATAAGCAATTACACACCAACAAATCTGAGTATAAATATGAGATGTCCAAACCCAAGTTATCTAAATTCTTGATAATATTTGTAAGCCTCATGAGCTTGTACTTACCTGTTCATCTCATGCTTTGTCATGCTTTCTTTAATTTGACATGGTTTTATAGAACACAGGATACAACTCAGTTTCCTGTAACAAAGATGAAACAGTGTTCTACTCTTTCAACTTCTTTGTTATTAAGGTTTAAGTTTGAAGAATGGATTCATCGACAGACGAATACATTCTTAAAAATTGCTTATTAAATAATACTGTTTCTAATAACAAATATTGTTGACTACAGCTTTCTGTCAGATATTTAGTTTTTGACTTGCTAAGTTTCTGACACAATTTCTAATCATTTCTTTGATCCAGTTAATAGGTATAAAGCTCTATTCTAAGTAAAATTCTCAATACTGACTTAGGTCTTTGTTTCATAGCTCCTGGGGTAAAGTCTTTTGAATGAATTGAAGGGTTCTTGAAGCCATCTCAAACTCTAGAGCTTGGAGGAAAAGCCACAAAATTTTTTATCCTAATATTTTTTTACATAACTCCGAGTCACTGTTTTTAAAAGCCTGTTTAGATTCATCACGTATGGCCTGAGGTCTTGAAGTAAGGCTTTTAAGAAAAGTTAAAGATCATCAATATTACTTTATTGCCTAGCAGTTGTATATTTACTTCTGGATTGATTTTTTAGTAACATTTTGATAAAAGAGAGAAGCGAAAGCTGATTTATGTGATCATTCTCAGTTGTTCTAGATTGGAAATAGCTTCTTGTATTTCCAACATTTTCAGGATTTGTAGAACCTTTTTATAAAATTTTATCAACAGATTGTACCCATAAAGTGCCTATAATACCACTCCCAATCCTAATCATAACAAATGAAATGTCTCCTTGAATTGAGGTAAAAAGCCATTCACAATTAAGTGTGGATTCAACAGATTATCTTTGTCATTAAGTTATCGCAGGCAATAATGCCTTTATCAAATGCTTGGTCCAATTCACAGCATGAATCAATGGTCTTCCAACTCCCAGGGATTCTATGCCTATGTATAAATTACTAGTGTCAAGGTCACCGACCTTAAATAGTTGTTATGGATGGCATCACATTTCAAGTTTATTTGGAATCAAAATTTAAGAAATGGTCTCCATAACAGTTTTTTTTTGTAATTGTAGTTTCAGAACAAAAGATAATACCATTTCTGTGGCTAAATCCAAAATAAATCCATTTGTTCACATGTAACAGTTAAATGATGTTTCTAGCCTTCCTTGATCAAGCTTTTTCTAATATGTGTCAGACAGTTTCAAGACATAGCTTCAAGGATCGCCATGTTTGTGTAGGTAATATGAGAAAGAAAGTAATAATAGGGACACAGTAAGCAAAAGCTAAAATGTAAACTATTCTAATATTGTCTATTCAATGTTATTATCTCATGGTTACCCTGCTAAATCACAGTACCTTCAGCTAACTCTGCACTCTTCCTTTATGAAAAGAAATGAGGACCTATCTAGCTTTCTTGTCCCTTTATCTCTTGGTTCTGTTAGTTTCTGAAGCTTCTTCTACCTCTTGGTGGTTTTTAAGTATTGACTTTTTGTATTATAACACCAGTTTGTGATGGACAGATGCATCATTCTGAGATGCTTTAATGAGGGTGTTTTAGATGAGACTAATCAAAACTGGTTTTTGATTTTGAGTAATATATCATGTTTTTAATAATATGAGTGGGCTTATCTACTTAAAGACCCAAGTAGCCCAAAAATTAAGCCTCTCCCCCCCAAAAAAAAGGTTACAGTAGATACTCTTCTAAAATAAATTTTAGGTTAATTCTTCTTTAGATTTCCAGCCTGCCAAACCACCTTGAAGATTTGATAATTTCATAATTCCTTATTACTATCTATTCATCTATTTCCCTTGTATCTATCCTACAATGCCAATTTCAAACACTGTTTTAAATGACTATAATGGGGCCCAGCATGGTGGCACATGCCTTTAATCATAGAACTTGGGATACAGAGACAGGGAGGTCTCCATGAGTTTAAAACCAGCCTGGAACACGTAACAAATTCCAGGCCATCCAAGGCTAAATACTGAGACCTAAATAATAAGCCCCTGTCTCAAAACAAATAAATTAATAACTACATCACTCTTACACTTTATATGAATAACTATTTTAAGTTTACACATGACTGAATTCAGTTAGGATGAAAGATTGTCTGTACATCTATAGGAATCAAAATACACTACTTTATTTCTATAACCTTTTCTGTATCCAAAATTTCTAAGTCTAAATAGAAAAAAAATCAAAAGAAAATATGTGCTGAATGAAAGAGTGGTTCAATAATGAATAGATAGGATAAAATAAATAACTCCATCCCATACCATTCTTTCTCTCTAGCTCAAAGCAAGGAAGTCCTGAAATAATTGCTTTCAATCCATTGCTCCTTCTACTTGCCGCGTTCTGATGACATATTGTGAATATACTGAAGTCATGATACAGAAACTCAGCCCTCAGATACACAGGATGTGAACTTCTGTCCTAGAACAAAACTGTGGAGAGACCAAGAGCAATATAGAGCCAGTCAGCAGGGGATAGCCCAAGATCAAATACAAGCTCTATCCCTTCTCAGACATGTGAGTTTTTAAATCTTGGAGTCTTTATGTGGATAATAATAACAATACCTACTATGGTAATTTTAATGAGAAATGTCCCCTATAGGCTCCTACATTTGAATACTTGGTCCCTCATTAGTGATGCTATTTGAGTAGGCTATGAAATATGTCACTTTGAGGGGAGTATCAGGGTTTTTTATTCTTGCTTTATCCCCTCCCCCTTCTTTTCTCTTTATCCTCTCTTCCTCTCTTGATCTTATGTATAAATGCAAATGTGACCAGCCAGTTTTCTGTTCCTGACACATGTTATATCTGCTCCTTCAGATGGATCCTAGGCCTCTGGAACAAAAAGCCAAAATGAACTCCTTCTTCTTTAACTTGAGTCTGGTCATAATATTTTATTACAGCAACCAAAAAACAACTCATTAGAATTGTTTAATTCGTTTGTCAACAAGGATTGAGGAATTAAGGCAACGTACATTAGAATGTTGAAGTGTAAAATATATTAAATAATGAACATAAAGCATTTATCAAAATTCATAACCATAGCAACAGTACATTAAATGTTAACTATTAATAGCTGTTATTGCATCTTTGGGAGGAACCAAGGTCAAAGTAAGAACATTGGTTCAAATTGTCCTCAACAAAAAATAAGGTAAGAAAAAAAATACATTGTAATTGACAGAAGAATGGGGAGCCTGTAAAAGTAAGAACCAACAACAGGCAAGTCAAAAGTCATTTAAAATGGGACTAGAGAGACTCTTGGCAGTTAAAAGAACGGACTGATCTTCCAGAGGGCCCAGTACCCACATCACACGCAGCTCACAGCCTTCTGTAACTCTAGTTCCAGGAAATTCATCTCCCTTTCTGGCCTCTGTGGACACCAGGTACACACACAGTGCAGAGACATACATGCAGAGAAAACACTCATACATAAAATAATTAATTAATTTCAAAACTATCTAAACAAGTTCTAGAAACAGTATTATCTATCGGAACTGCTATCTATATCTACAGTGCCCATATTTGAGAAAAACAACTTATGTAAAAATAAACAAAAAACAAAGAACAAAACAAAATAGAGCTGAGCAATACTAAAACAGTCATAGGCAGGAAATTTTCCCAGGCCCAGAAAAATCATTTCTAGTGCCTACCTCTTTCCCAAAAACATGCTTTCTTTGTCTGGACTCAGAGCTCCTCTGCATCATACATTCTTAGTTCTTAACCAAACTCTGAATGGTGCATCATCCATTTCAAAGTCCATTATTATACACCTGTATCACCGTGGTCCCAGCAGGAAACAGATGAAACTCTCAAATTGAGAAAATTAAGGCACATTTAATGAAATGATCCTTGCCAGAGTCATAGACAGCACATAGAAAAACCACAAAGAATAGTACAGTACCCCCAAATCAAGTGACTCCAAATCACTTCAGACCTGAAGAGGCAAGGAGGGAGCATAGAGAAACAGCAAAATCTGGGTAGAGAAGACAGATAAACAGTTAAGATCTTTACTTAATGGAAACACTTGTCCAAGGACAAGCATATAGGATAATAATATCCAGAACACATCAGGCTCCTTTCTATTTGTCTCTGCCTAGATGCTCAGTGAAAACTAATCCAAAGGCAGAAGACAAGACAGCTCAATCAACTCCCTTTGGGATTCAGAGAAGGTCTGGAAGAGTCATTCTGGAAAAGCCCAAACCATCAGATAGTGAATACTTAGTATCACCTTCCATCAATTCTGCCATAAAGGAATCACTTCTATGGTTGAAAGAGCTCACCTATGGTAGCTCCTTCCAGGTCTCAAACCCTGGGGCTTTCTTCCATTAAGAAGAAATCCTTGAGTGCGTGGTCCCCAATGGAGGAGTTAGAGAAAGGATTGAAGGAGCTGAAGGGGTTTGCAATCTCATAGGAAGAATAACAATATCAACCAACCAGACACCCCAGAGCTCCCAGGGACTGAGTCATCAACCAAGGAGGACACATGGCTCCAGCTGCATATGTAGCGGAGGATTGCTTTGTCAGGCATCATTGGGAGAAGAGGTCCTTAGTCCTAAGAAGGCTTGATAGATGCCCCAGAGTAGGAGAATTGAGGGCAGGGATGTGGGAGTGGGGTGAGTGGAGGAACACCCTCATAGAAGCAGGAGGAGGGAGGATGGGATAGGGGGTTTTCAGGAGAGGGGGAAACCGGGAAAGGGGATAACATTTGAAATAATAATAAAGAAAATATCAAATAAAAAAAAGAAGAAATCCTTTTGTGTCTCATATACTGTTGCTGTTTGAGCCTTTTTTTTTCCAACCACCTTCTTCTTTTACTAATATCAACAATACACCATTAGCCCTATCCTTTGAGGCTTTGGAACAAAGCACAACATGTCAAAAGTGGCTAGATGTGTCCATGCTAAGAGTGCCACAAAACCTCATGCAGAAAGATGTACTCTTCACTAAGCAGGTACCAGCTGTCTGGAACGTTCCTTTGATGAGTTAGGCACATCCAGATTTCTATAGGACCTCAGGTCAGAATTCTGAATGCTCCCAGACATTGCATGAAATTATGAAAAAAGACAAGGCTGTTGACTTTGAGAGTTTGAGTTTATCTTGGTTAAATATCATTTCCTTATATTGTTAACAGCCTCTAAAGTCTAAAACAAAACAAAAGTAAACTAAAAAAAAAGTTTGATAGTTCTATAAGCCACACTTGAAATTCCTAGTTTGCAAAACTGGTCAGGAGCCAAGAAAGAAAATAGAAACAAAGAAAAGAACTTTCTTAATCCAGCAACATCAGATACTTGGAGGAAGGTTGGAAAACATCCTCTGACTAGTTTCATGCTCCCTGTTTGCCTGGTTAATTGATATCACCACCAAGATTTACTTTGACTGTACTTTGAAGATTTGACAATCATCTTCCTAAATGAATACAGCTCCACACTTCCATGAAGGAGGCTCGGTTATCTCCCTCCACTAACTACACTGAAATTCTATACCATGGTGGAAATCCCAAAGTCAAGCCTGAAGAAGCACTTTGAAACCATTAATCACCGAACCAAGAAAGAAATTTCTATTTATACATGAACAAAAGATCTCACAGGGTGGTCTAGGTTATATTTTTTTGGTCTGTCTTGGAGGCAACATCTCTTGGGTGGCAAGGTTGGCATCAGAGAGAGACTGGCAAAGCATTTTCAATCCTATAACCCGCTGTGGTCTTTGTTGCTTCTCACATGCTTCCAGAGTTGTTTCAAGTTGCTAAGTAAGAGGACTTCTTTATGTGACTAAATAAGAAATCATATATATGCCTGGTTTTCCTTCCTAAACATGTGAAAAACTGTCTTAACTCTAATGAGTGAACTTACAACTAAACAAGGGACTGGAATTTGTTCTACTCATTAATGTACTCATAAGAGTATGACTTTGTTTCTTTCTCCCAGCCCTCACCACTGTTTTGTTTTAAATTTATCCACTTCATATCTCATTCACTGTTTGCCCTCCTGGTCTCCCGCTCCCATGATTCCTCCTCTCAGCTCCTCCACTCCCCTTCTCTGAGAGGGTGGAAACTCACCCTGGCACATGAAGTCTCTGCAGGTTAGGTATATTATTTCCCACTGATGTCAGACAAGTCAGCTCAGCTAAAAGAACACATTACAGAAACAAGCAACAACTTTTGGGATAGCCCCTGCTCTGGTTGTTTGAGACCCACGTGAAAACCTAGCTGCACATCTGTTACATATGTGCAGGGAGGCCTAGGTCCAGTCTGGGCATGCTTTTTCATATGGTTAGTCTCTGAGAGCCCCCAAGGGTCCATGCTTGTTGACTCTGCTGGTATTCCTGTGGAAAACCTCTTCCTATCCTTTTTCGGACCCTCAATCCTTCTTCAAACTCTTCCATAAGAATCCCCAAGCTCTGTGGGTCTCCATCCCTCTGAGTCAGCTGCTGGGTGGAGTCATCATGCTAAGCTCCTGTCTACAACCATAACAAAGTATCATTAACACTGTCAGGGATCGGCTCTTGTCCATAGAATGAATCTATAGTCTGACTTGTCATTGCTTGGCTATTCCTTTAGTTTCTGTTCTATTCCCTGTCCTTGCATTTCTTGTAGATAGGATAAATTTGGGATTGCAAGTTTTGAGAGTGGGTTAGTGTACCTATTTATTGCTCCACCAGGCTTCCTGCCTATCTACAGAAGGTGCTTCTTCAGGTTCCATATCCCCAAAGCTGTGAGTCTCAGCTAAGATAGCCCCCACTGATTTGTGGTAGCCTCCCCTATCACAGGACTCTGGCACTTATTCGAGGTGCTCCCTATCCCCCACCTGCACCAATTTCAGATTTCCATTCATTCGCGTGGCCATCTGGTTTTCTTTTTTTTTTTTTATTAATTTTATTTTATTTTCTAAGGTTTTTTTTATTTACATTCAAAATCATTTCCCCTTTCCCTTTTCCTCCCTCCCCGAAAGTCCCATAAGACCCCTTCCCTCCCTCTTTTCCCCATTCAACCCCCTCTCGCTTCTCTGTCCTGGCGTTCCCCTACATCCAGTCTTTCCAGGACCAGGGGTCTCTCCTTCCATCTTCTTGGAAATCTATTGATATGCGAATTGTGTTGAGGGTATTCCGAGATTCTGGGTTAATATCCCCTTATCAGTGACTGCATACCATGTGTGTTCCTTTGTGATTGATTGAGTTACCTCACTAAGGATGATATTTTCAAGTTCTGACCATTTGCCTAGGAATTTCGTGAATTCATTGTTTTTAATTGCAGAGTAGTATTCCATTGTGTAAATATACCACATCTTCTGAATCCATTCCTCCGTTGACGGACATCTGGGTTCTTTCCAGCTTTTGGTTATTATAAATAAGGCTGCTATGAACATAGTGGAGCATGTGTCCTTATTGCATGCAGGTAAAGCCTCTGGGTATATGCCCAGGAGTGGTATAGCCGGATCCTCCGGGAGTGTCATGCCCAGTTTTCGGAGGAACCGCCAGACTGCTTTCCAGAGTGGTTGTACCAGCTTGCAATCCCACCAGCAGTGGAGGAGTGTTCCTCTTTCTCCACATCCTCACCAACAACTGCTGTCTCCTGTGTTTTTGATCTTAGCCATTCTGACTGGTATGAGATGGAATCTCAGGGTTGTTTTGATTTGCATTTCCCTAATGACTAAGGATGATGAACATCTCTTTAGGTGCTTCTCAGCCATTAGATATTCTTCAGGTGAGATCTAAACATAGTAAAAGCAATTTACAGCAAACCGGTAGCCAACATCAATCTAAATGGAGAGAAACTTGAAGCAATCCCACTAAAATCAGGGACTAGACAAGGCTGCCCTCTCTCTCCATATCTTTTCAATATAGTACTTGAAGTTCTAGCTAGAGCAATTAGACAACAAAAAGAGGTCAAAGGGATACAAATTGGAAAGGAAGAAGTCAAATATCACTATTTGCAGATGATATGATAGTATACTTAAGCGACCCAAAGAACTCCACCAGAGAACTCCTACAGCTGATAAACGACTTCAGCAAAGTGGCCGGATATAAAATCAACTCAAGCAAGTCAGTAGCCTTCCTATACTCAAAGGATAAGCAGGCTGATAAAGAAGTAAGAGAAATGAAACCATTCACGATAGCCACAAACCATATAAAGTATCTTGGCGTGACTCTAACCAAACAAGTGAAAGATCTGTATGACAAGAATTTCAAGTCTCTGAAGAAATTGAAGAAGACCTCAGAAGATGGAAAAATCTGCCATGCTCATGGATTGGCAGGATTAATATAGTAAAAATGACCATCTTGCCAAAAGCAATATACAGATTCCATGCAATTCCCATCAAAATCCCAACTCAATTCTTCATAGAGTTAGAAAGAGCAATTCAAAAATTCATCTGGAATAACAGAAAACCCAGGATAGCTAAAACTATTCTCAAGAGCCATCTGGCTTTCTAACAAACACTTTACAATTCAGGTTGTCTCTTCTCTATACCCTGAAGGTGTTGAATGATGTTAATGACTTGATGTTCACTTCTTTTTTTCTTTTGTATAGATAAAATTTTACATGAATGTTCAAAATATAAAGCAGGAGGTGGGTAGATCAGAGACACTCTGACTTGAAGGGAATGCAATTTCTACCAACCTTTGAATATCACACTTCACAGGTTTTAAACCTGCTAAGCATTCAAAGTATGATTTCTAGCCCATGCACATGGGTCTTCATCTCTAGAGTTATTAGAACACAGGACGCCCAATCACACTTCCAACACCTACTAACTTAGCCTTTGTAGAGGTGAGAAATCTGCATTAAACACAAGCCCATCAAACGACTCTCATGTGCAAACCATTGGACCAGAGCTAAGTATTTTGGAAACACCAGACCAGATATTTCTGTTTTCATCCCAGCATTGTAATAACACGTCTTAATATTTCAGACTTACAGGGCTGCTTTGAGAGCTAATAAAAGTAGTGGATCATCTCTCTGAGGCAAATGCAAATGTTCTAACAGATGCGAATGCTTCTAACAGAAAGAAGTTTGCCTGGAATTTAGATTTGGCAACATTCAATATACAACCAGTGCAGGGAGCTACCTGGTGTCTATCCATGTTCACTTTAGGTCCATGGTTAAACCTTTGCTGTTCTGACAGCATATTGGTGATATTCAGAGTGAGGGAAGGTAATGATTCTTTTTTATTCTTTTTTTTTTATTGAATATATTCTTCATTTACATTTCAAATGTTATACCCCTTCCTGGTACTTCCCTCCCCTCAAAAAACCTCAACCCAACCTCCCACCCCCTGCCTCCAAGAATATGCTCCTCCATCCAACCCACTCTCATGACCCCCACTCGATTTCCCCACACTGGGGCATCTATTGCGCCTTCACAGGACCAAAGGCCTCTCCTCCCACTGATGCCCTACAAAGCATTCCTCTGCTAATCTTTTGGGTGGAAGCATGTTTACCCCTTGGTTGATGGCTTAGTCCCTGGGAGCCCTGGGGTGTCTGGTTGGCCAATCTTGTCATTCTTCCCATGGGGCTGCAACACTCCCCCCACCCCAGCTCCTCCAGTCTGCCCACCAACTCCTTCATTGTGAACCTCGAGCTCAGTCCAATGGATGGCTGCTAGTATTCTCCTCTGTATTTTTAAAGGAGACTTTCTGATGTAAATCTCACTGTCTAGATGTTAATATTAAAGTAAACCCAAGGTTACCTCAATATATTATCTCTAACCTAATTTTCAAATTGTTCAAGTACAATGGTTCTCATCCTTCCTAATGCTGTGATCCTTTAATACAATTTCTCCTGTTGGCCCTAAGCATAAACTTATTTCATTGCTACTTCATACCTGTAATTTTGCTGCTGTTAGAACTGTATTGTAAATATCTGATATGCAGAAAATCTGATATGTGTCCCCAAAGGGTTCTGGACCTACAAGTTAAAAATCATTGGATCAAAACCCAAACACTATTGCGGATGCCAAGAAGTACTTGCTGACTGGAGCCTGACACAGCTGTCTTCTGAGAAGCTCTGCCTGATCCTGACCAATACAGATACGGATGCTCTCAGCCAACCATCGGACTGAGCACAGGGACCCTAATGGAGGAGTTAGGGGAAGGACTGAAGGAGCTGTAGGGGCCTTATCTGGCATAAATAGGAGAGGAGGCCCTTGGTCCTGAGAAGGCTTGATGCCCCAGTGTAGAGGAATGCTAGGGAGGTTAGGTGGGTGAGAGAGCACCCTCATAGAAGCAGGGTAAGGAGGGGATAGGATAGGGGATTTGCAGAGGGGAAACCAGAAAAGGGAATAACATTTGAAGTGTAAATAATTAAGATATCCAATTAAAAAATATTTGCTACTTCTGTTTTGTTCTTTTGTTTTAAAATAGCAGGTCCATTTTGGGCTGACTTGATGTTTGACTATGAATATGAATATGGAAATTCTAAATCTCATGAAATCAACAGAGTTTTCAGTGGCCCTTGAAGTGGCTCTTGCTGTTAAGGATTGTCCAGTTCCCAAACTGGTTCATTTCTCAAATTATGTCCATAGACATTCCTGTCCATGGAGCAGAAGGGTCATGTCTCCCTGTAAGAATGATGTGGCCATCTTATTGCTCAAACCCAGACATTCCTTTCTGAGAACCTGGGAGTGAGTGTGGAATTGGCTTAAAATCTGCCAAACAATAAAACTGTGTGGTGGCGCCAGGCACCCCCATAAAGGACTGCTCCATAAATATTCACAGACCATGACAAGGACCAGGATGGGCTCTTCCCAAAAGTCTGCCTTTGTTTTTCACAGAGCCACCCAGATGTGCCACATGAATTGGGAATTAGAGCATACAACAGAGGTGGGGTGCTGGACCACCTACATAATTTCTTTATGCTTTCTTTTTTCTTTCTTTTTCCTGCAATATGAAAGATTTTGGCTTTCATTTTGTTTTTGGCTCAATAGCAAAAGACCCTCTCAGTCAGCACCCCACCACCACCTACTCACTCTCAGTCAATAGGGAACCACTTAACTACATAAGCATTAACTAATTTGAAGTTTGCTTTTCATACGGCACTAATAGGAAAAGAGGAATGTGTTTGTGTTTGCAAGTTTTCCATGTGGGTTAAGTAAAGATTGTTTGTTCAAGTTTGCAGTTTGGAAGAGAGAGAAAAAACAAGGCCTATGCCTCATCTTGTCCCTTGGAGGTAGGCAGACAAGCCATTGTTCTCTGAGCAGCTGAGACTTGTGGGCTGAGGATCAACTGGAGTCTCATCTCTGAGGTTTCCGAAAAATTTCCCCACAGACTTATCATTGTCAACCATGGTGGTGGGCTGTTTATTTTTCACCTTTTATTCCTTATTTGTTGCCCAAACCAAATGTCAATGGCAGATGAAGACGGAAAGATTGACAAGGAGTGAAATATAGGAGTAAAGGCATTGAACAAAAAGGAAAGGTGTCCTCTCCTAGAAAGGTGGGCTCTCCTAGAGCCCAGAGCACCTGTCATCACCCAGCAAAGCTGGACCAAGAACAGAACTATTTTTATAGGTAAATAGATAAGTGAAATAGTGACTAACCCAAAGATCCAGGGTGAATGCCTGCCCCTCACACAATAATGATAAGAGGAAAATAATGCCAAGTAATTCTTTGCAGGTAAAACAGGATCCAAAACTGTGAGAAAATGTCTTTGAAGGTTAAAAATTGTGGTGTTTACCCTTGAAACAAATTCGAGAAGGAGCAAAACATGAACTTATCTTTTGTAATCTCAAGTCGGGATAATACCTGTAGAGTGAATCTCCACCCTAATTGAAGAATAGTTGTACTACTTACGCTGGCACTGAGCAGGGTCTAGTAAATGCTTAGTTATTGATCTTGGTCCCACTAAATGTGGAACAGGGAGTGTCTATTGTGTCTTCCTTTATACTATATTGTCATGACAAATTAGCAGCTGTTATTCTTGACTTTGTTGAAATTTTGGGACATTCACAAATAAAAGGTAACTATAAAGAAAAATGTTTCCATCTCTCCTGTCACTGAGAAGGAATCTATGATCTTCAAAGTGGATTATAGAACTCAATCCCAGATTAATAGCAGATACCTTGTTTATTATTCAACTATATGACCTATATTTTGTCCCTTGAAGCTGCTGTTTAAGCAAGTTTAGAAACTTAAATATCCTCCAAATAATTGCACTAATTTGGGCTTCTTTGAGTTTCTTGTGGTACTCAGTTATCCTGTGCAATTCTCTTACCCAATCTTTTCCCTCTATTGACTCCTTCTTCTCTATCCAGATATAATTCAGGGGTCATCAGTCACTCTAGGAAGTCATTGTTCTTACCTTAACCCATTCCCTCACATGGGGCTAGGTACCAGGGCCATCTCCTTCCCAGAAAAATTATCATGTTTTATTGAAGTTTTCTACTTTTCTACTTATCTCCACTAGTAAATCACAAATTAATTTCTAATCTCTCAACCCATGTGGCCACACCTGATAGTTGGTATCTAGGATTAAAACTAAGTCAGGATTCAGACTCCCCAGATCTTCTCCTCTAGAGACCTTGTAGATGAATTCCTTAAGTATACAACTTTCATAAAATCTTACTCATCTTCCCTTAAAACATACTTGTTTTTCAATTATGTGTACTTGTGTGCCTGTGTGTAGGTGTGTGCACATGACTACAGATACTTTCTTGATAGTGAGTCATAGAATGCCCTGGAGCGGGAGTTACAGGAATTCATGAGATGCCTCCCATGGGAGCTCTGAAGCACACTGTGGTCCTTGGCAAGAGCAGTACTCACTCTTCACTGCTCAGTCATCTTCCCAGCTTCCTCTCTTTTTAAGAACCAACATCATATCTCAAATGTAGAGTATACTTAATCAATTATCACCAGATTTCTTTCAAGCTGATGTTCAGCTATTCTGTGGGAGAAACAGATTAATATCTACCAAAATGTGTGTTACTCACTTCGTGGTGTTGGAAGGTGGCTGGAAAATCTTCTTAGTTAGGCAATACATTTAGTTAGAGTATGTTTTCTTAGAGAGCACGTTTCCAGAACACCTTGCAACTATTATAGCTATGCCATTGTTTCTGAAATCAATGACATGTAAGTTTTAAAAGTATTTGTCTTATCTGAGTTAAAGCTTTATGGTACCTGCTATAGCTTTTCCAGATTCTTTTATTCAAGAACATCGAGTGCTGAATCAATATTGTTGACAAATGCACCTCAAAGCAAGGAACAGTAAAGTTACACAAATGTAACCAACTTCAATGACTTCACTATCATGCTCTGCACCCAACAGTAAGCCTGAATACACCCTTCCTTCTTTCTCTTGCTCTCTTCATGTGATTTGTGATAGCAGCAAAGTAATGCAAGACAGAAAGCTCCATGTGTCCAGCAGAATCTGAGACTAACCTCAGGCATGTAAGACAGCAGAGCATAATACTGCAGAAGCCTGTATCCCTTAATAATACATAGAGCAATACTATCAACACAAATCAGAATCACTTGCTTCTATTTGCTATATAGGTACAAACTATATTCCATTGGGGCACTAAGACTTACATTTATGTATCAGTTAAGTGAGCATTGCCATTTCTAACATGACTCTAGTACAAAAATAAAATAATTGAATATTAAATATGTAAATTAAAAGAGCCACTGAGAAGGACTTAAGGGACCATGATATGACATTTGCCTGACTAATGGTTCCTGAGCCATTCTGGCTCTTAGAATCATTTGCTTTCCCTCATTCACACATGTTTTATTCTTAGCTGTTCTCTTTTCCTTCTCAATATACCTTGTTAGATGGTCAAATTTAAAAAACAAGTGCTAAAATAAGATATATTTTATTCGATAGTTATTTTTTCAAAGTGCACTGGCTACCCTTACTTTTCTAGCAGGTATAATTGTTTTTTAAGCAATTTACAGGAATGGCAAGGTGCCATAGATGACCTGATAAAGGAACCTGGCAATATTAAGCCACTCCCAAATGTCCATAACAGAAGCCTGTTTAGTGATCTGTGGGGAGAAGGGAAGACCTTATCCCCAGTTTAGAGTTCATGTCCTTTGCAAGGCCTTAATAAAGAAAAAAGCCATAGAGTACAGCAAACAAAAATAGCTTCCAATTATAAAACTGACTCAGCAACAAACATGCCTGAAATTTGATGGAGTTGAAATAGTGAAGGCATGTGTGGAAATAACTGAGCAGAGCAAGTTCTAAGGATAGACACACCCCTAATACATCATCATTTTTGCCTTTGGAAATCTAAAGAATCCTATGCCAGTGACATTTCTTAGCACACTTTCTGTTGTTATTAATAGCAAATTCAATATCCATACAAACCTATTTATGTCAGACAGAGTCTCCATATAGTATAAGTAGCCTCAGATGTTTGAGAGTCCTGCCTCTGCCTCCCAGATGCTGGGGTTACAGGTATGCATGCATCACCAGCAGTCTGGGTGTGCCCACTGTTCTTTTAAACACAGTGAAATATTTTACTAAAGTGAAATAAGAACTAAGATGGGAATTAGAAATTACTTGAGTTGGGCTCTGTCTCTACTTCCTTGAAGCCATCTTATCATTTCCTCCCATGTGTGGTGAGTATATCTTCAATTGAATTCCCTTGTGACTGCAGAATATGCACACCTTACATCTGTGCATCACTCCAAATAATACAGGCATTCTGACCTTCAGACAGAGTAAAATAACCTCATCCTCTGATTGCTGGTATTCACCATGAATTTTCCTTGGTTAAGACATGGTTCTTCCCTGTCCCTAAAATGATTATTGCACCACAGAGGACAAAAGCATGCCAAGTAGCCTTTGCTAATTATGACACACTACTTTGATAATTTGACATAATTATGAATTATGACTTCATACTAACCAGGGAACATGGAGTGGAGAAAATGTAGGAGTACAATCATAATGTTCAACCCACTAACTAAATTCAGCAAGTATTCTCTAAAGTCTGGCCAAGGACAGTCACTAGATGCGCACTTGGACTTCATAATACTATTTTATCTCACCAACTCCCCAGATTACTCTGCAGCAATGTGAGAAATGAATCCCACTTCACTACTGAGGGAATCTAAAACTAGGGAACAAAACCATTTACCTGAGCTGTTGCTGCTGCTGATAATGATAATGACAATGATAAAATGATAATGATACTAAGAAATTATGTAGCAATGATGCCAACACAGCTCAGCCTGACTCAGTCCCATGTACTTATGCATCACCAAGCCGTCTTTTACTCCTTAGATTAACCGGAGTCAGAGTATGTTAATCACCACAGTGTAGAACGTAAGTTAGGAGAAACTCCAATCTTAATCAAGGGCCATCTGACCAATGCACTCTGATCAGCTTTCTTACATGTAATGCTTACTATGAATGTTGAACCTGTAGAGAATAAGTATAAATAATGCTTAGGAAATTCATATGATTATTTCACTTTCTAAGCAAGAAGAAATGTGTGTATGCAAGCATGTTGAATGCATATGTGCATTCTTTTTCCTCTAAAAAGATGACAAAAAGTTGCCTGCCAGAGGTCTTTTTAGTATGAAAAATTATTGCAAAAAATCTATACCATCTAGCCTACACACACACACACACACACACACACACACACACACACACACACAAACGTCCCTGTGTGCCTTAGAAAATCTTCTCAAGTTTGTTAGATAACATGATACTACCCACCCAACATTCGTATTCAAGTCAGTGCTGATACAAACTTAATATGGGTTTACCAGTTAAAGGACGTTAAGATTATACACTCAGAAACCTTCTCTACTTCTTAACTACATTAACTTCAATGGTCTGGGCAATACCGTGAATGTTCACTGTATACAAGTATAAGATTAGGGATAGGAGATGAGACTGAAATAATTCTAAATTTGCTACTCGGGACTCTCAATTTAAGTTGACAATGGATCACTAATCTCTCTGACCCTCCATCTCTTATATGTAAAATTGCAACAATAATACATATCCTATGTTGGTGTCATGAAGACAAAGTCTGATTGTGAAAAGCGCTAAAAAATGTTCATTGCTTCTGCTATTATCATAAATGTTATTTTTTATTACTGTCATGATTGTCAGCTAAAATTAGCATTTTATTCAAGTAACTAAATCCACTCTGTTTCTACAACCATTGGACATTAGCCTTATAGGACTTTTATCTACTTAATATACAGCCTTTGGGATTCTAAGTTTTAATTTAGATAAAGGTTCATTTCCCTCTTTCATATAAAGGAAAATAAACAAATATATGCAAAATATATTTTTAATATCTTGACTATTTACTTTCAGATTTATGCTATTTTGCACTGTGTTCAAAGTTTATAACCCATCTCTTTTTTGTTACCTAAAATAGATCTTTTTTTAAAAAAAAATTTCCTTTAGTAATTACTCTTGACACTTAACCTAAGAAATAGCAGTTCACACTTTGTAAAGAAAATACCATCCTGTTATAGTCAATAGATGGGGTTTTGCTAGGCTTAACCTGTAGCTTCAGTCTGCACTACACTTGGATGTTGCCTCCCAAGGGCCCCAAAGTTAATGAAATATGTTGCAATCCTAATATCCACTTACAAAAATTGAATTTGGTCATCCAGGAAAATTACTCTGTTGTCATAGTAACTCCTTTTCTACTTAGATCACAAAGAATAGGAAAAAAAATGGCAGTGAATGCTACAACATAAAGTTGTGGGGAAAATGAGGCAGATACAAATGAAGAACTTAATAGGACATGAAGGAAAACACCTGAAATGGAGTGGGTTCCCCATAACATGTCCTCCCTTGGCAGAATTAGACAAATAGCTGGAGGTGCTGGTACAATAGATTCACAAGAGTCAAAAACCTGAAAGAGCTTTTGATCTTCCAGGGAGATCTAATTTGAGCCCTTTGTTTTACAAATAAAGAAACAGAAGCCTGGACAGGTGAAAACAACTCACACAAGCTACAACACCCAGCTATGAACAAGCACAAAAGCAGCAAAGCTATCTCCAGCCCCCCTCCCTCATGCTTTCTCTTCTTGTCATTAGGTCTCTGGTGTAAGCACAAAAACACCACCCAGAAGAGCTTCTGGAATCATTGCTATGATCTGAGTTTCTAAAGTTGTGAAATATGGTCTCAACTCAACAAGGAGATGAGACAACCTTTTACAGTTTTACAAATGGACAACTTCGGAATAAATTAGAAAGACCTTACATGGTACACTCTGGTTCACATGAGGCTCCTGAAGATCACACATAGAAGCTGGGTGTGGCTCACCCCTTTAATCCTAGAACATGGGAGGTAAATCTAGGTGAATCTCTGAATTCAAAGCCAACCTGATCTGCCTAGTGAGTTATAGGCCAGGTCACAGATACAACTTGTCCTAAAAAAAAAAAAAAATCATAAATGGTTTCAAGTGCCTCTCACACTAAGGGATTTATTATCCATTTCACAAACCCTAGGACTTATGATATGTCTATGTTGTGGTATTACCTAGCAACAGCTGCAACCTTGTTTTAAATGTGTGCTGCTTTGAAGTCTAAAAAGGAATGGGGATTGAAACACAAGTACCTGATCCTTCTTCCCCTCCCACTGCCGAAAGCCCTTTCTGCTGCTGCAGAACCTTGCCAGGTCTGCTGCAGTGATGATTCCATCTCCTGATACCTCCTAGAGAATTAACCACTCAGGAAAGTTGGTAAGAACCCTCCCCTCCCACCTCTGGAGGCCCAGAGCTGCCACCAGGGGTCCAACAGGACTCACTATCCAGCAACTACCAAAAGCTCTGCCCTTCCTAATAGCAATCCCCTTCTGATCCTTCTCCCCTCCCACTGCCAAAAGTCCTTATCTGCTGCAGCAGAACCCTGCCAGATCTGCTGCAGTGAAGATTCCATCTCTTGATACTTATTAGAGAACCAGCCACTCAAGACAGTTGAGAACCAGCCACTCAGGACACTTGAGAACCAGTCAGCCAGGGCATTTGCAGTCCCCTTCAGATCATTCTTCCCCTTCTGCCACTGCCAGTCCTTTCTGTTGTGGCAGAATCTTGCCAGGTCTGCCACAGTGAATACACCATCTCCTGATACTTCCTAGAGAACCAGCCACTCAGGGCATTTGAGAATCAGGCACTCAGGGCATTTGTCCTTTCTGCTGTGGCAGTATCTTGCCAGGTCTGCCACGGTGAAGACACCATCTCTTGATATTTACTAGAGAACTAGCTACATTCAGGTCATTTGGAGTGCAGAGTGGTCTGGGAACACAGGAGAGCTGGTCTCCCAGGAGGGCCAACATACCTGTGTGAACAGAGAGTACAGGAATCCCAGGAGTATATATACACAGACTTGCAGGACAGATAAGCCAAAATCTGAGACAGCAAGACCAGCTAACACCAGAGAAAACAAAATGACAAAAGGCAAACATAAGATCACTACTAACAGAAACCAAAGCAACATGGCACCATCAGAACCCAGTTCTCCCAAAGAGCAAATACTGGATACCCCAACACACCCGAAAAGCAAGAGCTAGATTTAAAATCACATCTCATGATGCTGATAGGGAACTTCAAGAAGGACATAAATAGCTCACTTAAAGAAATACTAGAGAACATGGGTCAATAGGTAGAAGACTTTAAAGAGGAAAGACAAAAATCCCTTAGGTAATTATGGGAGAACATGGGCCAACAGGTAGTAGTAGTAGAAACCTTTAAAGAGGAAACACAAAAATGACTTAAAGAAACACAGGAGAACATGGGTCAACAAGTAGACGCCCTTAAAGAGGACACACAAACATCCCTTAAAGAATTTCAGGAAAACACAAACAAGTGAAGGAACTGAATAAAACTATCCAGGATCTAAAAATGGAAGTAGAAACAATAAAAAAATCACAAAGTGAGACATCTTTGAAGATAGAAAACCTAGGAAAGAATTCAGGAGCCATAAATGCAAGCATCAATAACAGAATACAAGAGATAGAAGAATTTCAGGTGCTGAAGATACCATAGAAAACATTGACTCAACAGTCAAAGAAAAGGCAAAATGCAAAAAGCTTGTAACAAAAAATGTCCAGAAAATATAGGACACAATGAGAAGACCAAACCTAAGGATTATAGGCATAAAAGAGAACAAGGATTTATAACTTAAAGGGCCAGCACCTATCTTCAACAAAATTATAGAAGAAAACTTCCCTAACCTAAAGAAAGAAATGCCCATGAACATACAAGAAGCCTACAGAACTCCAAACAGACTGGATCAGAACAGACACATAATAACTGAAACACCAAATGCACTAAACAAAGAAAGAATATTAAAAGCAGTAAGGGAAAAATGTCAAATAACATATAAAAGCAGACCTATCAGAATTATACCAGACTTCTCACCAGAAACTATGAAGACCAGAAGATTCTGGGTCTTACATACCCTAAGAGAATATAAATGTCAGCACAGGCTACTATACCCAGCAAAACTCTCAATTACCGTAGATGGAGATAACAAGATATTCCATAACAAAACCAAATTTATACAATATCTTTCCACAAACCCAGTGCTTCAAAGGATAATGGGTGGAAAACACCAACACAAGGCTGGAAACTATACCCTAGAAAAAGCAATAAAGTAATCTTCTTTCAACAAACCCAAAAGAAGATAGCCACACAAACAGAATTCCACCTTTAAAAATGAAAATAACAGGAAGCAACAATCACCTTTCCTTAATATCTCTTAACATCAATGGTCTCAATTCCTCAATAAAAAGATATAGGCTAAGAGACTGGATATGTAAACAGGATCCAACATTTTGTTGCATATAAGAAACTCACCTCAGTGACAAAGACACTCATTACCTCAAAGTCAAAGGTTGGAAATTTTCCAAGAAAATGGTCCCAAGAAACAAGCTGGAGTGGCCATACGTATATCAGATAAAACCGAATTTCAACCAGAAGTTGTCAAAAAAAAAAAGATAAGGCAGGACACTTCATACTTAACAAAGGAAAAATCTACCAAGATGAACTCTGAATTCTGAATATCTATGCTCCAAATGCAAGGGCACCCACATTCATAAATGAAACTTTACTAAAGCTTAAAGCATACATTTTACCCCACACAATTATAGTGGGAGACTTCAACACCCCACTCTCAACAATGGACAAATCATGGAAACAGAAACTAAGCAAGACTCAGTGAAACTAACTAAAGTTATGGACAAAATTGATTTAACAGATATTTATAGAACATCCCATCCTCAAGCAAAAGAATACACCTTCTTCTCAGCACCTCATGGTACCTTGTCCAAAATTGACCATATAATTGTTCACAAAACAGGCCTCAACAGTTACAGGAATATTGAAATAATTCCATGCACTCTATCAGATCACCATGGTCTAAGGCTAGTCTTGAGTTCAAATAAAAACAACAGAAAACACACATATACATGGACGTTGAACAATGCTCTACTCCATGATAGCTTGGTCAAGGAAAAAATAAAGAAACTAAAGACTATTTAGACTTTAATGAAAATGAGGACACATCATACCAAAACTTATGGGACACAATGAAAGCAGTGCTAAGAGGAAAATTCATAGCTCTAAGTGCCTCCAAAAAGAAATTGGAGAGTGCTTATACTAACAGCTTGAAAACACACCTGAATACTCTAGAACAAAAAGAAGCAAATGCACCCAAGAGGAGTAGATGGCAGGAAATAATCAAACTCAGGGCGGTAATCAACCAAATAGAAACAAAAAGAACCATACAAAGAGTCAACACAACCAAGAGTTAGTTCTTTGAGAAAATCAACAAGATAGATAAACCCTTAGCCAGACTAACGAGAGGACTCAGAGGCACCACCCAAATTAATAATAACAGAAATGAAAAGGGAGACATAACAACAGAAACTATGGAAATTCAAAAAATAATCAGATCCTACTACAAGAGCTTATGCTCAACAAAATTGGAAAATCTGGACAAAATGGACAATTTTCTAGATACATACCAGGTGCCAATGTTAAAACAGGATTATAAACCATTTAAATAGTCCCATAATTCCTGAGGAAATAGAAGCAGTTGTTAATAGTCTCCCAACAAAAAACAAGCCCAGGACCAGATGAGTTTAGTAGGTAATTCTATCAGATCTTCAAAGAAGAGCTAATACCTATACTTTTGAAACTATTCCACAAAATAGAAACTCAAGGAACACTACCCAATTAATTCTATGAAGCTACAATAACGCTTATACCTAAACCAAACAAAGATCAAACAAGGTAAGAGAATGTCAGACCAATTTTCCTTTTGAACTTTGATGCAAAAATTCTCAACAAAATTCTGGCCAACCAAATCCAAGAATGGATCAAAACAGTAATCCACCACAATCATGTAGGCTTCATCCCAGGGATGCAGGGATGGTTCAATATAAGGAAATCCATCAATGTAATGCACTATATAAACAAACTCAAAGAAAAAAACCACATGTTCATTTCATTAGACACTAAAAAGCTTTTGACAAAATTCAGCATCCCTTCATCATAAAAGTGTTGGAGAGATCAGGAATTCAAGGCTTATACCTAAACATATTGAAAGCAATATACTGTAAACCGGTAGCTAACATCAAACTAAATAGAGAGAAACTTGAAGCATTCCCACTAAAATCGGGGACCAGACAAGGCTGCCCCCACTCTCCCTATCTATTCAATATAATATTTGAAGTCCTAGCCAGAGCAATTAGACAACAAAAAGATGTCAAAGGAATACAAATTGGAAGGGAAGAAGTCAAAGTATCACTAATAATCATATACTTAAGCTACCCCAAAAATTCCACCTGAGAACTCCTAAACCTGATAAACAACTTCAGCAAATTGGCTATATATAAAATTAACTCAAAGACGTCAGTAGTCTTCCTCTACTCAAATGATAAACAGGCTGAGAAAGAAATTAGGGAAATGTCACCCTTCACAATAGTCACAAATAATATTACATACCTTGGTGTAACTTTAACGAAGCAGGTGAAAGTTCTGTATGACAAGAACTTCAAGCCTCTGAAGAAAGAAATCGTAGAAGATCTCAGAAGATGGAAGGATCTCCCATGCTCATGGACTAATATAGTAAAAAATGGCTATCTTGCCAAAAGCAATCTACAGATTCAATGCAATCCCCATCAAAATTCCAAATCAATTCTTCATAGAGCTAGAAAGAGCAATCTGAAAATACATTTGGAATAACAAAAAACCCAGGATAGAGAAAACTATTCTCCAAAACAAAAGATCTACTGGGGGAAATCACCCATCCCTGACCTCACGCTCTACTACAGAGCAATAGTGATAAAAACTGTATGGCATTGGCACGGAGACTGGCAGCAAGATCAATGGAATAGAATTGAAGACCCAGATATGAACCCACACACATATGGCCACTAGTAAAGGAGCTAAAAGTATCCAGTGGAAAAAAGACAACATTTTTAACAAATAGTGCTGAATAAACTGGAGGTCAGCATGCAGAAAAATACAAATCAACCCATTCTCATCTCCTTGTACAAAGCTCAAGTTCAAGTGGATCAAGGACATCCACATAAAACCAGATATACTGAAGTTTATAGAAGAGAAAGTGGGGAAGAACCTTGAACACATGGGCACAGGGGAAAATTTCCTGAATAGATCACCAATGGCTTATGCTCTAAGAACAAGAATCGACAAATGAGACCTCATAAAACTGCAAAGCTTCTGTAAGGCAAAGGACACTGTCAATAGGACAAAACAGCAACCAACAAATTAGGAAAAGATCTTTACCAATCCTACATTTGATAGAGGGCTAATATCAATATATACAAAACACTCAAGAAGGTAGACTCCAGAGTGTCAAATAACCCTATTAAAAAAATGGGGTACAGGGCTAAACAGGGAATTTTCAACTGAGGAAACTCGAATGGCTCTGAAGCACCTAAAGAAATGTTCAGCATCCTTAGTTATCAGGGGAATGCAAATCAAAACAACCCGGAGATTCCACCTCACACCAGTCAGAATGGCTAAGATGAAAAAATCAGGGGACAGCAGATGCTGGAGAGGATGTGGAGAAAGAGGAACATTCCTCCATTGCTGGTGGGATTGCAAGCTGGTAAAACAGCTCTGGAAATCAGTTTGGCACTTCCTCAGTAAATTGGACATAGTACTACCAGAGGACCCAGCTATACCACTCCTGGGCATATACCCAGAAGATGCTCTACCATGTAATAAGGACACATGCTCCATTATGCTCATAGCAGCCTTATAGCCAGAAGCTGGAAAGAACTCAGAAGTCCTTCAACAGAGGAATGGATACAGAAATTGTAATATATATACACAAAGGAGTACTATTCGGCTATTAAAAACAATGAATTCATGAAATTCTTAGGCAAATGGATGGAAATAGAAAGTGTCATCCTGAGTAAGGTAACCCAATCACACAAGAACATACATGGTATGCACTCACTGATAAGTGGATATTAGCCCAAAAGCTCCAAATAAACATGTTACAATTCACAGATCACAGGAAGCTCAAGAAAAAGGAAGACCAAAGGGGGGTACTTTGGTTCCTCTGAGAAAGGGAACAAAACATTCACAGGAACAACTATGGAGACAAAGTACGGAGCAGAGACTGAAGGAAAGGCCACCCAGAGACTGACCTGGGGATTCATCCTATAAACAGTCACCAAACCCCAATACTCCTATGGATGACAAGAAGTGTGTACTGAAAGGAGCCTGCTATGGTTGTCCTTTGGAGGGGTTCAGCCAGAGCCTTAATGATACAGAGGAGAATGCTAGCAGCCAACAATTGGACTGAGCACAGGTTCTCAATGGAGTAATTCGAGAGCAGACTGGGGAAGCGGGTATGGGGGAATGGGGGTTTGCAGCCCTATGGGAAGAACAATAATGTTGGCCAACCAGACGCCTCAGGGCTCCCAGTGTCTAAGCCATCAACCAAGGGGTACACATGGTTCCAGCCAAAAGAGAGACAGAGGAATGCCTTGTCGGGCATCAGTGGGAGGAGAGGTCCTTGGTCCTATGAAGGCTCAATAGAGGCCCCAGTGTGAGGAAATCAAGAGGGGGTTGTGGGAGTGGGTTGGGTGGAGGAGCATATTCTTGGAGGCAAGGAGTGGGAGGATAGGTTGGGGGTTTTCAGGGAGGTGGAAACCGGGAATTGGTATTGCCTTTGAAATGTAAATGATGAATATATTCAATAAAAATATCTAATTAATTAATTAATAAAAGAAACACAAGTACCAGTTTCTTTATTTTTTACATTAAAAGAGTTACTCTCTTTAATGTAATCTTTTTTTTATTTATTTATTTTTTTAATTTACATTCCAAATCATTTCCCCTTTCCCATTTACTCCCTCCCCAAAAGTCCCATAAGCACCCCTCCCTCCCTCTTTTCTCCATTCAACCCCCTCTCGCTTCTCTGCCCTGGCGTTCCCCTACATCCTGTCTTTCCAGGACCAGGGGTCTCTCCTTCCATCTTCTTAGAAATCTATTGATATGCGAATTGTGTCTAGGTTATTCCAAGATTCTGGGTTAGTATCCCCTTATCAGTGACTGCATACCATGTGTGTTCTTTTGTGATTGGGTTACCTCACTAAGGATGGTATTTTCAAGTTCTGACCATTTGCCTAGGAATTTCGTGAATTCATTGTTTTTAATTGCAGAGTAGTATTCCATTGTGTAGATATACCACATCTTCTGAATCCATTCCTCCGTTGAGGGACATCTGAGTTCTTTCCAGCTTCTGGCTATTATAAATAAGGCTGCTATGAACATAGTGGAGCATGTGTCCTTATTGCATGCAGGTAAAGCCTCTGGGTATATGCCCAGGAGTAGTATAGCCGGATCCTCGGGGAGTGTCATGCCCAGCTTTCAGAGGAACCGCCAGATTGCTTTCCAGAGTGGTTGTACCAGCTTGCAATTCCACCAGCAGTGGAGGAGTGTTCCTCTTTCTCCACATCCTAGCCAACAACTGCTGTCTCCTGTGTTTTTGATCTTAGCCATCCTGACTGGTGTGAGATGGAATCTCAGGGTGGTTTTGATTTGCAGTTCCATAATTACTAAGGATGATGAACATCTCTTTAGGTGCTTCTCAGCCATTAGATATTCTTCAGGTGAGAACTCTTTGTGTAGCTCTGTACCCCATTTTTTAATAGGGTTACTTGCCTCTCTGGAGTTTAACTTCTTGAGTTCTTTGTATATATTGGATATTAGCCTTCTGTCGGATGTAAGGTTGGTAAAGATCATTTCCCAGTTAGTTGGTGGCTGCTTTGTCTTTTTGACAGTGTCTTTTGCCTTGCAAAAACTTTGTAATTTAATGAGGTCCCATTTGTCAATTCTTGATCTTAGAGCATAAGCTATTGGAGTTCTGTTCAGGAAATTCTCCCCTGTGCCCATATGTTCAAGGTTCTTCCCTAGTTTCTTTTCTATTAGTTTCAGTGTGTCTGGTTTTATGTGGAGATCCTTGATCCACTTGGAATTGAGCTTAGTGCAAGGAGATAAGAATGGGTCAATTTGCATTCTTCTGCATGTTGACCTTCAGTTGAGCCAGCACCATTTGTTGAAAAGGCTATCTTTTTTCCACTGGATGGTTTTAGCTCCTTTGTCAAAGATCAAGTGACCATAGGAGTATGGATTCATTTCTGGGTCTTCAATTCTGTTCCATTGATCTACATGCCTGTCACTGTACCAATACCATGCGGTCTTTAACACTATTGCTCTGTAGTACAGCTTGAGGTCCGGGATACTGATTCCCCCAGAGGATCTTTTACTCTTGAGAATAGTTTTAGCTATTCTGGGTTTTCTGTTATTCCAGATGAATTTTTGAATTGCTCTTTCTAACTCTATGAAGAATTGAGTTGGGATTTTGATGGGGATTGCATGGAATCTGTATATGGCTTTTGGCAAGAGGGTCATTTTTACTATATTAATCCTCTCAATCCATGAGCATGGCAGATTTTTCCATCTTCTGAGGTCTTCTTCAATTTCTTTCTTCAGAGACTTGAAGTTCTTGTCATACAGATCTTTCACTTGTTTGGTTAGAGTCACGCCAAGATACTCTATACGGTTTGTGGCTATCGTGAAGGGTATCATTTCTCTTACTTCTTTCTCAGCCTGCTTATCCTTTGAGTATAGGAAGGCTCCTGACTTGCTTGAGTTGATTTTATATCCGGCCACTTTGCTGAAGTCATTTATCAGCTGTAGGAGTTCTCTGGTGGAGTTCTTTGGGTCGCTTAAGTATACTATCATATCGTCTGCAAATAGTGATAGTTTGACTTCTTCCTTTCCAATTTGTATCCCTTTGACCTCTTTTTGTTGTCTAATTGCTCTAGCTAGAACTTCAAGTACTATATTGAAAAGATATGGAGAGAGAGGGCAGCCTTGTCTAGTCCCTGATTTTAGTGGGATTGCTTCAAGTTTCTCTACATTTAGATTGATGCTGGCTACCGGTTTGCTGTAAATTGCTTTTACTATGTATAGATATGGGCCTTGAATTCCTGATCTTTCCAAGACCTTTAGCATGAAAGGATGCTGAATTTTGTAAAATGCTTTCTCAGCACCTAATGAGATGATCATGTGGTTTTTTTCTTTGAGCTTATTTATATAGTGGATTACATTGATGGATTTCCTTATATTGAACCATCCCTGCATCCCTGGGATGAAGCCTACTTGATCGTAGTGAATGATCGTTTTGATGTGTTCTTGGATTCGGTTGGCAAGAATTTTATTGAGTATTTTTGCATCGATATTCATAAGAGAGTTTGGCCTGAGATTCTCTTTCTTTGTCGGATCTTTGTGTGCTTTTGGTATTAGTGTAATTGTGGCTTCATAGAACGAGTTGGGTAGTGTTCCTTCTGTTTCTATTTTGTGGAACAGTTTGAAGAGTATTGGTGTTAGGTCTTCTTTGAAGGTCTGATAGAATTCTGCACTAAAACCATCTGGACCTGTGCTTTTTTTGGTTGGAAGACTTCCAATGACAACTTCTATTTCTTCAGGGCTTATAGGACGGTTTAGATGGTCTATTTGATCCTGATTTAATTTTGGTATTTGGTATCTGTCAAGGAAATTGTCCATTTCCTCGAGATTTTCTAGTTCTGTTGAATACAGGTTTTTGTAATAGGATCTGATGATTTTTTGAATTTCCTCAGTTTCTGTTGTTATCTCTCCCTTTTTGTTTCTGATTTTATTAATTTGGATACTATCTCTGTGCCCTCTGGTTAGTCTGGCTAAGGGCTTATCTATCTTGTTGATTTTCTCAAAGAACCAACTCCTCGTTTTGTTGATTCTTTGTATGGTTTTATTTGTTTCTACTTGATTGATTTCAGCCCTGTGTTTGATGATTTCCTGCCTTCTACTCCTCTTTGGTGTATTTGCTTCTTTTTGTTCCAGGGCTTTCAGGTGTGCCATTAAGCTGTTAGTGTATGCTGTCTCCCGTTTCAGTTTGGCGGCACTCAGGGCTATGAATTTTCCTCTTAGCACGGCTTTCATTGTGTCCCATAAATTAGGGTATGTTGTGCCTTCATTTTCATTAACTTTCAAAAAGTCTTTGATTTCTTTCTTTATTTCCACCTTGACCAAGTTATCATTGAGTAGAGCATTGTTCAGCCTCCATGTGTACGTGGGTTTTCTTTTGTTTTTGTTGCCATTGAAGACCACCCTTATTCCACAGTGATCTGATAGGAGGCATGGGATTAGTTCTATCTTCTTATATCTGTTGAGGTCTGATTTGTGACCAATTATATGGTCAATTTTGGAGAAAGTACCATGAGGAGCTGAGAAGAAGGTGTATTCTTTAGCTCTAGGATGAAATGTTCTATATATATCTGTGAGTTCCATTTGGTCCAAGGCTTCAATTAGATTCACTGTGTCCCTGTTTAGTTTCTGCTTTCCTGAACGATCCATTTCAGAGAGTGGGGTGTTGAAATCACCCACTATTATTGTGTGAGGTGCGATGTGTGCTTTGATCTTTAGTAAAGTTTCTTTTACGAATGAGGGTGCCCTTGCATTTGGAGCATAGATATTCAGAATTGAGAGTTCTTGATGGTGGATTTTTCCCTTGATCTGTATGTAGTGTCCTTCTGTGTCTTTTTTGATGACTTTAGGTTGAAAATCAATTTTATCTGATATTAGGATGGCTACTCCACCTTGTTTCTTGGGGCCATTTGCTTGTAAAATTGTTTTCCAGCCTTTTACTCTGAGGTAGTGTTTGTCTTTGACACTGAGGGGCGTTTCCTGCATGCACCAAAATTCTGGGTCCTGTTTAAGTATCCAGTCTGCTAGTCTATGTCTTTTAATTAGGGAATTGAGACCATTGATATTAAGAGAGTCTAAGGCATAGTGATTATTGCCATCTGCCATTCTTGACGCTATCTTTATGTTTGAGTGGTTATCTACTTTTGGGTTTGATTCAAGAAGGTTATTATCTCATTTTTTCCAGGGTGTTGTTTCTCTCCCTGTATTGGAGGTTTCCACCTATTATCCATCGCAGGGCTGGATTTGTGGAAAGATATTGTGAAAATTTGGTTTTATCATGGAATGTCTTGGTCTCTCCATCTATGGTGATTGAGAGTTTTGCTGGGTATAGTAGTCTAGGCTGGCATTTGTGCTGTCTTAGTGTCTGCATGAGATCTGCCCAGGATCTTCTGGCTTTCATAGTCTCTGGTGAGAAGTCTGATGTGATTCAGATAGGTCTTTCTTTGTATGTTACTTGGCCCTTTTCTCTTACTGCTTTTAATATTCTTTCTTTGTTTAGAACATTTGGTGTTTTGATTATTATGTGATAGGAGGTATTTCTGTTCTGGTCCAGTCTGTTTGGAGTTCTGTAGGCTTCTTGTACATTCATCGGCATCTCTCTCTTTAGGTTAGGGAAGTTTTCCTCCATAATTTTGTTGAAGATGTTTACTGGCCCTTTAAGTTGCAAATCTTCACTCTCATCTATACCTATAATCCTTAGGTTTGGTCTTCTCATTGTGTCCTGGATTTCCTGGATGTTTTGGGTTACACGTTTTTTGCATTTTGCATTTTCTTTGACTGTTGAGTCGATGCTTTCTATGGAATCTTCAGCACCTGAGATTCTTTCTTCCATCTCTTGTATTCTATTGTTGATGTTTGCATCTATGACTCCTGATTTCTTCCCAAGGTTTTCTATCTCCAAAGTTGTCTCCCTTTGTGATTTCTTAGTTGTTTCTACTTCCTTTTTTAGTTCCTGGGTGGATTTGCTGAGATCCTTCACTTGTTTGTTTGTATTTTCCTGTATTTCTTTAAGGTATTTTTGCCTTACCTCTTTCAGGATTTATGCCTGTTGACCCACGTTCTCCTGCATTTCTCTGAGCGATTTTTGTGTTTCCTCCTCATGGGAATCCATCTGTTGATCCATCGTCTCCTGCATTTCTTTAAGCAGTTCTTGTGTTTCCTTTGTAAGGGCATCTATCTGTTTATTCATTTCTTTAAGCAATTTTTGTGTTGCCTCCTTATGGGCATCCGTCTGTTGACCCATATTCTTCTGCATTTCTTTATGCAATTTTTTTGATTCCTTTGTGAGTGCATCTACCCATTGATTCATCTCATTAAAGCGATTTTTGTGTTGTCTCCTTGTGCGCCTCCATCTTTTGATCCATATTCTCCTGCATTTCTCTAAGCAATTTTTGTGTTTCCTTTGTAAGGGCTTCTAACCGTTGATTCATGGTCTCCTGTAATTCTTTATTAGATTTATTTGTGTCTTTCTTGTGATCCTCTAATAGCATCATGAGAAGTGATTTTAAATCCAGATCTTGTCTTTCGGGTGTGGTGAGGTATCCAGGACTTGCTGCTGTTGGAGAGTTGGGTTCGGATGGTCCCATATTACTTTGATTTCTGTTAGTAACATTCCTACGTTTGCCTTTTGCCATCTGGATACCTCTGATGTTAGTTGGTCCTGCTGTCACTGGCTGTTGGTTGGACCTCCTGTGAGCCTGCAAAGCTATTTCTGCCCCACCCTGGTTTACCAGGATTCCCCTGGCACAGATTTCTGGGGCCTGCCCTGCTCCTGAGTGACTTTGGAGCCCTGATGTGCCTTGCCCCAATTGATGTTATATTGGGGAGTCCTTGCACATCCAAAGGCTCAGCCTAGTGGATTCCTGGAGCAGAGGTCGCCAAAGGGAGGCTGGTAGGCTCCTGCCCTGTGCAGGGGTGTGTGATCTCTCCTAGAGTAGGGGGGAGGGGGCGTCCCTCTGCCAGGCAGAAGTCCCACAGCAGAGCTAGCACGCTGGTTACTGCAGATCTACCCAGCTCTTGGGAGCCACATACACACAATCCGCCCAAGACTCAAGAGATATTATGCCTGTCTGTCTCAGAGCCTGGCAGTCCCAACTTCCTGGCCACTGGAGCAAAGATGGTGGAGTGCACTCTGCACTCTCTCCGTGGCGCTGCTCACCCTGCAGAGGCGATGGTCTGCAGATCTGGCACCCAGACGACCACAGCACTGTCCTATTCTTGGGCGCAGACGGAAGCCCCAACAGGCCGTGTCCCAAGTGAAGTTATATTGGGGAGAGCCTGGGCACCTGTCTCTTCAGTGCAGTCTACCGGAACAGAGAGCAAGTACCAGTTTCATCATATGGAGCTATAGAAACTATGCTAGATGGAAACAACAGCAGCAGAAAGAGGAGGAAGTGAAGGAGGGTAAAAAGTATTATAGTGTAATGGTATGTACTCTGCCTTCTTTATGCACAACACTCATAAAATGTGTCTCTAGGCCAGCACTACTATAATCATGCCATCTTGCCCACATATTACCAATGTGATTTACCTAATCGTATAGAGCTTTTTGACATTTTGTTTGAATTTTTCCTGACAAGAAAACTTTTCAATTCATATTGGTTGCAGAAGAAGATAAATTTGCCCATGGTTCTACAGCCAGTAGTATCTCCAGAAGATCCAGTGACCATTTGACAACTATTCAGACTTAAACTCATCAGGCCTTGCCAGAGTTTATGATGGCCTATTTGCTAGTGATCATGAATAGAACTGAATAAATGGAAAATTGATCCATAGGAGCATGGAGGCATTGATCTATTTCCAGTATAATCCTCTGATTTCAATATATAGCAGATGGTTTACCCAGCCAAACTAATAGCTGGAAAATGGTATTTGCAAATATGATTGTTTATTTGTAATGATCTGTCACCTCTGGTTCTTACAATCTTTTGTCCCTCTTCCTCAGAGATCTGAGTGATGGTGGAAGAGATACAGTATAGACATCCCATTTTGCACTAAGTATTTCTCAGTCTCTTATTCTCTGCATATTGACCAACTGTGGGATTCAGTGTTAATTGTCATCTCCTGCTAAAAAAAAGCTTCTCTAATGAGGATTGTCAGATGCAGTAATATATGGATATAGCAATAAGTTACTAGGAGTCACCATAATACTATCTTTGTTTTGCTGAATAATAATAGTAAGTTCTCCCATAGAGTCTATGACTCTATTTAGATTCAGGTTGCTGGCCCCAGTAACAGTAACAGCCATATCCATCTCATGGAATGTGCCTCGAATCCACCAGAAAGTGGTTGGTCACTACCATAACATTCATGCCACTATTTCACCAGTAGGGCTATCATGTCAGGACAGTGATTGCTGTAATTTATAGGATTCATTGCTAACTAACTTTAGTGATAACTTTTTTTTTTCAGTAGTGCACATAGCACCATTGAGCATTATGAAAGCTTGCCTGTAAGGGTAAAACATCTAGGTAGATACCAGTTTAATTCTCAATATTCTTTGACATGTATGTGGTGTCTTCAATAATAGGGTCTTACTATTAAGTTCTGGAAGGCAATTAAAAGCAATGGGAAAAAAATCTAATGTTTTGCAGTCTATGAGAGTTCATTTACCAACAACTCAAAAAGAGGTTACCCATTCCAAATACTGGAGATGGGGTATTGTCCCTCTGTTAAATGAATACTTTTTTATTACCGGTATGTAAATATTATGGGAAACTTCTTGAGTAGTGTGTGTGTGTGTGTGTGTGTGTGTGTGTGTGTTAGCGATTCCTTTCCATATGCCTTCCCATTCACAGCCCATTTAGTCCTTCTTTGTCCATTGTTTCTTACCACTTTATTAACACTGTATTTTCTCACACCTCCCTTATCAGTTTCTTAAACTCTATTCATATTCCAAATTCAACACAAATATCTAATGAATCAATGCTAACATCCACATGTGGAAAAAATATGTAATATGTGTTTTCTGGGTCTGGGCTACCCTATCTCTGATGACTTTTCCATTTCTATCCCTTTATCTGTGAATTTCATAATTTCCTTTTTCTCAACAAGTAAATAATATTCTATTGAGTCAATGTAGCACATTTTTGTTATCCATTTTTTCTGTTGGTGGATATATAGGCTAATTCTACTTCCAGGCTATGGTGAATGGACTAGCAGTGGACATGGACAAGCAAGTATCTCTGTAATATGATATAAAGTCCTTTGGGTATATGCCTGTGTCATATAGCTGGATCATGTGGTAGCTCTCATTCTAGGTGTTCCAAGAACCTCCATACTGCTTTCTATTGTGACTTTACTAGTTTGCTCTCCCCCTAGTAGTGAATGCATTTCCAGTGCATCCAAGCCAACATGTTTTGTCATTTTTGTTAGTTTATTTTGTATTCGTATGATTGTTGAGCATAAGCATTCTTACTGAAATAAGATGCAATCTTGAAGTGGTTTTAATTTCCATTTGCTAGATGACTAAGAATGTTGACCATTCTAAAAGGGCTTCTCAACCATTTCTGTTTCATCTTTTGACAAATCTCAGTTTGGTCCCATGCCCTCATTTTGGTATTTGATTTTTGTTCTACTGGTGTTATGTCCTTTTACTTCTTTATGTATTCTAGATTGCAATTCTTTGTCAGATATATGACTGATAAAGATTTTGTTTTCTAACTCATCAGGCTGCCTCAGTTGGGTGATGCTGCTCTTTGCTATGTTTTCATTTCATGAGGTCTCATATTAAATTTGTTGGTCTTGATACTTGTTCAATCAGTGTCCTGTTCAAAATGTCCTTTCCTGTGGGGAAACAAGAAAGGAAGAAAGAAAGAGAGAGAGAGAGAGAGAGAGAGAGAGAGAGAGAGAGAGAGAGAGAGAGAGAAAGAAAGAAAGAAAGAAAGAAAGAAAGAAAGAAAGAAAGAAAGAAAGAAAGTATGGCCTACTTTCTCTTTTTCAGATTTAGGTTACCAGAATTTATGAATGAGGTCATTGATCCAATTGGAGTTAATCTTTTGTAGTGTAAGAAAAAGGAATCTAGTTGTATTCTTCACATGTAGCTATCCAATTTGACTAGTACCATATGCTAAAAGATGTGATATTTTGTACAGTGTATATTTTGGCCAGTATTACCCTAATATCCAAATGAGATAAAGATCAAACATAAATAAAAAATTACACACAAATTTCTTTAATCAACACAGATGTAAAACTTACCAATACAATTCTTGCAAACTGAATTCAAGAAAACATCAAAAAAAGTTATATACCAACTCAACATAAGACCTGATATTTGTTCCAGAGCCCTCTGCATACAGGTCCACCAGGAGATATCTTGTCTCCCAAGAGTGCTATCACTCCCAGGCTCAGAGGAGAGATTGCCGTTTTCTCTTCAATAACTGTTCAAAACAGGACCAGTCAGGAGTGCACAGAGAACAGAAACAGTGGAGCAGCTGGGACAGGATCCTTCCAATTGCCATCTGCACTCAGGAGCTGGGACTATTCCACTGCCCTCTGTTCACAGGTCTCACCACTAGAGAGCTGATCTCCCAGGAGTGCTAACACAGGCTTACAGGTCCACAGGAGGGAAAAGCTCCAGTCAGAGAAAGCAAGACCAACTAACACCAGAGATAACCAGATGGTGAAAGGCAAGCACAAGAACCTTACCAACAGAAACCAGGGCTACATGGCATCCTCACAACCCAGTTCAAACACCATAATTCCTGGATACCCCAACACACAGGAAAAGCAATATTTGGATTTAAAATCACATCTCATGATGCTGATAGAGGACTTTAAGTAGGACAGAAATAACTCGCTTAAAGAAATACAGGAGAAAACAGGTAAACAGGTAGAAGCCCTTAAAGAGGAAACACAAAAATCCCTTAAAGAATTACAAGAAAACACCACCAAACAGGTGAAGGAATTGAACAAAACCATCTAGGATTTAAAAATGTAAATAAAAACAAGAAAAAAATCACAGAGGGAGACAACTCTGGAGAAAGAAAACCTAGGAAAGAGATCAGAAGTCATAGATGCAAGTATCACCAACAGAATACAAGAGATAGAAGAGAGAATCTGGGGTCCAGAAGATACCATGGAAAACATTGACACAATAGTCAAAAGAAAATGTAAAATGCAAAAAGGATACAATTCACAAACCACATGAAGCTCAAGAAGAAGGAAGACCAAAGTGTGGATACTTCAGTCCTTCTTAGAAGGGGAAATGAAATACCCATGAGAGGAGATACAGAGGCAAAGTGTGGAGCAGAGACTGAAAGAAAGGACGTTCAGAGATTGCCCAACCCGGGGATCCATCCCATATATAGTTACCAAACCCAGACACTATTGTGGATGCCAACAAGCACTTGTTGACTGGAGCCTGATATAGCTAACTCCTGAGAGGCTCTGCCAGTTCCTGACAAATACAGAGGTGATCACAGTCAACCATTCGACTGAGCACAGGGTCCCCAATGGAGGAGCTAGAGAAAGGACCCAAGGAGCTGAAAGGGTTTTCAGCCCCATAGGAGGAACAACAATTGAACCAACCAGTACCCTCAGACCTCCCAGGGACTAAACCACCAACCAAAGTATACACATGGAGCAACCCATGTCTCCAGCTGCATATATAACAGAGGATGGCCTTGTTGGAAATCAATAAGAGGAGAGGACCTAGATCCTCTGAAGGCTCAATGCCCCAGTGTTGGAGAATGCCAGGAGAGAGAAGGGGAAATGGGTGGGTTGGTGATCAGGGGGACGGGGGTTGGGATAGGGAATTTTCAGAGGGCAATGAGAAAAGGGATAACATTCGAAATGCAAATAAAGAAAATATCTAATTTAAATAAAAAGACCTGGTATTCTTAATCATATAAAAGGATAGTAGGAATTATTGGGGAAATAATTGGTGAGGAAATTGCTTACTAAAAAGGATCCCCATAGCTTAGGCATTATGACCAAAAATTAATAAATGGGACCTCGTGAAGCTAAAAGGTTTCAGTGCAGCAACTGACATCATCATTCAACCAAAGATGTAGCCTACAAAGTGAGAAAAAACTTTGACAAATTATACATCTGCTACACAGCTAATATTTAGAATATTCAAGGAACTAAAAGAAAAACAAACATAAAGAACACAGCAAAAGCAGTTAATTCTCAAAAAAATAAACTATGAATGGGTGACAAACATTTAAAAAAAATCAACCTCCCTAGCTTCCAGGGTAATGCAAATTTAAATTATATTGAGATTTTCTCTTGCCTCAGTCAAAATGGCCAACATAGCAAAACTAAAAACAACATATTCTGGCAAGTATGTAGGAAAAGAGAACATATTTTCATTGGTGGTGATAGTGCTAACAGACATAGCCACAACAGAAATCAGTATACTGCAAGATCCAGATTTATGACTCTTGGGCATATACCCAAAGGACTCTACATCATATTCTAGGGATATTTGACCATCCATATTTATTACCAATCTATTCTTAAGAGACATAAATTGGAAACAGCCTAGATGTCTGTCAACTGATGAATAGATAATGAAATTATGATACACTTACACAGTGAAATACTATTCAACTCTTAAAAGTGAAATTATAAACTTTGTGGGTAATGGATGGAGCTAAAACAATCATCGAGAGTGAGGAAACACAGACTCCAAAAGGCAGACATTGAACGTTTCCTTTCATTTTTAGATATTGTCTTTTATTCATTAGATATTCACCTTTCTTTAGGAATACCAAGAGGTTAAGCAACTATATGTAGCAATTAGGACGAGGAGATCTTCCCAAGGGAGGGAGATATCGGACAATGTTATAAATAAATAATGAGTGCATACCTTGTGTGATCTTTTGTGATTGGGTTACTTCACTGCAGATGAGACTTTCTAGTTCCATCCATTTGCCTAAGAATTTCATGAATTCATTATTAGTAATAGCTGAATAGTACTCCATTGTGTATATATACGACAATTTCTGTATCCATTCCTCAATTGAAGGACATCTGGATTCTTTCCAGTTTCTGGCTATTTTAAATAAGGCTGCTATGAACACAGTGGAGCATATGTCCTTATTGCATGTTGGAGCATCTTCTGGGTATATGTCCAGGAGTGATATAGCTGGATCCTCAGGTAGCACTATGCCCAAATTTCTGAGGAACCACCATACTGATTTCCAGAGTGGTTTTACTAGCTTGCAATCCCACCAGCAATGGAAAAGTGTTCCTCTTTCTCTACATCCTCTCCAGCACCTGCTGTCTCCTGAGCTTTCATCTTAGCCATTCTGACTGGTGTGAAGTGGGATCTCAGGATTGTTTTGATTTGCATTTCCCAAATAACTAAGGATGCTGAACATTTCCTTAGGTGCTTCAGAGCCATTCAAGTTTCCTCAGTTGAAAATTCCCTGTTTAACTCTGTACCCCATTTTTTTAATTTTATTTTTTTTAATTTACATTCCAAATCATTTCCCCTTTCCCGTTTCCTCCCTCCCCGAAAGTCCCATAAGCCCCCTTCCCTCCCTCTTTTCCCCATTCAACCCCCTCTCGTTTCTCTGTCCTGGCATTCCCCTACACCCAGTCTTTCCAGGACCAGGGGTCTCTCCTTCCATCTTCTTAGAAATCTATTGATATGCGAATTGTGTCTAGGGTATTCTGAGATTCTGGGTTAATATCCCCTTATCAGTGACTGCATACCATGTGTGTTCTTTTGTGATTGGGTTACCTCACTAAGGATGATATTTTCAAGATCTGCCCATTTGCCTAGGAATTTCGTGAATTCATTGTTTTTAATTGCAGAGTAGTATTCCATTGTATAGATATACCACATCTTCTGAATCCATTCCTCCGTTGAGGGACATCTGGGTTCTTTCCAGCTTCTGGCTATTATAAATAAGGCTGCTATGAACATAGTGGAGCATGTGTCCTTATTGCATGCAGGTAAAGCCTCTGGGTATATGCCCAGGAGTAGTATAGCCGGATCCTCCTGGAGTGTCATGCCCAGTTTTCTGAGGAACCGCCAGACTGCTTTCCAGAGTGGCTGTAACAGCTTGCAATTCCACCAGCAGTGGAGGAGTGTTCCTCTTTCTCCACATCCTCGCCAACAACTGCTGTCTCCTGTGTTTTTGATCTTAGCCATCCTGACTGGTGTGAGATGGAATCTCAGGGTTGTTTTGATTTGCAGTTCCCTAATGACTAAGGATGATGAACATTTCTTTAGGTGCTTCTCAGCCATTAGATATTCTTCAGGTGAGAACTCTTTGTGTAGCTCTGTACCCCATTTTTTAATAGGGTTACTTGCCTCTCTGGAGTTTAACTTCTTGAGTTCTTTGTATATATTGGATATTAGCCCTCTGTCGGATGTAAGGTTGGTAAAGATCATTTCCCAGTTAGTTGGTTGCCACTTTGTCTTTTTGACAGTGTCTTTTGCCTTGCAAAAACTTTGTAATTTAATGAGGTTCCATTTGTTTATTCTTGATCTTAGAGCATAAGCTATTGGAGTTCTGTTCAGGAAATTCTCCCCTGTGCCCATATGTTCAAGGTTCTTCCCTAGTTTCCCTTCTATTAGTTTCAGTGTGTCTGGTTTTATGTGGAGATCCTTGATCCACTTGGAATTGAGCTTAGTGCAAGGAGATAAGAATGGGTCAATTTGCATTCTTCTGCATGTTGACCTCCAGCTGAGTCAGCACCATTTGTTGAAAAGGCTATCTTTTTTCCACTGGATGGTTTTAGCCCCTTTGTCAAAGATCAAGTGACCATAGGAGTGTGGATTCATTTCTGGGTCTTCAATTCTGTTCCATTGATCTACATGTCTGTCACTGTACCAATACCATGCGGTTTTTAACACTATTGCTCTGTAGTACAGCTTGAGGTCTGGGATACTGATTCCCCCAGAGGTTCTTTTACTCTTGAGAATAGTTTTAGCTATTCTGGGTTTTCTGTTATTCCAGATGAATGTTTGAATTGCTCTTTCTAACTCTATGAAGAATTGAGTTGGGATTTTGATGGGGATTGCATTGAATCTGTATATTACTTTTGGTAAGATGCTCATTTTTACTATATTAATCCTGCCAATCCATGAGCATGGCAGATTGACACTCTGGAGTCTAACTTCTTGAGTTTTGGTATACATTGGATATTAGCCCTCTATCGGTTTTAGGATTGGCAAAGATCTTTTCCCAATCTGTTGGCATGGTATGCTCTCACTGATAAGTGGACATTAGCCCAAAAGCTCAAAATAAACATGTTACAATTCACAGACCACAGGAAGATCACAAAGAAGGTAGACCAAAGTGGGAGTGATTTGGTTCCTCTGAAAAAGGGAACAAAATAATCGCAGGAACAACTATGGAGACAAAGAGTGGAGCAGAGACTGAAGGAAAGGCCACACAGAAACTGTCCTACCTGGGGCTTCATCCTATAAACAGTCATCAAACCCCGAAAATACTATGAATGACAAGAATTGTGTACTGAAAGGAGCCATTTATGGTTGTCTTTTGGAGGGGCGCTGCCAGAGCCTTATAGATACAGAGGTGAATACTAGTAGCCAACCATTGGTCTGAGCATGGGGTTCACTATAGAGGAGTTGTAGGGCAAGCTGGAGGAGCTGGAGGAGGGGAGGTTGCAGCCTCATGGGAAGAACGACAATGTCGGCCAACCAGATGCCCCAGGGCTCCCAGGGACAAAGCCATCAACCAAGGGGTACATGTGGTTCCAGCAAAAAGATTGGCAGAGGAATGCCTTGTTGGGCATCAGTGGGAGTAAAGGTCCTTGGTCCTGAGAAGGCTCAATAGATGCCCCAGTGTGGAAAAATTGAGTGGGGGTCATGGGAGTGGGTTGGGTAGAGGAGCATATTCTTGGAGGCAGGAGGTGGGAGGATGGGTTGGGGGTTTTCGGGGAGGGGAGAAACCGGGAATGGATATAACATTTGAAATGTAAATGAAGAATATATTCAATAAAAAAGAAAAAATAAATAATGAGAACATTAGAATAAGAGGATTACAGAGGGTGTTGGCTGGAAAGGCAGGGTAGAGAAGGGAATATGGGGAAAGACTAACACTAAAGGCCATGTGAAAACTATGTAAAAACCTACTACTGTACAAGCTTTCTAAAACACATACATATAAAAACAACGTAAATGGCGTCACCATATAATGAGGGAGAAAACACTCCAACTAGAACATATACACTACCAAATAAAATCCCCAGGACCAGGATTAGGTTATATCTTTTAGAGTCATTGGTCAAAAGATCCCCCAAAACCACCAAACACTACAAGCTGTTGCCAATGCTACTACTTACCCTCCACAACTTGATGGTAAGACCCTATTGCTAAACCTACTATATTTTTATAGCATAGATGAAGAAATATACCTGGTACTCAACCAGGAACTTCACCCTACAGGATAGCATTCATCGTACTAGAGGATGCTGTACACACTATCTGAGGAGAAAAGTAATTATCAATCTTATCCAACTACAAACATTGTAAAGTACAATGGCAAACTACTTGCAAAGAAATGCTTACTATTACAATACTAGCACCAACATTAGGTGAATAACCAACCAAGTGTGATTGGATTTAAGTCTCACTCAATGACTTAGAGCTCATACCTTACAGTGTTACTGTGGCCTAGAACTTAAGACTAGATTGGTTTTGAGTTCAGAAAAACATACTAGTGTTATTCTGCTAAATAAAGAAAGCAATAAAAGAATTCCTAATGAAATATTGCTAAATCCATTGATCAGTACATTGCTCAACCCTCAAAAGAGAAGATTCATCTTGCAGTGGACAGTGATTAACACAAAGATCCACAGCTCAACAATATGGAGGGATGGAGGGAGGGAGGGAGGGAGGGAGAGAGAGAGAGAGAGAGAGAGAGAGAGAGAGAGAGAGAGAGAGAGAGAGAGAGAGAGGAATGTTCAGTTATGATGGAATATATTTATTACACCTTAACCTTGTCTCATGAATCTATGTTAGGAAGAGGTGCAAAGAGACAGATGTAGCAGATAATTTTGAGGAAACAGGAAACAGAATTCTCCAGACATACAGGCCAGATATACATATGAACTCACAGAAACTATGACAACATCGCTTCTCAGCCTTTTGGCTAAGATCAAGTGTAGAAACTATGACAACACACACACAAACTTGCACAAGCTCAAGCCTGAAAAAAGAAAACCAACAGGAAGGAGAGAAAGTAACCAAAAAATTCTACTGATAGCAAAAAGCTATTTGTAAACAATAGCTGCTAAGAGGGAAACTTAAGTTTTCTTCAATGGAGTGAAACTATGTATATCAACCACACTCCAGAGGAGACCCCATGCTCAGAAATCTGGTCAACACAAACTAGACAGGATATTTTCAGTGTTTTTTTTTCTCTTGCTCTTTTATATTCTAAGATAGAGAAAGAACATAATCTTTTGTGCATAGTGAGGTTGAGAGGATCTGGGATAAATAAGGGGCAATGGGAAAGAATATGACATTCTCAAAGAGTACATTTTAAAAAGAAAAAAAATATCCTTCAGGTTTGTTAGTGTCATCTTAGAGGAAAATCAAGATGGCTTAACATGCATAATTCCAGAAACATAACCCACCATTCACCAAATTACAGACTCAGGAACAGAAATGATATGATCATCTTATTAGATGCACTCACACACACACACACACACACACACACACACACACACACACACACACACCACACAAAACCTTTGACAAAATCCAACATCCCTTTGTAATAAAAATACCAGATAATCTATATACATAAAGGACATAATACATCCAACACATGACAAGACCACATCGAACATCATGCTAAATGGGGGGAAATGACAAAACATTTCCATTGAAATAGGAACAAAGCACTACCTCTCTATTGTCTGATAACGTGTTTAAAGTCATAGATTATACAATAAGACACTGATGGAAATAAAGGGAATAAATAGAAAAAATGCCTAAGTATTTTATTTGAAGATGACCTGGCTCTCTCTATAGAATATCCTAAAGTCTCTTTCAGATATCTCCTATAGCTAATAAACGCATTCATCAAAATAGGATGCAAAGTTCACATACGAGAATAAATAGCCGTTCTATATGCCAATGACAGACAGACTGACAAATAAATTAGGGATATAATGCCACTCATGATAGTCTCAAGAAAATATGTCTTAGGATCTGGGATAAGAGAGGCACCCAGAAATCAATGGGGGTAAACTTAGCTGTGATTCACTACATTGGGAATATGGAACCTGAAGAGGCTACCTCTATAACCAGTCAGGAACCTCAGTGGAGCAATAGAAACATCAATCCACTCACAAAAGTTTCAACCCAAAATTTATCCTTCTGCAAGAAATGCAGGCATAGGGAATAGAACAGAGACTGATGAAATGTCCCACCAAAACTGGCCCAGTTTGAGACCCATTCCAAAATGAATCCCTAACACTACTAATGAAACTCTGTTATGATTGCAAACAGGAGCATGTTGTCCTCTGAGGAGCTCACCCAGCAGCTGAACCAGACAGATATAGACACCCACAGCCAAACAGTGGATGGAGCTTGGGGATTCTTATGGAATCGGAAGAATAATTGTGGGCCCCGAAGAAAGTAGGAACTCCATTGAAAGACCAACAGTGTTAATTAGCCTGGAGCCATCGGGCTTTCAGAGTCTGAACCACCAACCAAAGTACCAGCTGGATCTAGGCCTCCCCACACATATGGTCTTCATGTGGATCCTGAACAACTGGAGAGGAGCTATCCCAAAAGCTATTGCCTGTACATGGGATATTTTCTAGCTGGACTGCCTCTCATCTGGCCTCAGTGGGAGAGGAAGCACCTGGCCTCACAGAGACTTGAAGTGCTAGGATAGAGGATATCCAGGGTGGGCCCCACCTTCTCAGAGGTGAAAGGGAGTTGGGATGGGAGAAAGATTGGGCATGTGGTTGGGAGCGGGCAGTGACCTGGATATAAAGTGAATAAGTAAAAAATATAATAATAATAATAAATTAAATGAAATGTAAAAAACACAAAGACAGACAGAATGAAAGACAAACAGACAGATAGATAGATAGACAGACAAAGAAAGAAAGAAAGAAAGAAAGAAAGAAAATGTATTTTAGAAAAAAATCTAAGAAAATGAAAGACTTGCATAATACACATTCAAACTCAAGAAAGAAATTGAAGAAGTCACCAGAAGCTAGAAAGATTTCCCATGCTAATAGATTGATAAATTTTATATTGTGAAAAGACTATCTTACAAAAAGCAATTTTCAGATTTTCTTACTTTTTTTCTGTGCTGTGGTAAGACACCATGATCAAGATCTTAGCCAGTGATTTGTTGCTGTAAAGAAACACTGTAACCAACTCTTATAAATAAAATTATTTAACTAGGGGTTAGCTTACATTTTCAAAGAGTAGGTTCATTATTATCATAGTAGGGAGCATGGCAGGGTGCATGGCAACACACATGGTACTAGAACAGAAGCTTAGAACTTTATATCCTGATCCATATGCAGGCAGGGACACTGGGCTTGGCCTGGGCTTTTGAAACCTCAAAGCCCATCTCTAGTGACATAGCTCCTCCAGTAAGGCTACACATCCTACTCTTTCCCAACAGTTCACTAACTGGGGTCTATGCAACCAAATGTATGAGTCTGTAGGGTAGAGGGGAGACTCTTATCCAAGCCACCACAGTAGCTTACATAAAAAGACTTTATTTAGGGCATACAGTTTCAGAGCATTTGAGCCCATGATTATTTGGAGGTAGTAGCATGGTAGTGTGGCATTTGAGTAGTAGCTGAGAGCCTACATTTTGATCTGCCATTTGAAGTCAGAGAAAGCTAACTTGGAACAGAGAAATATTTTGACATGACAAAGTTCACCCCTAGAGACATTCCTCCAACAAGCAACAAGACATACCTCCTAATCCTTCCCAAAAATTTCCAACAAGTGGGGATCAACTATTGAAATATATAAGAATATAAATGCCATTCTCATTCAAACTAGCACAATGTAATCCCCATCAATATTCCAGTGTAATTCCTCACAAAAAAAATGAAAAAAAAATCTTAAATTATATGTAGAAAAATGCAAAGGCTCTAGCATAGCCAAAACAATTCTGAATAGCAATAGCAACAATAACAACTACAACAATAATGGCAATAATAAAGCCATTTCACATTTTGAGCTATATACTACAGAGCTATATCAATAAAAGTATGACACCAACATAAGAAAGACAGATTGATCAATGAAGTATTATCATGGTCCTGAATATAAATGTATACACTTAGCATCTGACTTTTGACCAAGTGTGCCAATAGACTATTTTTAAGCTCTGTTTTTATTTCAAGAGTGTGTGTTCATTTGTGTGTGTGTGTGTATGCTTGAGGGTATGTGTATGTGCGTTCAGGTGCCTAAAGAGGCCATGTTAAGCAGACATTTCTGGAGCTGGAGTTACAGGCAGTTGTGAGCCACATGATGCTGCTAAGAACTGATCTTGGCAATCATTGTGGGGTTTTGTTTTGATTTTTTGTTGACTGTTGAAGTTATTTTTTCAGAAAGAAAGAAAGATAGATAGATGATAGATAGATAGATAGATAGATAGATAGATAGATAGATAGATAGACAGACAGACAGACAGATGATAGATAGATAGATAGATAGATAGATAGATAGATAGATAGATAGATAGATAGATAGATAGATAGATGACAGACAGACAGACAGACAGACAGACAGACAGACAGACAGACAGACAGAAATCAACATGAAGTTAGAAGGGGAGCACCCAGGAGAGGAAGCAGAAGTTGTGATCAAAACATACTGTGTGAAAAATAAATTAAATTTAACAAACTTAAAAATCTAAACTTGGGTCCTCTGCAAGAGTTGTACATGGTCTTAACTACAAAATCATTTCAAAAGGCCCTAATGGTCTGGATATTAAACACAAGAACCACTGAAAGACTATTCCTAAATTGGAAAAGCTGAAGAACCCACAATCTGCCTTATGAAACTGAAAAGACTGGGAGATTTCTTAAGGCGGAGGCCACTAATGGAAGCATCAAGTTTAAAAATGTGTTGAGTTTAACAGGCAAAGCCATGCTTATGACAAAGCATTGCTGTATTACATCCTAAAGGAAGAGATGGGGGAGCCATAATGCTGCAATCTCAGAGACTGCTTGGTCCTACAGTAGGTCCTCTGCAAATATATTTTAGTTGTTTTAGCTTGGTGTTTCTGTGGGACTCCTAAGAGTGGGAATGGAGGTGTTTCTGACTCTTTTGCCCTTTTTCATGGGACCCTTTTTCTCCTACTTATTTGCCTGGTCCAGCTTTGATATGGGGGTTTGTGTCTAGTCTTATTTCATCTTGTTATGGTGTGTTCAGTTGATATCCCTGGGAGGCCTACTCTTTTCTGAAGAGAAATAGAAGATCGGTGGATCTGGAGAAAAAGGGATAAAAGAACTAGGAGGAATGGAGGAAGGGAACATGTGGTCAGATTATATTGTATGAGAGAAGAATAAATAAAAAGAAAAAATGGAAAAAGAGTAAGTGTTATTTACTGTTCTTTATAGGTAGTTATGTGGGGATTTAAGCTACCAAGTTTATGAGACAAGCAAGTGGTGAAACTGAAATTCAAAATCAAATTTGTCTAATTTGACATCTTATAATTCTCCTATTAAACCATAAGAACTGGGGTATGAACTAAGTCAAAGTAAAGACTGAATCAGCATAGTGAACACAAGCAAGTTCAGCTGGAAGAAACGGGGCAAAGATGGTTATTTTAATTCTGGTATTATTGAACTAAGAAACAACACAGTGTGGAAGAAAAACTAGAGCTACCTTTTTACAGTTAGATGGATGTGAATCTGAGAATGTAAGGGAGGGCTGTCCAAAGCTGAAAAGGTAAGGATGCTCTACCTGAATAAAGAACATCATCTTATTCCTAGGCCTGCAAACAAATGAAGTTCCAGAGTGGGATGGTACCCAGGGGAATCACCCCTTTTCTCAGACATGTAGGAGAAGGGGGATGGGGAGAGGCTGTGCGAGGGGGGACTGGGAGAAATGGGGGCTGCAACTGGGATGTGAAGTGAATAAATAAATGGGAAAAAAAGTTTCTTCCTTCAGTGTCCTTTAGTTTTGGAGCTGATGCTCGCTAACAGGATGAGACAACTGTAGTATTGCTCTCAGTGTTTCTCCAAAACATATTCCTAATTACCCTATTGTTGATTACTATTCTGTCAAAATTAGTATCATACACATGTATGTACATGCACAATTTTAGATCGTTGCTGGTGGTTGGTTGTTCATTTATTTTAATGTTTTTTCTGTTTTTGCTAACTGATTGGATCCATATAGCAGCTGATGTGAGTTCTTAGTCTTGTATAATGACAATGGAGTTTGTGTGTGTGTGTGTGTGTGTGTGTGTGTGTGTGTCTGTGTGTGTGTATGTGTATGTCTGCATGCTCTTGGTTTTCCTTAGAGAAACACTGATAGAAACATGAAAGATCTCTGAGTCTAACTTTCTGCTACTAGATGATTACATGCAAGGTCTGTAGGCTGTTGTTTTGAGTCATTGTTAGGAGGATGATCTATAGTAGGATGTTTAAAAATCCTTCATGATGATTTTCTAATTTGAAAAATTTGTGGGAATATTTGCAAAACTAGTTGAGAATTTGATGAAAACAACAGATTATATATATATATATGATATATTTAATTTATATATAAAGATATATTTTATATATATTAATTTATATATAATTATATTATATTAATATATATTAATTTATATATATTATATTAGTTATATATAATTTCCCCAGGTAAGAGTCAGAGACTGATTCCTTCAAAACACTACAGCTATTACCTCTCCAGGAAAAAGCCAAATCCAGCCAGTTTCCCACCAGGCCCATCTGGACTATTTATACCAGAGGTCAATCTTCCAGCTCTAACTGAATTTGGGAATGGCCTTTCCATTTGTTCAGCTGTAATTAACGCATGTCAAGCCACAGGGCTCTTTACTTGGTGGGCTGAACTGAATGGCATAGAGCCACTGTCTCCTTGGGGATGCTCCCCAGTGAATGGCAATAGCTCTATATAAGCCAGAGAAAGATGTTGCATGCATCCCCTGCTTATGCAGCCTTTAAATGAAAAGTCTCTCCATGGTTGTATGAGCCTTTGAATGAACTCACAATAAAAACGTGTGCATACACCCGTGCTTCCTACACACTCTGTTTTATGAGGCCAATTATTGTACTGCAGTAATTCTGGCTGGTTACTTGGGCTCCACTGCTTAGCAGAGACCATGCAAAGACATATGCTATGACAACAAATTTGAGTGGATTATTCTCAGTTCAAGTTGTTCTTCAACACACTGGCTAGGCTTTCCAAAAATATCCTTTTAAGAGATTACAAACTATTGGTTTGTGTAAAATGTGTGACTGTAGGTTTACGTGTGTGTGTGTGTGTGTGTGTGTGTGTGTGTGTGTGTCTGTGTGTGTATTCACATTATTGAGGTACTCTTAAAATTATGCAGATCTGACAACATAGGGGATGTGTTCCTATATGGCAATCATCAATTTAAGATGAACCACAGCTACTGCTTATAGAAAGAGCTTGTGGCTATCTAATAAGCCACAGTACTATCAGCCTGAATTTTATTATATCCTTTGTGCTTCAGCCTTGGTCACTATTCTACTGCTGTGAAGAGATGCCATGACCAAGGCAACTTTTTTCAAAGAGAGGTTTGAATTAGGGGCTTGATTATAGTTTCAGAAATTTAGTTCATTATTATCATGGTAGGGAGTATTGCAGTAACTGAGAGCCAGCTACATCCTGTTCTGCAGGCTGAAAGAGAATGAGAGAGAGAGAGACAGAAAGAGAGAGAGAGAGAGAGACAGAGACGCAGAAGCAGAGACAGACAGAGACAGAGATAGAGAGAAACACTGAGACTAGCATGGGCATTTGAAACCTCAAAGCCTACCCTCAATTACACACTTCCTGCAACAAGGCTATACATTCTAATACTAGTAACCCTCTGAAATTGTTCTAGTCCCTATTAACCAAACATTTACATATATGAGCCTATGGAGATCATTCTTATTCAAATTATCACATTCTACTTCCTGGCCCCCATAGATTTGTAGCCATATAAAAATGTAAAAATGCCTTTAATCCAATTTTAAAAGTCCCCATTGTATATCACAGTATCTACATAGTTTAAAAGTACAAAGTTCTAAGACTCTTCTGAGACTTATGGGCATCTTTTAACACAATGTACAATCAAAATTAAAAAGCAGATTACATACTTCCAATATTCAGTGCTACAGTATATACATTATGAAAAGGAGCATAATGAGGAAATACTAGTCTAAACAAGACCTAAAATCAGCAGAACAACCTTCAAATTCTGCATTTTCATGTCTGATGTCAAAGTACCCTTTAGATACCCAAATCCTTTCAAGTTTGTTGCCTGCAACATACGGGTCTCTTTTGGCATTTCCAACATCTTGTGGTCTTCAATGAAACTCGGGCTTTACCTTCACAGTTTCACACAATGACTTCTTCAGGCTTCCATATACAGATACTTGGACACATGCCTGGCCTCGGTGGCTTTCTTTAGCCCAAAAGGATATTCTACAACCCCCTTTTTTGTTGTGGTTGTTGTTTCCTTGACTGCAGCCAGAATTGCCAACTTCTATTGCTTGGCCCCCCTTTTCAATTACATTTGCATCATTTTAAATTGTAGATGGTTCCCTTCACTGCATAAGTTTTCCTGACACTCCTTTTCACAAGTTGAAAGCTTCACTGAGTGGCATCTTGTCCCGAGGTGACCACTCCCTTTAACCCATTTAGGATCAAACTTTTCTTTAAGCTCTTTATCTTTTTGAGCACTTAGCTCCAACACCATCTTCCCTGGTGTCGTTTTTCTCTTCATACTGTACATTTTGAATTTCTCCTTCCCCAACTTGCTGCTTTTCATTTAGTTCAGAATATGGGTGACTAACAATAACCACACCTAGCTGATACTAGACTAACTTGAAATCTCATCTACCAATGGCATGTATTTCTATTAGTTTCTTGACCCCTACAAGATACAGGTTTACAAGTCATAATTTTTGATACTGCATCATAAAGTATCAGAGCACTGAAGTGCCTGGTTTGGAATTTGAGCTATGTAATCAAGCCTGTTTAGAACTGAATTGTTACCATCTAGAAGTTGAGTGAAATGGATTACTTAAATTCCAGAACCCTTCTTTCACTGGTAAAATGCTGATACTGTTTCTCTAAATGACTTCTGGGTAAGGAAAAAACGAGACTGTATTTAAAGCAATGCTCATTGCTTCCTCATGTAGAAATAGAAATAGTATTTGAGATATATTTCAACAATGTTTACTCTTATTGATAATAGTTTTCTTCCCAGGGAAAGATTAGATACTATGACCCACTGAACTTAGGGTTACATGACTGCCTTTTTCCAGTGAAATGTGAGGATGAATGAAATGCATCATTTCCATATGAATCTTTAAAGTAAATTTATACTTTTTGTCTGCATCTCTTAAATGATATTGACCCAAATTCTTCTCTAACTAACATGTGGGTCCTGGAAAGAAATCAGGAATGAGGTAGAGGAGAACCCTTTCCTGACTTATGGTAGACAGAGAGAATGAATAAATCTTCTTTGCCTAACCAGTGACATTTCAGCTTAGTTTAACAGCACTACATAATTAACAAGATATCTTAGTACTGTTGTTGTAGTTATTATTATTTAATTATTATTATTCAAAATTATTGCAATTGTTAAATTTCTGCTTATTTCCATAGCTCACAGTAAGGACATCAGAAGACTCAAAAGATCAGGAGACCTGTTGCTTTGTTCTTTGAGCTTAGATCTCCTTCCTCCAGAATGCATTATCACATCACGTCAGATCATCTCTTGCTGGTATCTACATGTTAGTATACCCAATATCCCAGTGATCACAAGCTCTGAGAAAGGAAAAATGAAGCCATTCCTCTTCCAGCTAACATTGCTTCTTGCCTGCTGTACAAGGAACCACAACTGTATTCATATTTTTAAAGATGTACAAAGAAAAATTCAAGTTATTTCTACTTTTAATTTCTTTTTTCCAAAACACTAATTTTTATTATAAGGAGAAAAAATCAACATTATTTGAATTAACGAAATGTAGTCTGATTCAGTGATATAAACAAGAAATTAGCAAAACAGAACCTGAAAGTCTACCATTTTTATAAACATAATTTTATTGCATACTCATTTATTTCCATATTTTATGGCTGCTTTTATCCTACAAAGATGGAATTGAATGAATCTGAGAAGACTTATACAGTTCACAGAGTCCAGAATACTTGCTTACATATATCTATATACAGATGTATGTGTGGGAGAGTGTCTGTAGCATTGCTGAGGTTAACCCCAGAACATTATGAGTGCAAAACTATTTCTCTGCCATTGCATTAAAATCTTATCTAAAGTTTTTGAAAAGAAATTTTTTGAAATCCTTCTTTGATTAAATGTATCTTCCTGTCATCCTTTTCTATATTGGAGTTCTTATTGTTGGTAGGGTTTTTTGTTGTGTTTTGTTTTTAATACTGGATCTCTCTCTCTCTCTCTCTCTCTCTCTCTCTCTCTCTCTCTCTCTCCTCTGTGTGTGTGTGTGTGTGTGTAATCACATGCAAATGCTGTGACGGAATCTTACTATGCAGCTCCAGACAGCCTCAAAACCTTACCACACCACAGCCTCTATCTCCCAGGCGCTTGGATTATGAACATACGGTACTAAACCCAATAAGCATACGTTACCAACCCCAATTTAAAGTCTATGTGATTTGTGTGACCATGACTCCTTAATAAAAAGTAAATGGGATGGAAAAGATCCTTGAGTGTTTGTGATACCTTATGAATTCATGCACATATCTACTGTATAGCAGATGGCCTGAGTTGTGCTCAAAACTAATGAATGAGCATTAGCACAAGATTAGTCCTGTTTTAAGTGTATTACTAACATTCTGTGCTGAAGTTCAAAGATGCTGAGACTCATGATATGTTCTTTCTGTCTAGCCCTAATATAGTTTTTCCTTGATGGTTTGGCTATAGCTGATACTGCAGACTCTACTGCGGGCCAGTTTCAATTACAGAAAATACTCAACTATAGGACTACTGCTTCTCTACGCCAGAAATCCCTTCTGGAAAATTTTATGGACAAATATCTTTTATACACTCTACATATAGTCCCAAATATGAATAGTGAATTATTTATGGGAAATAAATATATATTAGAAGGGTTATGCTAGGACTTTTCTTCTCCTTACTCATAATGTGATACTAAACTTCAAGTGATAAGGATGGACCATGGTCACCTCCAAGATCCTAAGCAAAACTAAGATTAAAGGGAAAAAAAATCTGTCAATTCATTGTTTTTCTTTTAAATTTTTGATTTTTCTGCCTCCCTAATACTTTGTTGTAAGTGACATCACTACATATAACAGCCAGCTTACTTATTCTACCCCAGTCTTCCTAGGAGATTAGTATTTTCACTTATGTATTCTGTATGCCCAGGTTGTCCATTACCACCTCTGAAATCAAGTCTACCAGCTCAGCTTCGTAATAAATGAGCAGATTGGAATTGGGGTGTGTATGTGTGAAAATCTTAACATGCTATTGTTTGTCAAACATCCTAGACTTGAAGACAATTGTTGAAACATTGAGAAACCCCAATAAAGGTTTCAGAAGCACTGAGTTGTTCACAGACACTACATGAAATCTTTGAGGGCTATTCGTCGTTGCCAACTTGACTACAACTGGAATTAACTAAAACACAAATGACTGGACATAGCTGTGAGGTAACCTTTTTCTTAAAGCATTTGAAGTTGAAGGCCCACTTCTAATTCAGCTCTTTTAAGGTGGGAAGATTCACCTTAAAAGATTTAACTTGGGCCATACTCTATCTTGGTAGTCTCTAAAAAGGTCATGGAAGAAGGAAGCTTACTCTCTTGCTGTCTTCTTCCTCTCAATAGCAAGTCTACTCCTTCACTGGAATTGGAGCCTACTTCTTCAAGATTCTGGTGTATACTGAATACCAATTGAGATACCCAGCCTCATAGACTCAACAACTTCTACTATTAAACTTTCTTCTGTTGGTAAACAGCCATTATTGAACTATCTGGACCCTTGAATATAAAGGACTAATATATGATCAAATCCATTTAAAGTCTGTAGATATCCACAAAACCACACAGTCATTGAAACTTTACCCAATAATGCAAAGAGAGCACCTACAGGCCTCCTCCCAGGTCAAGTTGTTGGATCTACCTTACCACCAGATGTGGATGACATTGTGGAAAGGGAGGGAGGTTGTTATTTTGGTTTGGGTTTTTTTTTCTAATTCTCACAAAAGGAAATATTTTAGCCTAAATCTCCTTTTCTTGAAAATAAAATGCTTTGATTGGAAGTGAAGTCACTCCTAGACTCAGGTATGGGAACATCTTCAAAAAAAAGCAATGTAGCATAGTATTAGGCAAATAATGTCTGGAGTCTCAACCTGGTCTTGAGTGCTGGGCTGCCATTCTGTTGCTATGGACACCCATTGAAAGCAGTCCTCAGGGTTTGTTCAGGATCAGGACCTCATCCTGTATTTGATTATTTCTTTCCACCGAGACCACATTGGTTTACATTGTGGGTTTGTCACAGGCAAAAATAGCAATCTCAACCACCTGCCCTTTAAATAAACACAAAACATTGTATTACTTTTCACTAAAAGGACAATTGTTCTCCCTGGAATATCCCATGCATCAGCAGACTCCAGGTGGGCAAACTAGACTGAACACTCCTCTCTTTATACTTTTGATTGGTGAACATTCAGTCATGTCCTAAGTCTTGAACCATATAAGAAAATCAAAGGCAGAATGCCTTAAATGATTCTTGTATGTACTAGTTCCACCCTCTATGGTGCCAGTCTTTGTGATCATCTGATAATCTTATACTTGATCCTTATAGAGAACTGTTCATTTATTCAATGCTCACTTTAGGGAACATTTTGCAAAGTGTTAGCAAACTGAACAGAGATGCTAAAGGTAAATATTCACCAAAATTAAGATATGAGAAAAGAGAAAAAGTGATCACAATATGGTTGCATTAGATTGTCGAATGATAATTGACATGATCAGAGTCATCTTGTGTGCACAGGAATGATATACATGTTCCATAGCTTTTAAGAAAATAAGATTTCTTTATGTTAAAACCTTAGCCATTTTTGACAATTTTTACAAGGGACCTACTACTAGAGGGAAGCATGGGAAAATTGTTATAGTTTCTGTTATAGTGTCTGCAACATTCTCCAATGACATATACCATTTCAGAACTTAGATATAAAACTTCTCATTTTACCTGAAGAAAGGAAAACTTTACCTCTACTTGGGAATGGTTCAATGTTCAGGGTGAGATGACACATGTGTGCCTGTGACCAACAGGCCTAGGAAGAATAAAGATAAGACAAGGAAAAGGTAGACATAGGTGAGTGTCCTGGCTTGTCTTAAGTCAACTTGACATAAGTAGAGTCATCTGAAAGGAGGTACTCTCAGTTGAGAAAATTTCTACATAAGACCCAGCTGTAGAAACTGAATAGTATTTGCCTACTAATAATATATGTGCTTGTAGGGACCCTTTTATATCATGAAGAGTTTGAATTGCATCACTAATTGTTTGGCAGGTATCTCGTAGATCATTAGCCTAAGAACTATTGTTTTCAGTTTAAGGACCATGGGAATTGGGCAGTAGTAATAAAAAGGAATAAATCTCTAAATAATCAAGATGCATAAACTGACAGGGAAGTTATAGTAAGGTTAATATGAGGAGACAAACAACAAGAAGGAAACAATCAAACATGATAATTGTTTACTTCTGGGCATATAATTTAACAAATAATGCCGATAATTCAAAATAAACCAATTTCGCTTTTAAGTATAAAAGTTTGTAGCAGATGCCAGGAATACTGATGCATGCCTGCAATCCCTCCATCTGCTGGGACAGAAGGATTTCAAGTTCAAGGACAGCTTGAAATACCCTTAGCTCTTTAGCAAGACTTTATCTTAAACAACAGCAAAAAATACAAATGCATAAATAAAATAAACTTTGGACAGTAAGGAGTAAGTGTTGTCTATTTCTATATTCTAAGTACCCTGGAATTCAGTCTTAAGGTGGTGGTAGTATTAGGAAGTGGAACTTTTAAGGGAGTGATTGAGTCTTGAGTGCTATGCTGTTCAGAATGGATTAATGCTCTTATAAGTGAGACTTTGAAATGACTTGGCCTCTCTTACCTTTCAACTCTTTTACCCCATTCACATGGTATCAAGGCATCATCTTAGGGATAGAACAGTATCTTAACTAACATTGCACTTGCTTATGTCTTATCCTTGAGCTTTGCAACCTCCTGAACTATGAAATATGAAATTCTATCATTTATAAATTAGTCTTTCTATGGAATTCTGTTACAGCTGAAAATGAACTAAGATGCCCCTGCACCTAGAAAGAGTATAAAGCAGAGGACACATATAACCATGGAAACAGCATCTGTATTTATTTTTCACTGAAAATGGATGTGAGAAAGGTTACTTCAAGTGTGTAGAATGTCCTTCTGCCTCTTTTGGAGGGAGAGCACTGATAAAAATTAAGCTCCTTTTACCCAGCTCACATTCTTATATTACAGTTTCCACAGGGATTGAGAATTCACATTCTATGATAACATATAGGGAACAAACACTAATATTTATGTACATCTGAGGCCCCCAAAGCATTTTCATGAAGTACAGAATGAAAGAAACAGAATATTATACTCTACGATGATTTGTCCTTTCTCTGACCTCTGATGAAGTGCTTTACCATGCTGTCTGCAAACTGCTCCCTAGTTGTTAAGTTTTTCTCTTTTATCCACAGACTCCATTAAAATATCCAAGAGCAAAAGCTAAATGACTGAATCTTATCTCCCACATCTTACCCTCTATGCCCACCTGAATGCAGGACACAAAGTTAATTCTGATGTTGCCTCTCTGTTCCCACTGTCAGCTACATAGAAAGACTTTTACTCAAGGGAGAGACAAGATAGTCATGAAAGTAATTGGCCAAAAAACATTGAAATAAGTCTTGCAATTTTAATCAAATGCCACATATTCTTGAAAAATTGAGGTTTTGGAGATATGTGCATATCAGAACCAAATTCAAGGTCATCTAGAGAACCAGAAAACTATCTAAGCATCAGTTTCAAACCTTATTCAGTCACTTATTTGCACACATAGAGTATCTTGGATTTCTTTTAATACTATTTCACTGCAGAAACTATTAATCCAAAAAGAAAAAAAAATCAAGAACCACAGGGGTCCAGCAGGGCACTGACCATGTGCCACAAAGCTCCCCAATGGCTACAAAGGGCAGCAGAAACCACAACCCCTGTCCTTATTAAACCTTAAGGTTTCCAGGTAGTTCAAATAGCTTCTAGTCTGGTCACCTGTGTCGTCACCTCAGTCTTTCACTCATTTTTTATGGCACATTACCAAGAGTCTATTTGTGACTGAATCAAGAATTGTACTATTTGACTATACAGCATTGATAAAATGCCTGAATCTATCCTCCAAGCATTCAGAATGTCTGAGGAATTCAACTAGCCATGTAAGGAAAGAAGAGTCCAGGGGAAAGAGGGTGGTTGTATTGGAGGTCATTTTTCAAAATGAACCTTTTTATCCTGAGATATATTGCTCTTTTCTGTAAACTTTCCAGAGTAGTCTCTTCCTTTGGCCTGGATTGTGCCTGCTTTTTCCTCTAACTGGAAACAGCAGAGGTTCTGGTTTGAGGGCCCCAGCCCCACTTGGCTTTCAGAAAGACAGCTTGTTTGGGTTTAAATGCTGTTAGAAAAGCCTATGGATATTTTAGCTTCTCTCTGACATCTCTTTTATTCCCAAGAGATTTGTTTTCTTTTAAATGTCTGAAATCCCTGAGTTATAGGAATAACTGTAACATGCAAGCAAATGTAAATCCTCAAGCCTTGACTTGGCAGAAGATATGTGTTATAATGTTCACAATTGGATGAGACAAACCAAGGATGAAGTGAGAAAGGGGCTGAGACAGTCATGGACACATTGTAACCAGCAGTCTCAGAATCTACATTAGGAGACGTCTCCCAAGTGAGAGGCCTCACCAAACATCAGTTTCTGTAAGTCAACCCTAATCAACCCTTTCTTTACTCCCCCTCCCCCTCTTGACTATTCTCTAGTTCTGTAATCACCTTTTTAAGCCCCCGAAAAGATTCTTGAGTATTATTTAGAATTACATCTTTCACATCAATGCCTCATACTTCCTTCAAAGCTTTAATAAAGGTAATCACACTGCTTTACTACTTAAGCAAAGTAATAGTAATTTACTCTCTCCTAGCCTATGTTTGTGAGGATAGGACCATTTTATCACTCTGAATCTGCAGATGTTGGCACTAGGCTGATATTACTTACGTTCTGTTTCTAAATCAAAATGCTTCAAACTTGGTAACTTTTAAATAAAAAGATTCTCTCTCTCTCTCTCTCTCTCTCTCTCTCTCTCTCTCTCTCTCTCTCTCTCTCTCCCCTCTCTCTCTCTCCTCTCTCTCTCTCTCTCTCTCTCTCTCTCTCTCTCTCTCTCTCTCTCTCTCTCTCTCTCTCTCTCTCTCTCTCTCTCATAGAGAGATGTAAGAGACACAGCACTGAATTTAACTCGCGAAAGCTACCTTATTGCACCTGGTGTCAATAATAGAAATGTATGTTATGTTGTGACAGGATACTAGACTGAATATAGAAACCTGAGAGGATTCTGGATGAATGTCCAGGCCATCTAAGAACATACTGCTAATGACCAAAGGGCCTTGATTTTTATTAGACCTGCTGTCTTAATGGACCTACCACCTCTTAAAACCATCACACTTGGAAGCAAGTTCAAACACTTGAACCTCTGGGACACACACTTAAATTACAGCAATAATTGACCTGTGATAGAATCACAGTAATATTCCAATGAATGAATTCATGACAAGAATTGTTATTTATTCAGCACATATTATGTATCAGATACAAAAAGTGTTTTGTAATACTAATTCATTTGGTCTCTATTAAATCCTATTAGGAAAAACATTTTTCCCATTTCAAAGTCTTCTTGTTGTATCAGTTTCCTCACTTCTGAAAGAAGATCCATGAAATTGGGTCCATGAAGAAGCTAAAAGAGACAAAGTGACTTGATCAAACTACATACTTAAGCCCTGAAGCAGAATTTGAGTTTTGGCCATTTGAACCAGAAGTCCAAATTTCTACTTCCCAAACTATTCTGAATGAATAATAGGACTCAACAAGCCCCTCCACCCAAAATCCAGCATTCTTTTTCCAGGGATAAATGTAGGATGTTTTATTGTAATTTTGATGGTGAGCGTGCTGATGAAATATTTTGAACATTTCTTGACATCCAGAGAAACAAAATTTCCTGACATTGGAAGATGCACTGATCAATGTGTGGTTTTCTTTTTGGTGTTTAAACTTTCTTGGTAGTGAGAACTTTTATCTCTGGGAAAACAAAGCATTAGCAGGAGACTAAGAGGTCAAACATGGCATCAAGTTGGGGTAGGAAGCTTAGCCTTCCTTCTAAAACCCTCTCCCCATCCTCTGTAGACACTTGACTCGTTGCCCCAAGTGTGTGAAGCAAGTATAGCATTTCTGTTCTATCCAAAGCCCTTGAAATAAAAAAATTAGAAGCCTTATATCCTAAATTACTTGATAAATATATCTGTTAGATATCTCAAATCATTTGTCCAATGTCACACAGCTGGCAGATAATAGAAACCAAGTCTTCTGGTACTAAGATAAGCATCCTTTCTACTACATCATGTCAAAGGAACTGAATCCCAAACCATAGATTTATGACACAGAGACTGTCCTACTTATCTCACATCCCAAACGACATCCTTAAATTCCCAAGGCTAGTGTCATATTTTACTTTAATATGTTTAATGCCATGTCTTTAGTGTTGGTGATCAGAGAATGGGACAAACTTAATAGAATCAAATGAAGATAAGATAAAGTCAGGGCTAAGATACTGAACATTTAAAAAGGTTAAAGTCTGCAGTAATATTTGATGGTACAAACTACATCCACACATCCAGGTCCCGACCTTGAGCAACTAATCCTTAGAAAATCCACAATGAATTAGTCTTACGCAGCTATGTTTGGTGGGAGCAGCAAGTGAGGCGATGCTTTTCCAAAACAAGGTAATGAAAGCCCAGTGTTTACTGTACTAACATGAGCTCCTCTCTGCCCATGGAATTTTAATAATAACCAACGTCAGTGTTTAATTTAAAGATAGAGCACACTGGTTAAGAAACTGCTAAAAATAATCTGCTTCATATTGACGGCTTTGGCTTTGTTGACTCATAAAATGTCAGGGTTGGAGAAAAATAACTAACGGAAGCTTCTGCTGTGATTGTACCTTTAATTATTGATGCTCTGCTCTTAGTCTTCACACCCAACAGCTAAGATGTGATGGGGCAAAGGCTCTGTGATGGACTAAGCATTGGGAGGCTCACTCTTGATTCTGCTATAAAACTCTAATCTTCCCAGAAAACCACTTTACTGTTGAATGGTGTTCTGATATTTATATCCTAAGAAGGAGAAGAGGGATGCCTGAGCACTATTATCAGATCAAAGAAGTAGAGAAGACCTAGAGAAGAATGTAGTTCAACATTATACCCATGAAGCAATATGTTTGAAATTTTTCATGAATATTTTCTAAAAACTTCTGACTGACAGTAAAAACTTCAGAATCAGTAGACTCAAGAAGTCTCCCTGTTTCGGTGATTAAAAATTAATTGAAATGAATTAGAATCTTGGCTTTGTCAGCCATGTCTACTCAGGGTCATTGTAAAGGTGATGGTTAGAATTGCCAACTTGGTGAAATCTAGAATCACCAGGGAGACAGACTTCTGGCATATCTGTGAAAGACTATCTTATCATCTAGCTTTTTGTTTTAAATAGCCAGGGCCAGGCTTACCTGCCTAGGGACTAGGGATGCTGTTTCCCAGCTCTCAAAGTGATGGGCCCTTCTATATCAATCACTGGGTCCTCCCACATCAATCATCAATCAAGATGATCTCTCACTGACATGGCCACCGGCCAAACTAACCTAGGAAATTCTCCCATTGAGTTTCCCTATTCCCAAGTGGTTCTATGCTGTAGCAAGTGGACACTAAAAACTAACCAGCATGCTTCCCTGCATTGCCTTTGTGAGAGTATTTTATCACAGCAACAAGAAAAGAAACTAAGACAGTGTTCACTCTGTATCTGGAGTACCTGTAAGTCCTTCCTAGTCTTTGCCATTTCCTAAAGTCAGACATCATTGCTTGGTGTTTAACATACATTAAACTCTACACTCACATATGCCTCTCCCATTTTTATCATTTCCCTTGAACAATGCCAGTCAGCTTCATGAATCCTGTACTTGTCCTCATAAAGAGAAAAGCTAGAATTGGTTTCTGAAAATCACAAATGGAGACATGACACAGGCTTTCCAGGAGGTGTCAATGTGTAGGTGAATCATGCATTGCTCACGACAATGGGAATAAGTCAGTATTCAAGGTTAAATTTTCTTTGTGTCTCCAGTTCCTTTTTCTAAAATTTATCAGTTTCTGACATTTACACACAGCAAGAACACAAAGTCAAAGGAAACCTATGCCCTCACCACCCCCTACAGGGTCTATTTCAATAGCGTTCAGCTTTGAGGTACAGCAGGCAGACAGTGCCTTTGGATGTCTCAGCAGCAGAGAGAGAAAGAGAGACATCTGCCACAATGTGTACCTCTCAACTCTGCAAGCCTAATAACCCAGCCCAGACCCACCAGAGGGTAGGAAGGTAAGGCAAGCTGCTTCATTGTGCTCCTATAAGACCAGAATGGAGAGGGGAGTTCTCATGAACAAAGCTTGGGCCAGCCCCAAAAATATTTTCATCTAAGACCAGTGTCAGCTGCACGTGGGATTGCTTCCCTCGGTGCAGGAAAGCTAGTTGTGAATCAGTCACAGTTTGTGCTCAATATATTTCTTATGTTTGTCATCCACTCAATCAACTTTTCTGACAGCCTATTTGTGCCAGACTCCTTGAGCCCTGTACCTTGTGGAGCAAAAGGGCAAGAATATCACTGGTTAGTCACAGTACAGGGTGTTAAGCCCTATGTGAGCACAGAAAAAAGAAACTCAGGCAGATTGTAAGAGGAAGAAAGTTCCTGATACGATTTTTTAAAATTAGCAAGAGAGAGAAAGAATGTGTCTAGTTATATTTAAATTTCAAGACAATTATAAATAGGGGTTATTTGTTTTTGTTTTGTTTATGCACACATATTTTGGGTCAAAATGAAAAATATTTATACTTTAAAACATATTTGATACACATATGAAATTACAGCTGAAATGTCCTTAATTTCTGAAGTCTCCTCTAAGGTGGTCCTCACACTAGGTCTGATTTGGGGGAAAAGTGATATATGTACTCAGATACTTAATTTCTTTAAAATGTACTAATTTTTCAAAGTTTCCTCACTTCTGTCCACAGAAATAGCCAGCCATACTGTACTCCTCTGTGCTCAAAACAAGTCCCTCTTTAACAAAGAGGTCAACAATGCTCTTTGCCCAGACATGCATTTAATAGGACCAGTGTGAGATCTGTAGGACATAGGAATGAGTGATGGCCCTAAGTATTATCAAGATTTTCTCTGTTCATTCAAATGGCTAGCTAAATCGCACTTCTAAGAACCGAGTACAAAGTAGTCACTCAATAAACATCAAATGTTTTTTGTCAACAACAGAAAGAAATAATGCAGAGAGAAAAAGTCGAGTCTCTGCTTTGCCTTGTAATAGCATCTTCCCTTCTCCCGCCCTTGCTTCCCTTGCTGGTAAAAAACAGATGATTTGCCTCTCCTTTTAAGGCAAGTCTGAGTTGCTCTGCCTGTGTGTATATTCAGAGACTGCCCTATATATTAGAAAAAATCCACAAAGTCCTTCTATTTCTCTTTTACGGAGGCCAAGATTTAATATGTAAAGATAATATTGAGCAATAACTCATTGGGAAATTACTTTTGCTAAATTTAAACAGTGTTTTTGTTTCCTAATTCTCCACAAATCCTTTCAAATTTCTAATCCTAGGACCAGTTTCAAAACCTCCAAGCTTCTCTATCTTTATATGATGCCACAAAAAAGTCAAACCTTTTTGACAAAAGAAAAAACTATGTATTTAGGTTCATCTTGGACATGAATGTCACCTTTTGGCTTTGCTATTTTAAAATGTAATTATGTGTCTGCAAAAAATAAGGAATGACTTTTTTCTACTTTTATTTTCTTCAACATTTTTAACATGCAAGATCAATGGGCGAATTATGGCTGGGCTTTTTTCTTCTGAGAATGAGTTCAATCAAATTAATGATGCTGGACCCCCAACTGCACATGAAAAATCTACTGAGGATTCTTTGTCATGACCCAGTCCTGGGTCTTGGCCTAAAGAAATTAAATCAAAATCCTAAGGGATGTAATCCTGACTTGTAATGACTTCTAAGTGAATCTAATTGGCGGATTGCCAGAACTGAGATATACTGAATTCAGCCACCAAACCTGTTTCCATGGCATCGGATCTTTATATTGTCCTTGCAAGATATGTGAAGTCAACAATAGGTCACCCGGTCTTGGAGTGTTATGAAGAAATGAATTTAGGGAGAGACATGAATGTGGAGAAGACTAGAGGTCTAAGGCTGCAGCAAGCACTTTGTTTCCATAATAACTGAGAATGTCTGAGGGTTTGCTGACTTGCTTCCTGGGGTTTAAGTAGAGTGGATGTCTAAAACCACCATACTGAGCAGGACCACGTAAGAAAGTATATGGACCAGACTGCAGGCTTCTTTCAGAAAGGGTTCTCAGCCTCGACTTTACAGTTGCTCTAGAAAAAAACTACGGATCAAGAAAACCAGCCTTCCTTCTAACCTGTTTTTCTCCTTTCCCCCAGTCGTTATCTTCCACAGCTCCTCCAATGCTGGTGTTTCTGAGGGAGAAAACAACAGTAATAGGTTACAAGAGAAAAGATACTGTCTGGCAAAGCAAAGCCAAGGCACAGCTTTTTGTCTTTGCTTTGTTTATGTTGTTGAATTAAACATTTGATGTTTATTGGGCAACTGTTACATATTTGATCCTAAGGAGCCTCCTACTGAATCTGAATGACAGGGTAGGAATTAGGTACATGAAGGAGAAGGAAAGTACAACTACTAACTAGGACCCCAATTATTCACAGATCTGACAGGTTTTATATTGGTCTTCTCAAAGGTCACTTTGCTCTCTTCTTATGACATAAACACTGAAGTTATCATGTAACTAACAGGTAGACTTGGGGCTTCTCTTCCTTTTCTAATTCTCACTGCAATTATTTGTGGATTTCCCACTGAACAACCGAAGGTTTAGAAAGGAACATTATCATGCCTAAGGTCACACAACAAGTAACTAGCAGATTTAATATGTACCTTGGTTGCTCCCTCACCTGTGACCAACATTCCTACTTTAGGTCATTTTTTTTTCTGGACTTGTAAAAATTTCCATTCTGACTCTAACGTGTTATATGTTTGCTGAATGATGTGGTAATTTCTGGACCCTGCCTTATAGATTTTGTTTTGGTTTGTTTGTTTTGTTTTACTTGACAGACAAACTGTATCCTATTCATTTGTGTCTCCCATTGAGTCAGCACATAATGTAATTGACACGTCTATTCATAAACGCGAGCTGTATGGATTTGCAAAAGAAAGAAGGTATGCTTCAGCAGCCAACAATTTCACATAATAAGTCACACTTTGAAGTGGTGAGGTAGCTTTAGTGCCAAAGATCTGTGATCTGGAAGCTTTTGGGTTAGAATCAAAGGTTCAATTCATCAAAGATCCCCATAATATGGGTAGAGACTAGGGATCCTACCAATTGGTCTGTGTTCTGATCCTGGGATCTAAAGGATTCAAACAAGAATTTATATCAACAATTGTTTAAAAGGGAAAAAAATGACAAGAGGATCAGTCCAGCAATGTGAAGTTGATTTTGTCTTCTATCTCATGCACACACTTGGTAGTGGTACCTTGTGGAGCCTTGTTGAGAATTACCAGAGACCACGCCTGGGCCCAGCAGACAGAAGTCCATGGTTACTGAAGTCCATGCTGGGGGACAGGAATATACCCATGCCACATAGCAAACTTATTCATACCTATAACCTTTAGTGAGAGTCTTGGCATTTGCATCTTGACAGATACAAATGTTAATACAAAACTCCAGAGGATCAGAGTTTGCATACAAGCAAAGTGTAGGAAAAGAAAAAGGCAGGAACAACAGGTCTGAGAAAATCCATGAAAATTATTTGGTGAGGTAAGAGTTATTTAGAACCAATTGAAAGTACTTAGATAACAACTGGCTGATTTAAAGAAATAGAAACAGTGTAAACAGCAGTGCAGCTTCGTTAAAACACAAAGTCCATCAGCACAACCAGTCTCTGCATCCCAGATTGATACAACCAGAGACTTTCTTAGAACAGAGCGCTCCAGCCTCCCCAAGGATAAGAACAGAATCATCAATGATGGTGTAATGAAATTAGTCCAGTTAACTTTAGTGGGCGTAAGTAGATTAGATCCTGTGGTGAGCCATATTAATATTCATTTAAATTAATTCCAGAAGAGAAAATAGAAGTGACAGAAAAACAAAATAACACTCTCACTGCAAAACTGAGTTATGCCACCCTTTAGGGACACAGAGATGATTTTAAATAATGCAAGGATAGGCAATGTTAACAGTAGAACTCAAATAATTTTCTATGTCTATTTCTGGGATTTAACATTCTGGTACAAGTAAATTCAGGAAGCTGGATTTCATACCTTCAGTTTAAAAGCTAAAAGTTCCCTAACTCCTCCTCTGGGGACCCCGTGCTCAGTCCAAGAAAGGACTGAAGGAGCTGAAGGGGTTTGCAACCCATAGGAAGAACAACAATATCAACCAACGAGGACCCCACACACACCCAGTGCTCCCAGGGACTAAAGCACCAACCTAAGAGTACACATGGAGGGACCCATAGCTCCAGATGTATATGTAGCAGAAAACAGTCTTATTGGACATCAGTGGGAGGAGAGACCCTTGGTCCTGTGAAGGGTCGATGCCTCACTGCAGGGGAAGGCCAGGGCAGGGAGGCAGGAATGGGTAGGTGGGTATGGTAGCACCCTCACTGAAGTGGGGGTCAGAGGGATGAGATAGGGGAGTTCCGGAGGCAAAAGAGGATAACATTTGAAATGTAAATAAAGAAAATATCCAATAAAAGCAAAAGAAAAAAGCTAAAAGTTTTAAATAAAATAATTTGGTTTTAATTGAAATTATGATTTCAAGATATTTTCAGATTTGTTCCTGAAAAAGAAATATAATTCATTTTAAAATATTAACATTTTATAATAATGTAATTGTTATATGTTTATACAATAGAACAGAACATACTATGTTATATTACAGTTATATATTTATATATTCATACATTAATATTAATATAATCCAGACATATTTTCTCTGATAAGCTGGAAACCTGGTATAGGGGAATGCAAGTCAGGAAATTGGGGGGGGGATGAGCAGGGGGAGGGGGGATGGGATAGGAGGTTTTCGGTGGCGTAATGTGGAAAAGGGTTAACATTTGAAATGTAAATAAAGCAAATATCTAATAAAAAACAATAGCAAAAAAAAAGGAATACACAAAAATACCGGTCAGAAATAAATATTATTCACACTATTTTTTTCACCTTGTTTATGGTGCAAACATTAGCCAAAGCTCAGATGTTCACTATGGTTCTTTGTTGCACACAAAGGAGTGAAAATTATGGGTATTTCTAACATGAAGATCATGTTTTATTATCTTGTGTTTCCATCTTTTTGTAAATATGTTTTCGTTTTCATTTCCAAACCATACATGTTTCTAATATTAGTAACATAATGTTAGATGTCTCTAATATTAGAAACATGTTAAATAACTATTCAGTGCCACCAATGGATAATAGGGTCCAGAGTAAGAAAGAAGAGGTGGGAGTGAGAATGGCAGGAGAACAGAGATAGTTCTCTCTGAAGGTTCTTCTCTCACAGAAAAGGTGGTGAGGCAGCCTAGATTCTTTCTTCATGTCTGTGGTTCTGTTTAATCTCTAAATGTCTGTTTCTTCCTATTAACTTAACATAAATTTGTTTTACACTATAAAGGTGTGTGTGTGTGTGTGTGTGTGTGTGTGTGTGTGTGTGTGAGAGAGAGAGAGAGAGAGAGAGACAGAGACAGAGACAGAGAGAGACATAGAGAGAGACACAGACAGAGAGAGACAGAGAGAGAGACACAGACAGAGAGAGACAGAGAGAGAGACACAGACAGAGAGAGACACAGACAGAGAAAGAAACGGAGGAGGAGGAGGAGAGGGAGAGAGGAGAGAAATATGTTAAATAAAGATAGAGGAAGGCAGGGTGAGGAGATAACTCAGCAGTAAACATTCTTGCCTTGGGAACATGAGAGCCCAAGTTGTACCTTCAGCATCCACATATAGAAAGCCAGGCACAGTCATATATGTTTATATTCCCAGCACTTGGAAGGCAGAGACAATAGGATCCCTAGAGCTCAATGACTAACCAACCTAGCCTAAAAGTATTGAATCCCAGGGTCTCAGTAAGAAATTCTATTTCAAAAAGTAAGACAAACAAATTGGCTCCTAACAAGGTCTATCTCTAACAAACCCACACATATGCACATATATGCCAGTTCAAATGTCTGAAGACATATATAGACCCATAAAGGAATAGAAAAGTAAAGAAAAACTACAATATGAAGCCACTATTGATCAACTTAAATCTGTAAATCAATGGATGTTAAGGACATTTAATGCATTCAATATATAAACTAAGTGAGGCTGCAAATACTAACTGGTAACATGTTGATTTATAATTTAACTTATGGAGGTATCTTCCTATATTGTAGAAATGTAATAGATGAGATTCTTGCATACAGTTATTTCATACTTGAATGTGTCATGTATTACTTAGCTCTGCTGTTATTAGCCTTTCCTACTCTAATTTTTATAATTATAAATGCTGTGCTCATAAAATACATATTTGTTGAGATACATGATTTCCTTCTAATACTCTTCTAAAGTAGACTAGATTGTTTTTTCCAAAGGACAGGTGCCCTTTGAGGCTTTTGACTCATTATGCTATGTTGCCCCTTGGAAAAGCTGTACAAATAAATTCAGAGAACATTCTACTGTAATCTAACAAAAACTGAACATTTTAATGATTTTTAAATTTATTTTTGCCATAAATGATAGCACTGTTTCTTCTTCCTTGATTTTCATTTGATATATACTTTTCCTGAATCTATATGAAGGAGATGTATTTTTAGCTTCCTATGTCCCCTGTCTGCATCTAGCACTAAAGGATATAGCAATGACTGACCTTACAAGAGATTCTTCTCAGCAAGAGCTGATGCACTGCCTGTATACATATTATCAGGCTAAATAGACAAAAAAAAAAAAAGAAAAAAATAAAACCAGATGAGCTCTTGTTTATAATATCCCTGGTATGACAGTGGTGCAGAGCTCCATTCTATCCTCCAATCAACATCCATCATCTTCATCAAAGCAGTTGGATGACCAGAATCCCTCCCTGCAAGGTCTGTTGTCTTCATTGACTATTCCCTCATAGAAGAAAGATTTGGAAGTGTTATTTGACACTCATCAGAGATTCCTGATGCTCTTCCCTATGTGACTCAGTAAAGTATATATAATTCTTCCACAGTTGAACATAGCCTTTGGGTCTCAAGAAGTACAAGAATATGTATAATATGGACTGTTAACAGAAGAAGGGATTCCATATATGTAGCTCTATAGAAATCATCATCCAGTGATGGATGAGACTTTCTGTTCACAACTGCTTTGGGATCATCCATACCCCTATAAGCTCTCACTTGTGTTCTATAAATAAACCCAGTGAACTCAGTGGTTCTGTGAGGACTTCAGTAGAATCATACTTTGGTTTGTCATTGGCAATCTAAAAGTAAGGGACAGAAGTTTGCTTATGTCCCCTCAGAAAAAGAATGGTCAAAATAAGCAAGAAAGCTTTCTGCAGATACACCACTGAGAAGGAAAAGTCGTTGTCTCTAAGAGTCTCCTGGTTGGATTTATTGCTACAGACAGACAAAAGTTGCATCTGGCCAACTAGAAAGATTACCTGAAGGAAATATGCCACTGGGGGTTGGGGGAACTGATTTTATTAACTACCCTGGTGGCGTCCAGATGAAATGTTGAAAGGTTTATTCTTGCTATCATAGGCAGAAAAGAATCACAGAAAGCCACTCTGAATTTTCAGGATCTGTCAGTTTCTTTAGAGAGGCAAAATACCTGCTGGAACCAACCATTTAACAGAAGCAGAGTCAAAGTCAAAGTCATGGAGAGACCATACCCAGCAGGTAATGATTTTCACAGCAATACTGTCCAAGAGGCCAGGCTAGGTACTGTGTCAACAGAAACTCAAATGTAACTTTCCTGAACTTTATCTCATTGGTAAAGTGCCCTTTGACAGTGGGAGTGGTAGGTAGTACAGGTTGGAGTCATAGATTCTGGCTTTAATATGAACTTAACAAATCTCATATGTGAGGTCATGGGCACATTATTGCTATTTCTAAGCATTAATTTTCTCACTCTTCAAATAAAATTAATAATGCTTTTTGTTCATAGGATCCACTGTGAATTAAGTTGCACTTCCCCAAATTCTTAATGTTGAGTCCCTAATGTTCAGTGTAACTATATTTTCCAAATAGGGAGCTTAGAGAACATGAATGAATCTGTAAGCGTAGGCTCTTAATGCAATATGACTTGTGGCTTTAAAGAAGAAAGGTTTTTCTCTATGTGCACTTTACACTAAGCAGAAGCTGTGTGAGGACATAGAGAAAAACTAAGCCAGAAGCAAAGTTTCTTCCAGGAATTTGATCAAGAACTTAACAGCCTTCAGAAATGTGAAAACTAAATTGTTTCTTGTTGTTTAAGCCACTGTGGTAGCTTGAATAGAAATGGCCCCCATAGGGGGTAGCACTATTAGGAGGTGTGGCCTAATAGTTGTCGGAAGAAGTGTGTTACTGTGGGCGTGTCACTGAGGTTTCCAATGCTCAAGCCAGGCCCAGTGTGGCAGTATCTTCCTGCTGCCTGCAGATTCAGATGGAAAACTCTCACTTACGTCTTCTCACTTACATGTCTGCCTACATGCATCAGTGTTTCTGCTCTGATGATAATGGATTAAACTTCTAAAGTGTAAACCAGCCACAATTAAATGTTTTTCTATATGAGAGTTGCCATGATCATTGTCTCTTCATATCAACAGAAACTCTAAGACTACCACCTTGTCTATGATATTGTGTTTTGGAAGCTCAAAATGACTGAAAGAATGTTTGGTGGCAGAACCAAATACAGTTCTTTTTATTTTTATTGGATATTTTCTTTATTTACATTTTGAATGCTATCCTTTTCCTGGTTTCCCCTCCAAAAACACCCTATCCCACCCTCCACCCTCCTGCTCACCAACCCACCCAATGCCGCTTCCCTGTCCTGGTATTCCCCTATTCTGGGGCATTGAGCCTTCTCAGGACCAAGGACCTCTCCTCCCTTTGATGTCCAACAAGGCCATCCTCTGCTACATATGCAGCTGGAGCCATGGGTTCCTCCACGTGTACTCTTTGGTTGGTGATTTAGTCCCTGGGAGCTCTGGGGATACTGGTAGGCTCATATTGTTGTTCCTCCTATGGGACTGCAAGCTCTGTCAGCTCCTTGGGTCCTTTCTCTACCTCCTCCATTGGGGACCTTGTGCTCAGTCCAATGCTTGGCTGAGAGCACCCACCTCTGTATTTATCAGGTACTGGCAGAGCCTCTCAGGAGACAGATATAACAGGCTCCTGTTAGCAAGCACTTGTTGACATCCACAATAGTGTCTGGGTCTGGTGACTGTATATGGGATGGAACCCCAAGTGGGGCAGTCTCTGAATGGTCTTTCCTTCAGTCTCTGCTCCACACTTTGTCTCTGTATCTCCTCCCAGGGGTATTCCCTTCTAAGAAGGACCAAAGTATCCATACCTTGGTCTTCCTTCGTCTTGAGCTTCATGTGGTCTGTGAATTGTATCTTGGGTATTCCAAGCTTTGGGGCTAATTGCCACTTATCAGTGAGTGCATACCATGTGTGTTCTTTTGTGATTGGGTTACCTTGCTCATGATGATATTTTCTAGTTCCACCCATTTGCCTAAGAGTTGTATGAATTCGTTGTTTTTAATAGTTGAGTAGTATTCCATTGTGTAAATGTACCATATTTTCTGTATCCATTCATCTGTTGAAGGACATCTGGGTTCTTTCCAGCTTCTAGCTATTATAAATAAGGTTGCTATGAACATAGTGGAACATGTGTCTTTATTACATGTTAGAGCATCTTCAGGGTATATGCCCAGGAGTGGTATAGCTGGGTCCTCTGGTAATACTATGTCCAATTTTCTGATGTACTGCCAACCTGATTTCCAGAGTGGGATTGCAAGCTGGCAAATACAGTTCTGTAGGAAGCGAACACCATGAATTCAGCATTCAGTGCATTTTTTTCCTTTGTCCCTGGCCTCTCCTTTGCATCAATTTTCTCATCTAGATGTTTCCCCAGCATGTACTTGACTTTCCTACAATATAAATTTTCTCTGTCTTTTCTGCCTCCACCACTGACTTTGATGTTTTCATCCTCTTCCTGATACCCAAAGCAACTTTCTGAATATTCCAATTGGGTTTAGTACTCTCAGTGTTGAATTCTACTTGATCTTGATAATGAATCTATTCTTCATAGATAAAAGTCTTCAAGTATGCTAAAACATTATCTGGTATATAGCAAATCTTTTAACTATAGTTATGTCATTAATATTTCCCAACATACTGACCACAAAATTGAACTGTTTTCCTAGTATTCAGTAAGAGTTACTATAGTCAGTCCTGCTGTACTATATGTGAACAGATTTAAAAATCCCATACCAGACAGCTACTGCCTTTTGCTATGTGTGTGTGATGGATTAAGCAGGGGCATCTGCTTGGGACTGCAGAATATCACAGACCACTAAAATTTTGATTGCAAAGAATTTACCACCATGGCACGGAAGACTCTGAAAAGAATTCAAAAGTAGTCCAGACTCTACTTTTGTTCTATATTTGCTTAGAAGAGACAGAGGACCCATAAGATATACCTGTGACAACAGCAAAAAAAGTCAGGGCATTAAACCATGGGTAGAACAACTGGACTGTTTGAGAAACTTCTTGCCAACTATCTGATCTCATGGGATCAAATCTTACTTTGTGTTACTTCTTTCTGTGATCAGAATCACTGACTTACTAAAAGGGGTAAATTCATGTAAAAAGAAATATGATGACAGAAGTCAGCAAAGAGGTTGAAGATATTGTGGGAATAGAAACAGGAATGCTTTGAAGCCAAAGGAAATAGAGCTAGAAGCAGAAGCAGAAGCAGATCCTCAAAACAAATGTCAAAGTAGATGTTCCACAGAGAGACAGCAGTGGCAAATAGGGGCAGAGAAACAACAAAGGAGATAGAAACTCAAACCATTATGTTCGTCAGAGTTGAAACTACTTAGGTTGAGCACTCAATGGGAATTTCTCCTTCAAACTCTGTGCAGCATTAGGGAAGCAGTGCTGTCAAATGCCTTAGTTCCTGTCTCTGACTGCCACTTTGTCACTTAGAGCTATGCTGTCATAGGAAAAGTCTTTATTGTATACCTTGATTTGTTTGGATCTAAAGGGGCAAAAGACCTGTGCAATGCCTGTAATTAGCTCTCAGAAAGCAGGAATATTGGAAATTTGAGGCCATCTTGAACTATATAGAAAAATGCTGCTTTAAAGCCCAAAAATTATTTTAAAAGGTAAGGGCAAGAAATAAGCAGAACTTAACAAGGTTAGTTTTGAGAGTTAAGTAAGATAATACAAGAATTTAGAATTTAGAGGAATACCACTTTTATATATAAATACATACTGTATATATGTTACATATAACTGTAAAAAAATACTATGTGTTCTTACTATCATTATTATAGGATTTTTGCTTTTTGTATGTGTGTGTGTGTGTGTGTGTGTGTGTGTGTGTGTGTGTGTGTGTGTGTGCATGTATGGAACTTTCTCACTAAAAAAGATGATGACATTGAGAGCCATAAATTGATGGCTCAATTGATGATTGTCATTGATGATGACATTGATAGCCTTCCTGAATTGGCTACCACATGGATTAAATTGCACAGCAAATATCAAAATCAAATGTACCCAGATTCTAGCCCAGCCAATAAATTAGTACAGATCTCTGAAGTAGGCTTAGTGCAGAGTCCAAAAGGTAGTGTCTAAGGCTTGATTTGATGGACAAATGAAACCAGGAGCATTCCTTGTTTGCCTAATATCAATATTAGAAATCAATATTATTTCCCAGCATTGCTGCCCACCAAATGAGCCATTTGTCCAGGATCATTTTGTAAAGCTGTAGGCAACATATAGTGAGGTCAAGGCATGAACTTCTCATTGAGCTGCTGCATCATATGTTCTAGCATCAAAGACCTTTTTGCCAATGTGAAATTGGACAAAGAAATCCCTCTTAGTGCCTTTTAGCCTGCAAACATCAAAATTCCTTGCTTGGGACTAATGAGCATTTTTCACTTTAATTTTAATAATCTAGGGAAGAGGTATGGGGAAAAAGAGGACAGAGGTCAACAGAAGTTGTTTCCCAAACTGATTAGACACACCACATTTTCCAGAATGAAAGCTTAGTTTGTAGTTGGGGGAAAGAATGCAGATGCTCTATTGGTGAAACGTTTAGGTTACATTAATTCAGATAATGCCTCTTACTGAGTAACACCTGGAAAACTTACTTAAGCCCAGGTTCCTGAGCTCCATCCTCATAGCCGTTAACTGCATAGGAGAAGCCCAAGTGTCTGCATTTCTAACAGGATCCCAGGAGATTCTGAGCCTTACTTCAGGCCAGAAGTAAGGCCAGAAGAACTGGCTGGAGGCCATTGAATGTGACTCATTGTATGCTTACTCTATAAGCAAATATCAAAACCTCCCAGGATTTTGACCTTCTTTACTTGACATAAGAAGCAAGGAATCAATGAAAGACAGGACTTTTATGATGAAGTTGTTCACGTATTTATCAACAGTTGGAAGTACTGTTATGAGCACTTTATATGGCATTGTATAAGAAATTCATAAAGGCTATATTGTAGCCATTTAACAGACAAGCACCCTAAGTCACACAAAAGCTGTCCTGTATGATTCCCACAGCTACAAAGCAAAAGAATTGCAGCAATTCCAAACATACTTGAGCTAAAATATGTTTTTCAACAACCAAATCTGCATAACGAGTCTACTAACTCCACTTGAGTGGTTACTAGTAGCCAGAACACTGAAAAAAAAAGAAAGGCTACAATTCCCTATTACATGCAGCAAGCACAGTCTCTAGCTATCAGAGGAGTGGGGCTAGCTTCTCCACTTGCCCTCAGCTGCTGTTGATGAAGTGCTTGAGACCTGTGATCACCCACTCTTCAGGGCAATCATTTCGTTCTTCATCCTTCAGTGGCCTGCAGCTTGGATGCCTAGGGCTGATACAGCTTGCAGCCAAGGGTGAAAAATACTTTCGAAATCCAGGGAGCTCAAATGAACACCTCTTGAGAAAATATATTTCAGAATTAAACGTTTAATGCTGGGTTTTCTTTCTGTAACAGCAATGGGCTGTAGAAACAAGTACTAACACAGGAGGAAGCTTGCAGCGACCCATGCCAATAACACGAAATTATTTGTTGCTTCCCAAAGTGGTATTTGAGCCCAGCGGGCTGCACTTAAGATGTGACTGGATAATGGCTGTGTGACACACCCTTCTAATGGAGTTGTCACATAAGCACCACCATGAAACAGCCTGAGCTGCAGCTTTGAGGAAACACCTCCACTGGCAGGCGGCAGGCTTGTGCTGTGCTGCCTTGGGCCAGGAGGAAAAGCCAGACTTCTGGTTTTGATGACTGGAGTTGGATATAGCTGTCACCTAGGAGGCTCTGCTAGTGCATGACAAATACAGAGGGGGATACTCTCAGCCAGCCATTGAACTGAGCACAGGGTCCCCAATGGAGGAGCTAGAGAAAGGGCCCAAGGAGCTGAAGGGGTTTGCAGCGCCCAGTACCCCCAGAGCTCCCAGGGACAAAACCATCAACCAAAGAGTACACATGGAGTTACCCATGGCTCCAGACACATAGGCAGCATAGGATGCTCTTGTTAGACACCAAAGGGAGGAGAGGCCCTTGGTCCTAGAAAGACTTAATGTTGTAGTGTAGAGGAATACCAGGACAGGGAATCGGGGGAGAGTTGATTGGGGAAGGGGAGATGGCTTATGGAGTTTTCGGGGGAGGGGGGAACCAGGAAAGAGGACAACATCTGAAATGTGAATAAAGAATATATCTAATAAAAAGAAATAACTCTACCTTTTAAGGCAGAAAAGGGGGGGATGTTATGTTTAGGTGTCAAGAAAAGCCTGGGGAACCACAGAGCTAAAATGAGAGGAAGAGAGGGGGTAGGTGGAGGAGTAGGGAAAGGGAGAGAGAAAGGGAGAAGGAGAGAGATCCTTTCTGAAATCTAGAGTGTGCTCTTTTAACATTTGCAACAAATGGTAAACAGAGCCATCAGCAATCCTCTTCTGCCTATATATGCAATTCCTAGAGGGAAAAGAACACTTCCCATTGGATTGTAAGAACATACCCTAACCTCAGTGTCCCTAGAAAACAGGCTTAGTGTGTGTTCAGAATGGCAGAGAAAAAAAAAAGGAGAGAAAAAGAATCCACTACCCTCAAACCAAATTGCCACCAAATATTATTTCTTCTGGAGAGATTATACATGTGGGTAAAAGTTTTAGGAGTGAGCATAAAATCAATGTTTTGTTTTTGTTTTTGTTTTGAAGTTTAGTGGTGACTTATACTAGTTAATTTTGTTTATTAACTTGATTGGATACAGAATCAAGGGATTTCTGGGAAGGGTTAAATGAGAAAAGCAGACTCTTCCCCAAAAGTGGGCAAAGAGCAGTGGTGCTTGTTTGTCTGCTAGCCACGCTGACTCCACTGCCAATCTCAACTCCTGGGAAACTCCAGCCGCTATGGTAGTGTTCTCAACTTGTTGGTCAAAACCCCTTTTGGAGGGGAAGTGACTCTTTCACAGTGGTCACATACAACCATCAGAAATACCAGATGTTTACAATTCATAACAGTAGCAAAATTACAATTATAAAGTAGCAACAAAAGTAAGTTTATAGTTGAGGGTCACCTCAACATTAGGAACTATATTAAAGGGTCACAGCATTAGAAAGGTTGAGAACCACTGGTCTATAGGCTTCCAACATGAAATAAAGACCAGGATCTGTCCACATGCTATCCCCAGATACTGTCCACACCTTCAACTTCAGCTTAAGACTGCTAAGATTCATGAGCTGAGCATGAGTTCTCCTGTGTCCTCTACCTATCTAACCAGTACTGGACTCCCCAACCCCTATCAAATAAGCCAACCTAATAAACCACAGTTTAATAGATTCCTTTTTTCTCTAGAGAGCATTGACTAGTACAGAAGGTCACCTTAGCTAATACCCAGGTTAGTCAGATCAATACCATATACTCATTCTCCAAAACTATTGTTCACTTGGGTACTTCTTGACTAGTCATATTCAAGTACATTGAGTTTATGAAAATATTATAGTGCCAGGAAAAAATATCATCCTCACATTGGCTCTTTCTTCCTTAGTTTCTTCTCCATACCTGGGTAAACATACTGTCATTGCATAGTACAGCTGTTGAGTTGTCTCACAAAATGAACAAAGCTTCATGGATACTTTTAAAGCCAAGACCTGGGTATCGAGGAGCAATGAGTATCTATATGACCTGGAGTCTTTTCCCTCTCTCTGAAACTGTACCAAGGTGAAAGGGTTCAACAAAGATAACATATGCAAAATCTGCATAGCCATCAACTTCAAGCTGTTTGTTGCTTACAAGCTAGCATTTTGAGGCAAAATATTTCACAAGGAAGAAGATACAAAATAACCATATGTGAAATCAAAGTCTTTGCCTAACTGAAGTCCTCTCTTTCATTCATTCTATACTGGGGTGTTAAGCTAGAAAATGGAGTGATGTCACTCAGGTGACAGAATGCCTGCCTAGCACATATGAGGCACTGGGTTGAAGTGGAAGTTTCTGGTTGTGTCAAATGATGCTGACTCACATGGTGTTTCGCTGAGGCAAGACTCAAGGGAGAACACGTGATATTTGAAAAGAGTATAAATAGGACTCAATGGACAGTGATTCCTCTGTACTTGCACAGCTAGCCTTGCAATGCTTCCTTGACCTCTAGTCTTTGTTGGGACTCAAGTCTTCACTGGTCGTCACTTCATTTGGAGAGGCATGGCAGAGAATTCCTAGCATTCTGGTTGACTCTGGTCGATCCTTCTGACTCATACCAATTTAATTCAGCAGAGGCCTGGCTGTTTCTGATGGATTTTGGAATTTAGCAACCATTACTGATTTGTGTTTGGTGGCACTTTTGAACTGGACTGTAGTATTCTGATACTATTGAACTGGTCTGCTGGTATCTGACAAACAGATTGAAATAGCCACAAAGAACTACTTCTAAACAGGACCACATCTCCTTGTCCTATTTACCATCTTTTCTCCTCTATCTTTAGACAGTAGGCTAGAAGTGGGGCTGAAAAGTTTGAGAATCCTTAGTAAAATAAAATTTGAAAAATCTAAGCATACACTGGGTTCCATCTAAATTTGCAGCACTAGAACTCAGGAAAGGAGGTAAAAGCACTGGATCAAAAGTGAGTTACAAACCGACATGGACTTCATGAGACTTTGTGTTTAGAAAATGAAAGAGTAAGAAAAGAAAAGAAGAAAAGGGACACAGAAGACTCTGCTAAAACAAAAACACTACCCTGACTGGTGTGTTGGAATTTATACTACTTGAAAAGCTGTCATGAAACAGATAGAAATTTGATAAGTTAGTTGTTATATACAACTATTGTTACCATTTTAATTGTATAAATTAAAAATTAAATAAGTCATACTAAAAGTAGACAATCAATAAAGAAGACCCTTTGCTGCTAATGGTTTCACACACAGAATATCATCCATTCTCTTATATCTCCAAGCCAGAAGTGCTAAAACTGCTGCATATAATTTCTCAGTCTTCATTCTGTACATGCCAGCAGCTTAAATCAGTCATAATTTAAACCACAGATAGGCAAAGGCTACAAATCAGAGTTTGGCTGTTGGTTTGTTTAATAGATAGACAAGATTGAGATGAAGAAAATGTTAGTGATATAGACTGTACCTCTAAAGTACATCATGTCTATGGCTATTTGATTAAATAATCTCTGAGTTTTAAAGGTTTTCTTGACTTTAGTAAGCAAGGCCTATACTCCATTGAGAAGTAAAGCCCTAACACATGACTCTATTTGTTCACGTTACTAGTTTGTAAAGATGAAAACATCAAACAACATCCATGTTAGAGCTATGCTTGTGCATCACTAATAACAACAGGTTTAGGTAAGCATGAAAGAGTTCTATAATGGTCAAAAGAGCATAATGAGATACAGCCAAGACTGTCATTCACTGCAAAGAGTATTGTATAGCTATTGTTGGATGAGTGTTACATGATTCGTCATGAAAATTTTAATAAATGTATAAAAATGAAAATATGTGTAACTATCTATCCACGCATGTGCTTTGGTAGAGGTGGGAATTACAGATTCATTGCCAATTTGTAATGGTACTTTTAATATAAATGTATGCAGTAATTAATACAGTGGCTGTCTTTTAAATCAAATTTACCACATAATACCTAGGCAGTCATTGATCTATTTTAATCCTTTAAGCTAATCTAGCTACCTCCCAGACCAAATCCCCAAGATACTTAATTTTTTTGAATTGGTCTTTTCCTCTGGGCTTCAGGTGTGCTCTGCCTTGATGTCTTCTGGACTCCTTCCACATAGTGACTCCTCTCTTCTTTTCTTTCCCTCCCTCCTCTCCTGATTGGCTGAAATCCCACCCTGTTCTTTCTCTTGCCTAGTTATTGGCTTTTCCAGCTTTTATTGGCAAAGCAGAGAATAAATGATGAGTATTGTTTACACAAACTTGAGGCAGGGAATTCATCACATAAGCATTACAATGCCTTGTCTGGATTGAAATAAGATAGGATGGCAGAGAAATCAACACTTGAGTAACATAAGGATAATCTTTACACAACACACAAAAACATTATGTCTACATTTCCCTCTCAATCTTCAGAAAGAACTTTCAGAGTTGAGGAGATGATTCAGTAGTAAAGTGCTCTCTGGACAAACATGAGGAGTTGAGATCTGATCTGTAGAACCCACGTAAAAGCCAGGCATGGAGGCACTTGTAAACTTAGTCCTAGGGACTTGGAAATATGAGAATCACAACACCTCACTTCCTTGTCTAGTCAATCAGTGAACTCCAGATGCAACGAGAGGCTATTTCCAAAATCAAAGGTGGACACAATAGGGAGAATATTCAGTATGAATTTCTACTTTTCACATACATGAACACGCACCTCTGTGCACATGTATCCACCCATGAACATAGATAAATGGATACAAAAATGAAAAATAGGAATAAGGACCAGAAATTGGGAGTAGTTACAAATAGAAAAAGAAAAAAATATAGCATATGATTATCTCTAACTAAAGCTCCTGAAGGTGGACCTCAAGTTAGGAATATATTAGAAGGAACCTGTGTACAACAAGCCTGTGTACAACATCCAATAAAGGTTATTATAAAAGCTTTAGTGTGTAAAGAGAGGAAGTTTAAGACTCCAATAAATCACAAATAATGTTTTCATGGAAGTTAAATGAGAAAGCTTTCAAAGGAGACAACTTTTGGAGGCAAAGTATCCAATGGAACTGTACAAAGTTTTGTCTGGTGTCACCTTTTTCTTTATCCTCCATCACCTTTAGGTGATCTGCCCCATTCATATATGTCTTTGCCACCGTTTTTGCCCTATAGAAAACTTTTGTTCTGCAAGTCTCATGAGAACAGAAGCTACATCTTTCTCATTTCTTTTGTTAACTCCTGTACCTGATGAAGTTATGACATGAAACAGGTTCTTGATAAATATTTAAGAATCAATACAAGAAACAAAATGAAAGCATGACCTTTTTCTTTATTCTTAGTTCAAATGACATGACTGGAATTGTATAAAAATATAGAAGCAGACACATGTGCATGCATACATAGATATATAAGCTTAAATTTTAGTAGCAGAGTTTACTAACTACAAATTTATATTCTCCCAGTAGGTTATAACAATGCCTCAAAGGCACAAGTCTTCTGTCTGTTTTAATAAACTATGCATGACTTGATCCTGTGGTCTCTCTTGGTGGGGACCATTTTGTTTTCTGTTGCCTAGTAGCTAATATAATTTAAACCTTTTTGAAGTCAAAGACAAGTTAAAACCAAAATTAATTGTCTATTTAAATATACCTATAGCCCCCCCCCCCCATGGGCAAAACTTGTAGCTCCTTTGTTAAATTTCTAGAGTTGCCATTTTCATTTTATCTCTTTTTACAAAACTTATTTTGTTGTTGTTGCTGCTATTGCCATTGCCATTGCTGTTATTGTTGTTGTTGTTGGAGAAAGAGGAGGAGAGAAGGAGGAGAAAGAGGAGCTAAGCTAAGAAGTAAACAATACATACAAAATAGGTACTATGAACACCCAAGAGTAGAGTAAACCAGGGAAAGAAAACTATATTCCTAGGTATCCTAGCACCAAAAGCAGGAAAATTGAATCTGTTGGAAAACTTTAGAAAATAAAAAAAAAAGTTTAAGAAAACTAACACTCCACCCAGAGGTCATAAACTATCCATTGCTGCTCAGTTAGGAGTTGGGGCTCGTGGATCCCTTCAATGCTACAATGTTGTCTGGCTTGAACTTATGCAGGTCTTGTGAAAGCAAACACAGCTGCTGTGAGGTCATGAATACAGTGGTGCCCTGCCCAGCAGATCTGCTTCACTCTGGTTCACCATGAGCTCTGACTCTTACAATCTTACTGGCTCCTCTTCCACAATGTTTCCTAAGCCCTGGAAGCTTGATGAATTGATGTCCCATTTGAGACTGGGCACCACTGACTGTTATTCTCCAAATTTTAGACAGTTATGAATTTCTGTGTGACTAACCACTGTGTTTTTCACAAAGAAATGTCTGTGATGAGGTCTGAGATTTATTTTAATCTTTGCGTATACAGATACAAATTCAGAGGACAGTTAGATAATATGTATATTTGGCAGAAGGATTGCAGCAGTTACTCTTCTAAACCTGTAAGTTCACACACCATGGGGTCTTGGCTAATTCATGGTATCAGGCATGTGCTTCTTACTGTATAGCAGACCTGAAATCCAACCAGAAAACAATTGGTTACTTACTTTAGAAAATGACATTATGCCAGGACAGAGTAATGAGAGGGGGTTGAACGGAGAAAAGAGGGAGGGAAGGGGGCTTATGGGACTTTCGGGGAGGGAGGAAACGGGAAAGGGGAAGTGATTTGGAATGTAAATTAAAAAAATAAAATAAAATTAAATTAAAAAAAAAAAGAAAATGACATTATTACAATAACAGACATATAATTCTAGGCTAATCAAAACTGTACTTCACAGAGTTTACAGGTGGGTGAGACTGTTGATGATCACCCTTCCCCCATAACAAAACAGCCTGAATAGCAAGGTAAAAATATTTATGGTCAGTACCAACTTGATTTTTCTCCATCTTGTGACTAATCTGTATGGTAGCTTCAGCAGTAAGGTCTTATCCTCGAGTTTTGGTGGGTGACCAAAAGTAATGTCAATAACATCTATGGTTAAGGATGTCAAAGGAACACTTCTGGCTAGCAACTGGAGGGGAACATACCATGTCTGATTCTTGGTTTTTTATATGGCGATCTATGCCTTCTGTGAGGAACACAACCTCACATGTAAGGTAACTCCAATTATCCTCCTCTCTGTGTGTCTGTGAATGCATACATAAAATAATATGATTCCTTGAGGTTTTATCAAACAAGTTCGGTGTGATTTGTCTCTTGTTCCTTTAACAAAAGCCTCAATACCAGTCACTAAAAAAACTTCCTTTAGAATGGCTGAGTAGTCCAAGTAACTCCCCAAACACTGTAGATTATTGATATAGCACAGTTGCCTCTTAGGGGTTGATGGTAGAACCCTTATTGCTAAACACACTGCATACTTAGGCCATAGGACTTAGATGATTTGAGAAGTATCTGATCTGAGAGCCTCTTTTCTTCAGTTTCACTTGCATGGTTCCAGAAAATACCATGGAAGCTGCCAAGGGAACCAATTAAACAGCCCTAGCCTGCTGCAACACATATGAATCACTATTACCAGCATCGCATGATATTCATCAAGGTGCAATATGTACCAGTGACTTGACCGTGGCAACTTAAGGCTCACTCAACAGGGGAAAAAGAAAATTTATGCCTGACACTGTAAACCTAGTCAGCTTCTTATTACTAGTGAAGTTGTGGAATTCAGAAAAGGATCTACTGATACAATCAGTGGAGCAGCTAGAACAGGAGTCTTCCCTTCCAGCTGCCATTTGCAGCAGGGAACCAGGAAGCTCCATAGCCTTCTGTACTTAGCCCACCAGGAGAGAGTGATCTCCCAGCAGCAATTTCACTTCTGAGTGCGGAGGTGAGATCTCCACCTTCTCTCTGGAGGGGTACAGCTAGGAGCACACAATGCATAAGATCAGTGGAACAGCTGGGACAGGAGTCTTCACTTCCAGCCGCCATTTGCCGCAGGGAACCAGACAGCTCCACAGACTTCTGTGCACAGACCCTGCCAGAAGAAAGTTGGTCTCCCAGGAGTACAGACACAGGTTTACAGGCCCATAGGAGGGGCAAGCTCCAGCCGGAGACAACAAGACCAACTAACACCAGAGATAACCAGAGGGCGAAAAGCAAGCCCAAGAACCCTACCAACAGAAACCAAGGCTACTTGGCAATATCAGAGGCCAGTTCTCCCACCGCAGCAAATCCCAGATACCCCAACACACCTGAAAAGCAAGAGTTGGATTTAAAGTCTCTTCTCACGATGCTGTTAGAGGACATCAAGAAGGACATAAATAACTCCCTTAAAGAAATACAGGAGAACATGGATCAAATGGTAAAAGCCCTTAAAGAGGAAACACAAAAATCCCTGAAAGAATTACAGGAGAACACAAACAAACAAGTGAAGGAACTGAACCAAACCATCCAGGATCTAAAAGTGGAAGTAGAAACAATAAAGAAATCACAAAGTGAGACATCTCTGGAGATAGAAAATCTTGGAAAGAATTCAGGAGTCATAGATCCAAGCATCAACAACAGAATACAAGAGATAGAAGAAAGAATCTCAGGAGCTGAAGATACCATAGAAAACATTGACTCAACAGTTAAAGAAAATGCAAAATGCAAAAAGCTCCTGAGCCAAAACATCCAGGAAATCCAGGACACAATGAGAAGACCAAACCTAAGGATTATAGGTATAGAAGAGAACAAAGATTTCCAACTTAAAGGGGCAGTAAATATCTTCAACAAAATTATAGAAGAAAACTTCCCTAACCTAAAGAAAGCGATGTCCATGAACCTACAAGAAGCCTACAGAACACCAAACAGACTGGACCAGACCAGAAAGTCCTCCCAGCACATAATAATTAAAACACCAAATGCACTAAACAAAGAAAGAATATTAAAAGCAGTAAGAGAAAAAGGTCAAGTAACCTATAAAGGCAGGCCTATCAGAATTACACTAGACTTCTCACCTGAGACGATGAAAACCAGAAGATCTTGGGCAGATGTCATACAGACCCTAAGAGAGCACAAATGCCAGCCCAAACTACTATACCCAGCAAAACTCTCAATTACCATAGATGGAGAAACCAAGATATTCCATCATAAAGCCAAATTTACATAATCTTTCCACAAATCCAGCCCTACAAAGGATAATAGATGGAAATGCCAACATGAGGAGGGAAACTACATCCTAGAAAAAGCAGGAAAGTAATCTTTTTCCAACAAACCCAAAAGAAAGTAACCACACAAACATAAAAAGAACAGCAAAAATAACAGGAAGAAACAATCACTATTCCTTAATATCTTATAATGTCAATAGACTCAATTCCCCAACAAAAAACATAGTCTAACACAGATGTTTTTCATGTGGATCTTCAATTTTATCAGAAAATGTTTGTGACTCCTCTTTCAATTTAGTAATGTTTTTTGTGTCTACAATTTTGACTGTATTATTTTCCATGATAATCTTTAACATTTTTTCTGTGTATTTCTTCGATTTTTTCAGAGGTGTTTTCCATGTAGATCTTGGGGGGGGGCTGTTTGTGATTCCACTTTCAATCAATTTAGGAATGTTTTTGTGCCTATCATTTTGTCGGTATAATTTTCCATGATAATCTTCAATTTTAACATTTTTCTGTATTTTTCTTCAATTTTGTCAGAAGTATTTTCCATGTGGATCTTCAGTTTTATCAGACAATGTCTATAATTTTACTTTCAATCAACTTAGGAACATTTTTATATCTTCCATTTTATCTGTAATAATATGAATTTCCATGTAATAATCAGTTTTAACATGTTTATATATTTCTTGAAATTTTTCAGGAATATTTTCCTTGTAGATCTTCAATTTTATCAGAAAGTGTTTATAATCCCACTTTCAAAAAACTTAGGAATATTTTTATGCCTACCATTTTATCTGTATAATTTTTCTGTGAAATACTCAATCTTTACGTGTTTTTTATATATTTCTTCAATTTTATCAGAGATATTTTCCATGTAAAACTTCAGTTTTATCAGAAATTGTTTATAATTTCACTTTCAATCAACTTAGAAATATTTTTGTGCCTACCATTTTATTTGTATAAATGATAATCTTCAATTTTAATGTTTTTCCATATATTTTTTTCAATTTTATCAGAAATATTTTTCATGTAAATTTCAATCTTATCAGAAAATGTTTATAATTCTACTTTCAATCAACTTAGGAATATTTTAATTCCTACCAATTTATCTGTATAAATTTCTTCAATTTTATCAGAGATATTTTCCATGTAAATCTTCAATTTTGTCAGAAAATGTTTTTACTTCTACTTTCAATCAATTTAGGAATATTTTTATGCCTACCACTTTATCTGTATAATTTTTCTGTGAAATACTCAATCTTAACGTGTTTTTTATATATTTCTTGAGTTTTATCAAAAATATTTTCCTTGTAGATTTTCAATTTTATCAGAAAATGTTTATAATTCCACTTTCAATCAACTTAGGAATACTTTTATGCCTACCATTTTATCTGTATAATTTTTCCATGAAATAGTCAATCTTAACGTGTTTTTCTATATATTTCTTCAATTTTATCAGAGATATTTTCCATGTATATTTACACAATGGAATACTACTTAGCAATTAAAAACAATGAATTCATGAAATTCTTAGGCAAATGGGGAACAGGGGGAGGGAAGAGAGCTTATGGGACTTTCGGGGATGGGGGAACCGGGAAAGGGGAAATCATTTGGAATGTAAATAAAGAATATAGAAAATAATAATAATAATAAAAAAAAGGATCTACTAGCAACTTTGGTAGACTATAACTTCTTACTACATTCTAAATCTTAACCTCATATGCACAGGGAAGTGTAGCTACCATCCCTGGGAAGGCTAGGCTAGAGAAATGGATCCAGAAAAAAGGACATGGAGGAATGTAGTGTGAGTATGATACAAATGAATTATAAAAAAATTTTTATAGAAGTATTAAAAATATTGTGTTGATGTCAACAATGGAAGGCTTGGGAAGTAGGCAGAAGCTTCAAAGCAGTTGCCTACCATAAAGAGAGAAGCAACGCCAGAGAGGTAGGATAATGGAGATCACACGTCCAACTAATATCTGTTTTCTATTGACTGCTCTTTAGATGTTGTAATGATAGATATCAGATTTAAAGGTATGAGGTCAGGAGAGACACAAATTTTCCATTGCCATCACTGTGACCAGTCTTTTAACTCATGGCTTCTGTGATTCAAAGGAGTTAAAATTCAAAAAGGAAGCATTTAGTGTTTTCACAGGTTAGGAGGAGATTTTTTTCTTTATATACAACCTCATGAGGCTATACAGCATACTAAACGCTAAAGGACTGGAGCCTGCAAAAGAAGAAGATCTCAGGGTGGAAGAATGAAAGAATATAACTGAGGTGGAGCTCACCTCTGATACTAAATAAATAAAGAATAAAACAACTTTGAGAAGAGAATTAGGATCTGGTGTCAGAATGTAGCAAATAGAGACTGCCAGAGACAAAATGAAGTTTTCCATGAAATCACACCTCAAGGAATACATTCTGGAATGAGAAGTAAAAGTTTAACACTACCCTAAGGTTAGGAGTATTGTAAGGGCAACACATTTCATAAAGAAAATTCAAATAAATACAAACAACTTCAAAGGGGAGTTCAAAAATAAAGAGTAGGTAAAGACAAACATTATAAACAATGAGGGGCCCGGGTTAGTGAATATGGTCTCAAGAATGCTGTACAATGTGGATAAAGGTGAGATGGGTACTGTTTTAATATGAAGCAAGCCAATAGTGGTGGTTCTTTAAGCAGAGGGTATATACCAATTCTTTCTAGGAAAGCTGTATGGAGAATCTTTATATTGAAAATGGTGGGAAGTTGAGGATGCTATGTTATGTTAGTCGGAAGACATAAAGTTATATTCAGAGACATTTTCGTATGACACAAAGATACTTTTCTAAATAATGTAAGGAAAAAAATTTCCCCAGATAATAAAGAACAGAAGTTTTGCAATGTGTTTATATATAAAGAAACTAAAAGAAGATGTTTTCTGCTTTTGATGAAGCTCTAGGGACCTAGGCATCACAAGTCTTGGGATTTAAGTCTCATGTAGGCTATCATTAATGTGGCTAGATACTAAGCTATCTCCTCCTCTCTCCCTCCCTCCCTCCCTCCCTCTCTCTCTCTCTCTCTCTCTCTCTCTCTCTCTCTCTCTCTCTCTATATATATATATATATATATATATATATCCTCTATCTACGTATTTATCTCTGCCTCTTGCATTTTATCTCTTGTTCCTCCTTTTACTGCTTCCTTTTCAATCCTGCTTCCTCATAGACTCATAACTTACTCATAACTTTGTCATTCCTTTGTTCTGTTCTCAGCACTCCAGGATGATATGTGAAACACTATAGAGGAGTCCATGACAGAAAGGGAACTAACTGATAGACCCGGAAAAGTCATCATTTGGTTGAGATTTTCAATACTAAATCTAAGACATACTGTACATTTGCTTCAGGCTTGCCTGGATTTGGATCATATTCTCACATCTGATCCCAATAACTGTGTTAATGGATCATAGAAAGTACAGTCTTATAATAAAGAACACATCATATTAGAGCTGTCCTGTCCTAGTGTTCTGTAAACAATAAAATTTTCCTTGTAGAAAAATAATGGACATCTCAATTAATATAGCATATTAATAAATTTATTGATTTGTAAATGTCTCATTTTATAACAGCATACCAAAAATGAGGCCTGTCTCTACTTTCAGTCTACAATTTAGCACATGGAAGGTGGTATGCAACAAAGATTAATAAGATATCCTACAGCTGAGCTCAGAAGGGAAATTCACATGCAATATGAAACAGTCATTTTGGTGGTCTTGCAGGAAGCATTACTCTTGTCTAGATCATTTTGACAACAAATAGACACTCAGAATGTGGAGTTTTTCTCCTTAGTTAATAGAAAGCATCTCTTTTTTTCCAGAGACTAAGATACAAAGGCAGCAATCAAACTCAGCAGCCTGTTATTTCTATCTAGTTAATATCTTAGACAGTGTGAAGAGGGGGCTAGTGGGCTGGGCTTGGCACATGTCCTCATGCTGAGACTGCAAGCCAGAAATATTTTTCCTAGAAAGCAACCCAGAGGGGAGCCTCTGTGAGAGAATGAAATATAAATTATTCATTTTCTGTTCTTTGTCTACTTTCCCCAGTAAGCCTGGTTCTGCAGGGGCAAACAGAGCACACAAGTTATTATGACAGTGTTCTGTATAGTATATTCATCTGAAATATCACTATTTTCAAACAAGTACGCCTGCCACTAGGACTGGAGGCAGCCTGGATGTTGGTAGATGACAGTTTGAATGAGAAACCAACCCACAAATTCCCCATGTATGACCACATATGGACTGGGCAAAGTCTTCACTTTTATAGAGCTCAATTTTAATTATCTGTGAAAAGATGGTGATCTGAGGTTGTCCTTGAAAAGATAGTTCTGGAAAGGGTTATGGCCAGTCTGGCAACATCTCCTGGCTAGGGGGAATGCTTTAAATATAGGGAAATACCAGCTAGAATGTTGCAATCCCATGAACACCAAAGGGGTGCTCTCAGCAGAAGAAGGCTACAGGAAGTGAGGAAAACCTTTCAGGGTAGCTACTACCTTTATAAGGGTTGGGACGAGCAGCAGCACCACTCCCCTGGGATGAAAAGATACAAAGACCCATTCAAGTTAGTTTCTTTTTTTTTAAATTTTATTTTCTAAGGTTTTTTTTTATTTACATTCCAAATCATTTCCCCTTTCCCGTTTCCTCCCTCCCCGAAAGTCCCATAAGCCCCCTTCCCTCCCTCTTTTCCCCATTCAACCCCCTCTCGTTTCTCTGTCCTGGCATTCCCCTACATCCAGTCTTTCCAGGACCAGGGGTCTCTCCTTCCATCTTCTTAGAAATCTATTGATAAGCAAAATGTGTGTAGGGTATTCTGAGATTCTGGGTTAATATCCCCTTATCAATGACTGCATACCATGTGTGTTCTTTCGTGATTGGGTTACCTCACTAAGGATGATATTTTCACGATCTGACCATTTGCCTAGGAATTTTGTGAATTCATTGTTTTTAATTGCAGAGTAGTATTCCATTGTGTAAATATACCACATCTTCTGAATCCATTCCTCCATTGAGGGACATCTGGGTTCTTTCCAGCTTCTGGCTATTATAAATAAGGCTGCTATGAACATAGTGGAGCATGTGTCCTTATTGCATGCAGGTAAAGCCTCTGGGTATATGCCCAGGAGTGGTATAGCCGGATCCTCCAGGAGTGTCATGCCCAGTTTTCGGAGGAACCGCCAGAGTGGTTTCTAACAGCAAGCAGTTTCCAGGGCCTGATACCACACTGATAATTTTCCTAGCTTTCTAGTACGTTGAAGATCAGAAATGGAGTTGGAAACTTTGTCTCATGAACATAGGAATCTTAGACAATCTGCAGGGGGAAGTCATAAGTTAGTTTAGTAATTCATCAGAATACATTTAAATATTTATTTGTGAATCTTTGTAAGTTTATATGCACCACATGATCACAGTTGCCTGTGGAGGGCTTAAAACATTGGATCCTATGAAGCTGGAGTTACAGTCAGTTTTGAGCTGCCTGATGTAGGTATTAATAACTAAACTCTGGTCCTCTGTAAAAGCAGAGAAATCTCTTTACAGCTGAGCCATTTCTCTAGTCCCACATCTGAATAGTTTCTAAGTGGCCTTGTTCACACCATTAAATTGACAATGAAGGTCTTGTAAATTTCCTTTGATATTTCAGAGTTTGGGCAAAGGCATCTACTTGGCTTCCACCTCCTCAGACAGCATTAGGATCCTGCCCAGCGCCTTTGGCCTTCCATAGCCTCTCTGTAGTAAGACTGCCTTCACAAACCTTATGGGCACTGTTCAAATCAATTCTCATCCAGATGAATTCAACTGCTAACTGGCTGTAGACTTCTTAACTCAGCTCCAGTTCAAATAATCACCTTTGACTATCTAAACAGTCTGGTTAAATAAGACAGAGAGAGGATCAAGGACCTCTGACTTTCAACCATCTGATCTCCAGCTAGTCATGTTGCCTCTATGTCTCTTTCTCTTTGTACTAAATACAAGACCTTTATCCTGAGATCCAGAGGAGTCAGTGATCAAATACTACCAGTAGCACCAAGGAGTTTAAAGAAAACTGCTCATTCTCATCTGCTTTTTTAATGTAAGTTCACTTTTCATATTTATCACACATGAGAGGATATGAGCAAGAGGAAAATAAGTATCTATCAATCTACTCACAATAAAAAAGCACAGCATAATGAAGCTTGTTTCCTCATTCACTAGCAAGTGAAAGCGTGTACATGTATAAATGCAAACATAACTACAACCCCTCCCCACGAGATTAGTTTCCTGACTTTCGGTGATAAAGTATCATTTCCAAATACTCTTAGGATTATTGATATTCATGGCTAATGTTCTTTCCTGAAAAGTCTATGAAAATGTTAAAATATAAAGAAATGCTAGGGGGTGGCACACACACTTTTAATCCCAGCACTTCGGGAGTTTGAGGCCAACCTACTCTACAAAGCAAGTTCTAGGACAGCCAACGCTACACAGAGAAATCCTGTTTCAATAAAAAAACAAACAAACAAAGCAAAAATGAATAAGTCTTTTAAGGTCTATGGGCCTATCATAGTGGTGCACACCTTTACTCCCAGCACTTGGGAGGCAGAGGCAGGTGAGTTTAAGGCCATCCTGGTCTACAAAGTGAGTTCTTGACATCCAGGGCTATAGAGAGAAACCCTGTTTCAAAAAAACCAGGATACGCCCCCCACCCTGCCACATAGAAAAAGAGAGAGAGAGAGAGAGAAGAATAGAGAAGAATAGGGAAGAGAAGAGAAGAGAAGAGAAGAGAAGAGAAGAGAGGAGAGGAGAGGAGAGGAGAGGAGAGGAGAGGAGAGGAGAGGAGAGGAGAGGAGAGGAGAGGAGAGGAGAGAGAGGAGAGGAGAGGAGAGGAGAGGAGAGGAGAGGAGAGGAGAGGAGAGGAGAGGAGAGGAGAGGAGAGGAGAGGAGAGGAGAGGAGAAGAGAAGAGAAGAGAAGAGAAGAGAAGAGAAGAGAAGAGAAGAGAAGAGAAGAGAAGAGAAGAGAAGAGAAGAGAAGAGAAGAGAAGAGATGGGAAGGGAAAGGGAAAGGGAATGAAAAGAAAAGAAAAGAAAAATTTGGGTAATCCATATATTGAACAGCAGTATCTATGGCCATTTAGGCATGAGTTCTTTTAGCTGTTGCCTTCCAGCCATTTGCAATCTATGATTTGCCTGAGGGTTGGAGGCAGAGTTCTTCCTAATGTAAATATCAGAGCATCTTGTTACCATGCCAGTCACCTTCACCTACAATGACCCTGCCAGGCTCTGTGATCATCTAAGTAAGTGAATGCAGACCTAGCCCTATTGGAGATCAGACTCTGAAGGAAGAACCAGAATTTGAACCAGAAATTATATTTCACACTGAAAACTGCTTCACCAGGCTACACTAAGGCCCATATTTGCCGCGGTTTCTTTTTCTTTCAGTCACAGGAGAACTAATTTCATTGAGTTCCTAGAATTTTGTTTTCTTTCTTTTTATTTCTGAAATATGTTCTTTTCTTCTTGGGTTTGAAAGTGACATCTACTATCTCCTTGAGATTTTCTCCTAGCTAGATTTCCCAGAGCTTCTGTCTATTTGCTTTGTATTAATAGAGGCACAACAGATATCAGGTCCCAGCCATACATGCCTTCCTGTCCTTAGCCTTATTGAACTATGCTTTTTCTTCTGTTATTTCTGGGATGGAATCTGTATTAGATGAAAGCCCTAAGTGACTTCCCTAGCATATAGCCCAGCTAGAATGAATGCCATGACCAGAATTTGCACTGAAATCTGACAGTGGTAAGGTCTGCTTCCATCTCTACAGAAAGGGGCTTCAAAAACTGATTAAATTGCATCTTTAGCAGAAAACTGAGATGCCTGGCTACCAGAGAAAAAGATAGAAGTAAACATAGTCTGTGTAGGTACTAAGGAATAACAGAACCTTTGTTACACATAGTGTCTGTTTGTGTGTGTCTGTGTGTTACAAAACTTTAAAAAAAATGGTGGCAGCTTTGATAAGTCCTCTGTAAGGAACTGTGGCTATTTATCAACTGGGAGTTTCAATGCATGTCTGGCCCAACAGGTGAAAGCAAAGCACCTCTAGACTCAAGGAAGCAAAGCCTTACTAAAATTCTGTGGCTAACCTGTAGCCAATATCTTTGTATGTTAGTTATGGGAACCATTTCTTTCATTGGTTCTTTCAATATAAACTGTTTGCTTTCCTTAGAGAACTTTTATTTCAAAAAGATTGGTTTATTTCTGGAAGTTTCTATCTTAAGCCTATGACCAGCAGGATGTTCAGTGTTTTTAACTTGATCTGCCTCTCCCAAGCTCAGTCTTGCGTCATTCAGAAAAATCATTCAAATAGCTTTCACTTCAAAGTGCTTCTGCAACAGTGATTTTTTCCCCCTTACAAAGAATGAGGTCTGCTCTGATTAGCATAGAATCCGGCTAGTTCTTTTTCTATGATCAAGGACACTTTTATTTTCTACCTGTATCTGGAGGTTCAGAATTTACCAGCTGGAAACATTTTCTCTCAAAACAACAATGTTGAAGTCTACAGGGGTGGAGGTTATAAAGAAACATCTAGTGCTTCCTCAGAAAAGCTTACGTTATATACAGACCTTGGGTCCCCTGTGTATTCTGTTCTGTCCTGGGGATGACAAAAGCTTTTACAGAAAGGGAACCTTGCATGATAGGAGGGCTGGAAAGCCATCACCCTCAGGTAAAGAAAGGCCTACAAGTGAAAGAATACAAATCAAAATTCTCTGAACTGCTTTGTCCAAACCTTGCTTCACAACCCAGAATAAAAATCAATTCTTCTAGAGGAAGAGATCAAAGGAGAGCTGGGCTTTTCCTGGGCAGGAAACCAGAGGAAGTTTCCTTCCAACAGCTGTCTTTTAAGGTGGCCACAGTTAAAACCAGCTTCCTTTATCTGTGTTTTTTTGAGCACATTTCAAATCTTGATTTGACTGAAACCAATGTGATGCAACCCATGAGGCACTTCCTAGCCTGAAGTTCGGTGCGAAGCAATCTGAAACCCTGTTGCTACAATGTTTACACAGAAGGAAGTAGTTTCAGGAAGCATGGTCTCATGTGAGAGTGGAAAAATTATTACAAGGACTGAGGCTCAGTAGGTAGCAACACACACTAAGACCAGAATTTGGAGCACACGAGCACACAGAGGGGGAGGGTGGAGGGGGAGGGGAGGGAGGAAGAGGAGAGGGAGAGACAAAGAGAAACATGAATACCTGGGTTGAGGATAAGGTTAACTGACTACCAGTCTGCTTGAAAACTGACAAGCCCCAGTGACTGGACAAAATACTGTGACAAGAACAAATAAAGAAAATATTTGTTTTGACTTAACAATTCATAGGTTTCTGTCTATGATCACCAGTTCATGTTTTCTAAACTGTAATAAGATTGAGCATTGGGGCAGAAAAGTGCATGGTCAAGCAAAGATGGTCATGAAGTACAAAGAAGAAAATGGGACTGCAAACCAGGTAAAGTGTGATCAAAGTACACTGCATAGGACAGGCTTCCTTAACTAGGTTTCATCCCTAAATCTTCCAACATCTCCCCAAATTGTACATGAGCTAAGGACTAAGTATTTAATTTATGAGTCTATGAGAAACATTACATATTCAAGGCACAGTAATCTATACTTACAATAGCTGGGATTTCACTTCACTCTCATTCTGAACTAGAAATGTGTTACACATAAGCTCATCTCTCTTACACGTATACTTAAGCAAAACAGCATCTCTCTTTGAAAGCTTCAGACACTTGTGACTAATGTACTTATTGTTGTGAAATTTTTAATCCATAGGTCTTATCTCTGGGTTCAAAATATATGCTAGAGCTCTATCTACGACAGGCAAGTCCTCTCAGGTAGAAAAGGAGAGGAATGAATAAAAAGAATGTGTCTCTTCCCTTTAGATAAAAATAAAAATACCATACGTACAATGTATGCTTTCACTATAATTGAGTTACTTGAGCATATCTATCTGCAAAAAAGTCAGGTAAACATGTTATCGATAGTCTGCAGCACTATGGAAATTCCTGTTATTATGTAAAATTTCTGGGAGATAGTTAGCAATCTCCAAAACATGCTTTTATTAGGCAAGAAGGAAGGAGCTGGTTGGTTTGGGGAGTGTTATACACTACAACAACTTGGTAGAATTTTTGTTATTCTAGAAGTTTTCAATAACACAGAATTATGTTTCACTGAAGAATTCTTAGGTGTGGCAATGCTGATACAAATGAAACTACCTTTTTATTGGGGAGGGTGGCTAAAAGTGGGGGACAGAGACAAAGGGAGAAAAGAGAGAAGGGTCCTACCTTTCTACATAAGAGTATCTGTATGGTCACTATCTCCTTCCATTCTTTCCTATTTCTATTGTTTCTTAATTTATACATGAATTTTTAATTGAAAATCAGAAAATATAGATATTAAAATATGTTATTGATCCTGACAGTTGAATAATAATATTGCCAAATGCTATTATGTCTTAATAGCTGCCATGAACCTTTTCTTTTTTCAGTGAGAGAATACAACATAACCTCAGATAGACAGGAGCATGACTTGAACCAAGATTTTGGGACAAGCCTGGGAAACAATCTCCAAAACCAAAAACCAAAAGAAAGAATGATACTGTGTTGAAGCTGCTTGTGTTGCCACCACCCCCATTTTGTTCCTTAATCTAACTTCACTGAATCAGTGTGTATCAATCAACAGTATGAAAACTTTCTCTAACAAAAATAGTTAGGACAGAAAACATGGTACTTTTGATATGCCAGCACTCATTAAGAATCCTAAAAATATCACCTTATTTAATATCCTTGTAACCAAAAAGAGGTATTTCATTATCTCTGCTACAAATGCAAAACATTTGAAGGATCAAAAGTGAAATGGCTTTCTCATAACCACATTATCAATGGATGCAAAGGCATTTTCTGAATCAAGGCACACTGACTATGGATGCTTTATGTGCTTTGAATTTTTAAAAAATTTAAAAGTGCCTATGTATGTCTGGTCACTGTGTGTGTGTGTGTGTGTGTGTGTGTGTGTGTGTGTGTGTGTGTTAGTGGTGGCTTTAGAAGACTAAAGACAGCAGCAGTTTCCCTGGGACTGACTGAAGTTGCAAAATAGCTGTGAGCCACTATGTGAGTTCTGGGAATCAAATCGATTCTCCAGAAGAATAGTCAGTACTCTTAACTAACATCCCAAATCTCCAGCCCACCTTATATGTGCTTAAAATGACTAACAAAATTCCACACAAGAAAAAAGGTTTGTTGATCTCGCCCCTTTTTCATTTCAGGATTATTGTTTATAGCACTCTGCAATGTAACTTTGGAGTGAAATGTTTTTATAATTATTCTTATTGACAGATATCAACCTAATAATTTAATTTTAGCTGTTACTAAAATAATTATTAAATAATTATAATAAAATATTGCCTGGATTGTTTTTAAACGCTTCTAAAAAATTGTTTAAAAACAATTTTTTTCTGGGTTAAAAACTTTGAGATGGGTGGGTGGCCCCATTCCTCGACTGGGGGCCGATCTACTGGACATCGTCTCCACAGGTTCTATCTGCACTTCGCTGCAGCCATCTCAGCTAAAATCACCCTCTTGGGTCCTGGGAGCCTCTCTCTTCCCTGGCATCTGGGATCTTCCAGTGGCTACCCCCAGCTTCTCATTCCACACTGCTACATGTTTTTATTCAATTTTCCAGACCCTCTGTACCTCTCTCTTGTCCCCTCCATTACCTGATTCTGTCCCCCTTTTCCCTCCCCCTCCTCCCTCTCTCTTCCAGGTCCTCCCTCTCTTCACCTTCCTCGATCATCCTGTTCCTCCCTCTATGCAGGACTGAAGAATCCACACTTTGATCTTCTTTCTTCTGGAGCTTTATGTGGTCTGTGAACTGAATCTCAGGTATTCCGAGCTTTTGGTCTAATATCCACTTATGAGTGAGGGCATACCATGTGTGTTCTTTTGTGATTGGGTTACCTCACTCAGGATGATATTTTCTAGTTCCATTCATTTGACTAAGAATTTCATGAATTCATTGTTTATAACCGATGTGTAGTACTCCACTGTGTAAATGCACCACATTTTCTGTATCTATTCTTCTGTTGAGAGACATCTGGGTTCTTTCCAGTTTCTGGCTATTATAAATAAGGCTTCTATGAACATAGTGGAGCATGTGTCCTTATTGCATGTTGGAGAATCTTCTGGGTATATGCCCAGGAGTGGCACAGCTGGGTCCTCAGGTAAAACAATTTCCAATTTTCTGAGGAGCCACCAGACTGATTTCCTGAGAGTTTGTACCAGCTTGCAATCCCACCAGCAATGAAGGAGTGTTCCTCCTTCTCCACATCCTCACCACCATCTGCTGTCACCTGAGGTTTTTCATTTATTTTTTTATATTCATTTTGTTTCTTTTTTTAATTTTTATTAGATATTTTCTTTATTTACATTTCAAGTGTTATCCCCTTTCCTAGTTTCCACTCCTTCAAGCCCCTAGCCCATCCCCTTTCCCCTTGCTTCTATGAGGATGTTCCCCTACCCACCACCCATTCCCACCTCCCTGCCCTTAAATTCTCCTACACTGTGGCATCTAGCCTTCACAGGACCAAGGGCCCCCTCCTCCCACTGATGTCTAAAAAGACCAACCTCTGTTACATATGCATCTAGAGCCATGGGTCCTTCCATGTATACTCTTTGTTTAGTGGTTTAGTCTTTGGGAGATCTGGGGGCTCTGGGTTGATATCGTTGTTCCTCCTATGGGGCTGCAAAACCCTTCAATTCCTTCAGTCCTTTCTCTAACTCCTCCATTGGGAACCCCATGATCAATCCAATGGTTGGGTGAGAGCATCCACCTCTGTATTTGCAAGACTCTGGCAGAATCTACCAAGAGACAGCTGTATCAGGCACCTGTCAGCTAGCACTTGTTGGCATCCACAATAGTGTCTGGGTTTGGTAACTGTATATGGAATGGATCGGGGGGGGCAGTCTATGGATGGCCTTTCCTTCAGTCTCTACTCCACACTTTTTTCTCTGTATCTCCTCCCATGGGTATTTCATTCCTCCTTCTAAGGAGCACTGAAATATCCACACTTTGGTCATCCTTCTTCTTGAGCTTCATGGGGTCTGTGAATTTTATCTTGGATATTCCGAGCTTCTGGGCTAATATCCACTTATCAGTAAGTACATACCATATGTGTTCTTTTGTGTCTGCATTACCTCACTCAGTATGATATTTTCTAGTTCCATCGATTTGCCTACGATTTTCATGAAGTCATTGTTTTAATGGGTGTGTAATACTCCACTGTGTAATGTACCATATGTTCTGTATCCATTCCTCTGTGAAGGACATCTGGTTTCTTTTCTGGCTATTATACATAAGGCTGCTATAAACATAATGGAGCATGTGTCCTTATTACATGTTGGACCATTTTCTGGGTATGTGCTCAGAAATGATATAGCTGTGTCCTCAGATAGGACTATGTCCAATTTTCTGAGGAACTGACAAACTGATTTCCAGAGTGGTTGTACCAGCTTGCAATCCCACAAAAAATGAGGAGTGTTTCTCTTTCTCCACATCCTTACCAGCATCTGCTGTCCCCTGAGATTGTGATCTTAGCCATTCTGACTGGTATGACGTAGAATCTCAGGGTTGTTTTGATTTGCATTTCCCTGATGACTATTGATGTTGAATATTTCTTTAGGTGCTTCTCAGCTATTCAGTGTTCCTCAGTTGAGAATTCTTTGTTTAGCTCTGTACCCCATTTTTAATAGGATTATTTGGTTCTCTGGAGTCTAACTTCTTGAGTTCTTTGTATATATTTGATATTAGCACTCTATCAGATATAGGATTGGTAAAGATCTTTTCCTAATCTGTTGGTTGCAATTTTGTCTTATTGACAGTGTCCTTTGCCTTACAGAAGCTTTGCAATTTTATGAGTTCTCATTTGTCAATTCTTGATCTTAGAGCATAAGCTATTGGTGTTCTGTTCAGGAAATTTTGCCCTGTGCCCACAAGCTTGAGGCTCTTCTCCAATTCCTTTTCTATTAGTTTCAGCATATCTGGTTTTATGTGGAGGTGATTGATCCATTTGGACTTGTGCTTTGAACAAGGAGATAAGAATGGATCAATTTGCATTCTTCTACATGTTAACCTCCAGTTGAACCAGCACCATTTGTTGAAAATGCTGTCTTTTTTTCACTGGGTGGTTTTAGCTTCTTTGTCAAAGATCACCCAGAAATGTTCCTGTCCAAAGGAAAGACAGGAATAAAAAATGGAGGAGAGACTAAAAGAAGTGCCATCCAGGGACTGCCCCACCTGGGAATCCATCCTGTCTGCAGACACCAACCCTTGCTGTTGCCAAGAGGTGCTTGCTGATAGGAACCTTGTGTGGCTGTTCTCTGGGAGTTTCTGTCAGCACCTGACCAATGTAGATGTGCAGGATGCTCACAGGCAGCATACAGACTGAGCTTGGAGATCCTGGTAGGTGGGGGAATGACAGAAGGACTGGAGGAAGGGAGGCAGGGGAAGTTCAACTACCAGGTGCTGTGAAATGCCCAGGATCACAGGAGAGGCCACAACATCTGCCCCACCACCTGGAGTAACTGGGTCCCTCAGGATCCAGAGATGCAGGAACCCCTGCTCAGCCAGTGGCAAAGGTTTTGAAACTGTAAGTGGAGCAGACCTGGGCTGCTGGTTCTGCACACACTCTTAAAACCTCCAGAGGGATCCAGACTCCCAGGTGCTCTGAAATGCCCAGGATCGCATGACCACAGGATCACAGAGGAAGCTCCACTCCCAGTAGATTAGACATACCCAGGAACACTGGAGTTCTGACACCCTCAAGATCAGAGCTAAGGCCACATCTTTCCCAACACCCAACATAATTGGGACCCCCACAAGAACCAGGCAAACACAAACCCCTGCCTAGTCAGAGGCATGGGTTCCTTCCAACTTGCACCTGTGCTAGAAAAAACCCCGGGCCCTCACTCCCCACCCACCCTTACAAAACCCAGAGAAGGCTTGATTGCCAGGAGCTCCAACACAACAGGATCTTAGGAGCTTTGTCAAAACAGGATTTTGTGATCCCAGAGGCAGCTTGTTTCGCAGGAGCTCTGACACACTCAGGATCTCAGAATCACAGAATTCTAGAATTACAGCATCTAATAGAGACAGCCAGACTCTGAGGAGTTCTGACACAACAAGGATCAGAGTAGCGACAGGCTCCAGTCAGAGACAGCAAGAACAGGTAGCACTAGAGATAACCAGATGACAAGAGACAAGGGCAAGAACATAAGCAACAGAAACCAAGGCTTCTTGGCATCATCAGAACCAAGTTTTCCGACTACAGCAAGTCCTGTTTACCCCATGACACTGGAAAAGCAAGATTCAAATTTAAAATCACATCTCATGAGATGATAGAGGACTTTAAGAAGGACATAAATACCACCCTTGAAATACAGGAGAATTACAGAAAAACACAACCAAACAGGTGAATCATTGACACAACCGTCAAAAAATGCAAAATGCAAAAAGCTCCTAATCCAAAACATTCAGGAAATCCAGGACATAATGAGAAGACCAAACCTATGGATAATAGGTGTAGAAGAGAGCAAAGATACCCAACTTAAACGGCCAGTAAATATCTTCAATAAAGTTACAGAAGAAAACTTCTCTAACCTAAAGAAAGATGCCTACAGAACTCCAAGTAGACTAGACCACACAGAAATTCCTCCTATCACACAATAATCAAAACACCAACTACACAGAAAAGAAGGATATTAAAAGCAGTAAGGGGAAAAGGTCAACAAACATATAAAGGATGTTATATGTTTGTTTATATAACAGAATTACTCCAGACTTCTCACCAGAGACTGTAAAATCCAGAAGATCATGGACAGATGTCATATGGACCCTGATAGAACACAAAGGACAGCCCAGACTACTATACACAGCAAAATTCTCAATTATCATAGATGGAGAAACCAAGATATTCCATGACAAAAACAAATTTACACAATATCTTTCAACAAATCCAGTCCTACAAAGTATAATAGATAGAAAATTCCATCACAAAGAGGGAAACTATACCCTAGAAAAAGCAAGAAAGTAATCTTCTTTCAACAAACCCAAAAGAAGATAGTCACACAAACATAACAACATCAAAAATAACAGTAAGCAACAATCACTTTTCCTTAATATCTCTTAACATCAATGACCCCAATTCCCCAGTAAAAAGACATAGACTAACAGACTGGATACATAAACAGGACCCAGCATTTTGCTACATACAGGAAATGCACCTCAGAGACAAAGATGGAGACTATCTCAGAGTAAAAAGCTGGAAAACAATTTTCAAAGCAAATGGTCCCAAGAAACAAGCTGGAATAGCCATTTTAATATCAGATAAAATCGACTTTCAACCTAAAATTATCAAAAAAGATAAGGAAAGACACTTCATACTCCTCAAAGGAAAAATCTGCCAAGAAGAAAACTCAATTCTGACCATCTATGCTCCAAATGCAAGGGCACCCACATTCATAAAAGAAAGTTTACTAAAGCTCAAAGCACATATTGCACCTCGCACAACAGTAGTGGGAGACTTAAACACCACACTCTCAGCAATCGACAGGTCATGGAAACAGAAACTAAAGTTTTGAACCAAATGGATTTAACAGATATCTATAAAACAATTCATCCAAAAACAAAAGAATATACCTTCTACTCAGCACTTCCTGGTACCTTCTCCAAAATTGACCATATAATTGATCACAAAATGGGCCTCAACAGATAGAAGAAAATTGAAACAATCCTATGCATCCTATCAGACCACCACAGACTAAGGCTGTTCTTCAATAACAACAAAAAACAACAGAAAGCCCATATATACATGGAAGCTGAACAATACTCGATGATAACTTGGTCAAAAAAGAAACAAGAAAAAAATTAAAGACTTTTTATAATTTAATGAAAATAAAGACATAGCATACAAAAACTTATGAAATACAATGTATGAGGGGAGAGTGATTGCAACCCCATAGGAAGAGCAATGCAGGCTGGCTGAACCACCCAGTGCTCCCAGGGACGAGATTACCAACCATGGAATGTTCAGAGAGGGATCTATGGCTCTAGATACATATGTAGCAGAGAACGGCCTTATTGGACACCAATGGAAGGGGAGACCCTTGATCCTTTGGAGGTTTGATGCCCCAGCATAGGGGGTGCTGGAATGGTGGGGCCAGAGTGGGTAGGTGGATGGGGAAGAACCCTCATAGAGGTAAAAGGGAGGGGTAAGAGGGTGGATGGGATGGGGTGTTTGTGGAGAGTAACCGGGAAGGAGGATATAATATGATGTGTAAACCAATGGAATGATTAATAAAAACTAATAAAGACTTGGTATCTAATAAAATATTATATAAATATTTTAATATTTCATTAATTTTTGACAATTTCATACAAAGTATTTTAACAATACTCAGTCATTTCCCCCAACTCCTCCCTGATCTACCTCAAACTCCTTGTCTCCCTAACTTTGTGTCCTCTTATTTTTATAAAAACCCATTGAGTTTACTTTGTGCTGCCCAAACATTAATGGGTGTGAGGCCATTCACTGAGTACACTCAACCTACTCTTCAAGACAACCAACTATACCTCCCTCAGAAGCCATCAATGGCTCCTCAGTTAGGAATGGGGGCTTGTGAATTCCTTCCACTTTCACGTTACAAGGTTGACTGGCTTTATCTTGCACAGATCTTGAGCACTCAATCACAGCTTCAGTAAATTCATGAGTGTACTGGTCCTGCATTGTCCAGAAAACACTGTTTCTATGTGATTCTTCCTGATATCTATTTCTTAAAATCTTTCTTCCCCCTCTTTAATGATGTTCCTTAAACCATGGAAGGGGGTTGGTGACATAGATGCATAATTTGTAGCTGAATGTTCATTGACATTTATTATCTGCATTTAGAACCGTTGTGAGTTTGTTTTAAACATCCACTACACAAACTTCTCTGGCAATGTCTGTGGAATGCACTAATACATATGTAGAGAGATACAAATCTGGGGGCCATTTTGTACTATGTACATTTGGCAGAATAATAATAATGAATTCTCTCCGTGGGGCTATGACCTCTGTAACAATGGATTTTTGGCTAAAATTACAGTACCAGGCATTTGTTTCCTCCTGTAGACAGCCTTAAATCTTAATCGGAAAGCAGTTGATTACCCTTTTTTCTATTTTAATTAGATATAGTCGTCATTTACATTTCAAATGCTATCCCCTTTCCTGGTTCCACACACCCCAAAGTCTCATAACCCATCTCCCCTCCCCCTGTTCCCAATCAACCCTCTCCTGCTTCGCTGCTCCAGCATTCCCCCACATTGCAGCACCGAGCCTTTCCAGAACCAAGGGCCTCTCCTCCCTTTGATGTCCAACAAGGCCATCCTATGCTGCCTATGTGTCTGGAGCCATGGGTAACTCCATGTGCACTCTCTGGTTGATGGTTTTTGTCCCTGGGAGCTCTGGGAGTACTGGGTGGCTCATATTGTTCCTCCTATGGCACTGCAAACCCCTTCAATTCCCTGGATCCTTTCTCTAGCTTCCCCATTTGGGATCCTGTACTCAATTCAATGGCTGGCTAAGAGTGTCCCCCTCAGTATTTCTCATGCACTAGCACAGCCTCCCAGGTGACAGCTATATCTGGCTCCAGTCAGCAAGTACTTGTGGGCATCAATAATAGCGTCTGGGTTTTGTAACTATATATTGAATGGATCATTAGGTGGAGTAGTCTCTGAATGACCCGTCCCTCAGACTCAGCTCCACACTTCGTATCTCCTTTGTGGGAATTTTGTTCCCCCTTCTAAGAAGGACCAGAGTGTCCATACATTGTTCTTCCTTCTTCTTGAGCATCATTTGATATGTGAATTATGTCTTGGGTATTTCAAGCTTCTGGGCTAATATTCACTTATCAGTGAGTGTATACCATTTGTGTTCTTTTCTAATTGGGTCATCTCGCTCAGGATGATATTTTATAATTCCATCCATTTGTCTAAGAATTTCATGAATTCATTGATTTTAATACCTGAGCAGTATTCCATTGTGTAAATATACCACATTTTCTGTATCCATTCCTCCATTGAGGGACATCAGGGTTCTTTCCAGCTCTGGCTATTATAAATAGGGCTGCAATGAGCATAGTGGAGGATGTGTCCTTATTACATGTTGTAGAATCCTCTGGGTATATGTCCAGGAGTGGTATAACTGGGTCCTTCGGTAATATTAAGCCCAGTTTTCTGAGGAATCACCAAACTGATTTCCAGAGTGGTTGTGCCAGCTTGCAATCCCAGCATCAGTAGAAGTGTGTTCCTCTTTCTCCACATCTTCGCTATCAACTGCTGTCTCCTGAGTTTTTGACCTTAGTCATTCTGACTGGTGTGAGGTAAAATTTCAGGGTTGTTTTGATTTGCATTTCCCTGATGATTAATGATGTTGAACATTTCTTTAGGTGCTTCTCAGTCATTCGATATTCCTCAGGTGAAAATTCTTTGTTTAGCTCTGTAATCCATTTTTATTTTTTTTTATTTTCTTTATTTTTTTTATTTACATTCCAAATGATTTCCCCTTTCCTGTTTCCTCCCTCCCTGAAAGTCCCATAATCCCTCTTCCCTCTCCCTGTTCCCCATTCAACCCCCTCTCGCTTCTCTGTCCTGGTATTCCCCTACACCCAGTCTTTCCAGGACTAGAGGTCTCTCCTTCCATCTTCTTGGAAATCTATTGATATGTGAATTGTGTCTTGGGTATTCCGAAATTCTGGGTTAATATCCCCTTATCAGTGACTGCATACCATGTGTGTTCTTTTGTGATTGGGTTACCTCACTAAGGATGATATTTTCCAGTTCTCACCATTTGCCTAAGAATTTTGTGATTCTTTGTTTTTAATTGTAACCCATTTTTAATAGGATTATTTGGCTCTCTGGAGTCTAACTTCTTGAGTTCTTTGTATATATTGGATATTAGCCCTCTGTCAGATGTAGGCTTGGTAAAGATCTTTTCCCAATTTGTTGGTTGCTGTTTTGTCCTATTGGCAGAGTCTTTTGCCTTACAGAAAATTTGCAATTTTATGAGGTCCTAATTGTCAATTCTTAATCATAGAGCATAAGCTATTGGTGTTTTTTTCAGGAAAATTTCCCCTGTGCCCATGTGCTCAAGGCTCTTCCCCAGTTTCTTTTCTATTAATTTCAGTGTTTCTGGTTTTATGTGGAGGTCCTTGATCCACATGGACTTGAGCTTTATACAAGGAGATAAAAATGGATCAATTTCCATTCTTCTGCATGTTAGTTGCCAGTTGAACCACCATCATTTGTTGAAAATGCTATCTTTTTTCCACTGGACAGTTTTAGCTCCTTTGTCAAAGATCAAGTGCCCATAGGTGTGTGGGTTCATTTCTAGGTCTTCAATTCTATTCAATTGATCTATCTGCCTGTCACTGTACAAATAACATGCAATTTTTAACACTATTGCTTTGTAGTACTGCTTGAGGTCCGGGATTATGATTCCACCAGAAGTTCCTTTACTGTTGAGAATAGTTTTAGCTATCCTGGGTTTTTTGTTATTCCAGATGAATTTGAGAATTGCTTTTTCTGACTCTATGAAGAATTGAGTTGGGATTTTGATGAGGATTGCAGTGAATCTGTAGATTACTTTTGGCAAGATGGTCATTTTTAATATATAAATCCTGCCAGTCAATGAGCATGGGAGATCTTTCCATCTTCTGAGGTCTTCTTCAATTTCTTTCTTCAGAGACTTGAAGTTCTTGTCATACAGATCTTTCACTTGTTTGGTTAGAGTCACACTAAGATTCTTTATATTGTTTGTGACTATTGTGAAGGGTGTCCTTCAATATTTTCTTTCTCATCCTGTTTATCCTTTGAGTATAGGAAGGCTACTGATTTGTTTGAGTTAATTCTATATCCGGCAACATTGCTGAAGTTGTTTATCATCTGTAGGAGTTCTCTGGTGGAGTTTTTTGGGTCGCCTAAGTATACCATCATATCATCTTCAAATAGTGATAGTTTGAATTCTTCCTTTCCAGTTTGTATCCATTTGATCTCCTTTTGTTTTCTAATTGCTCTAGCTAGAATTTCAAGTACTATATTGAACAAATATGGAGAGAGAGGTCAACCTTTTCTAATCCCTGATTTTAGTGTAATTGCTTCAACTTTCTCTCCATTTAGTTTGATATTGGCTACCGGTTTGCTGTAAATTGCTTTTACCATGTTTAGATATGGGCCTCGAATTACTGATCTTTCCAAGACTTTTAGCATGAAAGGATGATGAATTTTGTCAAATGCTTATTCAGCATCTAATGAAATGAACATGTTTTTTTTTTCCTCTGAGCTTGTTTATGTAGTGGATTACATTGATGGATTTCCGTATATTGAACCATCCCTGCATCCCTGGTATGAAGCCTACTTGATCTTAGTGAGTGATCGTTTTGATGTGTTCTTAGAATCAGTTGGCAAGAATTTTATTGAGTATTTTTGCATCTATATTCATAAGGGAAATTGGTCTGCAGTTCTCCTTCTTTGTTGGATCTTTGTGTGGTTTTGGTATCAGAATAATTGTGACTTCATAGAATGAGTTGGGTAGTGTTCCTTCTGTTTCTCTTTTGTGGAATAGCTTGAAGAGTATAGGAGTTAGGTCTTCTTTGAAGGTCTGATAGAATTCTGCACTAAAACCATCTGGTCCTGCGCTTTTTTTGGTTGGGAGAATTTCAATGACCAGTTCTATTTTTTTAGGGGTTATGGGAGTGTTTAGATGGTCTATCTGATCCTGATTTAACTTTAGTATTTGGTATCTGTCCAGAAAATTGTCCATTTCATCCAAATTTTCCAGTTATGTTGAGTAAAGTATTTTGTAGTAGAATTTGATGATTTTTTTTTTAATTTCCTCGGTTTCTGTTGTTATATCTCGCTTTTCATTTCTGATTTTGTTAATTTGGATACTGTCTCTGTGCCCTCTGATTAGTCTGGCTAGTGTTTATCTATCATGTTGATTTTCTCAAAGAACCAGCTCCTAGTTTTGTTGATTCTTTGTACAGTTCTTTCTGTTTCTACTTGGTTGATTTCAGCCGAGTTTGGTGATTTCCTGCAGTCTATTCCTCTTGGGTATATTAGCTACTTTCTGTTCTAGCACTTTCAGATATGCTGTTAAGCTGCTAGTGTATGCTCTCTCCAGCTTCTTTTTGGAGGCACTCAGGGCTATGAGTTTTCCTCTTAGCACTGCTTTCATTGTGTCCCATAAGTTAGGTATGTTGTGCCTTCATTTTCATTAAATTCTAAAATGTCTTTGATTTCTTTCCTTTTTTCTTCCTTGACTAAGGTATCACTAACAGAGCATTGTTCAGCTTCCATGTGTATGTGGGCTTTCTTTTGTTTTTGTTAATATTGAAGACCACCCTTACTTCATAGTGATCTGATAGGAGGCATGAGATTATTTCAGTCTTCTTATATCTGTTGAGGTCTGTTTTGTTACCAATTATATGGTCAATTTTGGAGAAGGTACCATGAGGTGGTGAGAAGAAGGTATATTCTTTTGGTTTAGAAGGAAATGTTCTATAGATATCTGTTAAATCCATTTGGTCAAAAATTTCTGTTAGACTCACTGTGTCTCTGGTCACCCACAATTATTGTGTGAGATGCAGTGTGTGCTTTGAGCTTTAGTAAAGTTTCCTTCACAAATGAGGTAGCCCTTGCATTTGGACCATAGATGTTCAGAATTCTTGGTATATTTTTCCTTGATGAGTATGAAGTGTCCTTCCCTGTCTTTTTTGATGACTTTTGGTTGAAAGTCAATTTATCCGATATTAGCATGGCTACTCCAGCTTGTTTCCTGGAACCATTTGCTTGAAAAATTGTTTTCTAGCCTTTTACTCTGAGGTACTGTTTGCCTTTGACACTGAGGTACATTTCCTGTATGCAGCAAAATGCTAGGTCCTGTTTATGTATCCAGTCTGTTAGTATATGTCTTTTTATTGGGGAATTGAGTCCATTGATGTTAAGAGATATTAAGGAATAGTGATTGTTGCTTCCTGTTATATTTGATGTTTTTTTTTTTATGTTTCGTGGTTATCTCTTTGGGGGGTTGTTGGCAGAAGATTTCTATTTTGCTTTTTCTAGGGTGTAGTTGTCCTCCTTATATTGGTGTTTTCCATCTATTATCCTTTGTAGGGCTGGATTTGTGAAAGGATATTTTGTAAATTTGGTCTTATCATAGAATATCTTGGTTTCTCCACCTATGGTAATTGAGAGATTTTTGCTCAATATAGTAGTCTGGACTGGCATTTGTGTTCTCTTTGGGTCTGTATGACATCTGCCAAGGATCTTCTAGCTTTCATGGTCTCTGGTGAGAAGTCTGGTGTAATTCTGATAGTTCTTCCTTTATATGTTACCTGGCCTTTTTCTCTTACTTCTTTTAATATTCTTTCTTTGTTTGGTACATTGAGTGTTTTGATTATTATGTGACAGGAGGAATTTCTGTTCTGGTCCAGTCTGTTTGGAATTCTGTAGGCTTTTTGTATGTTCATGGGCATCTCTCTATTTAGGTTAGGGAAATTTTCTTCTATAATTTTGTTGAAGATATTTACTGCCCCTTTAAGTTGTAGATCTTCGCTCTCTTCTATACCTATAATTCTTAGGTTTGATCTTCTCATTGTGTCCTTGATTTCTTGGATGTTTTGGGTTACACACTTTTTGCATTTTGCATTTTCTTTGACTGTTGAGTCAATGCTTTCTATGGTATCCTCAGCATCTGAAATTCTTTCTTCTATTTTTTGTATTCTGTTGTTGATGTTTGCATCTATGACTCCTGATTTCTTTCCAAGGTTTTCTATCTCCAAAGTTGTCACCCTTTGTGATTTCTTTGTTGTTTCTACTTCCATTTTTAAATCCTGGATGGTTTTGTTCAGTTCCTTCACTTGTTTGTTTGTGTTTTCCTGTAATTCTTTAAGGGATTTTTGCATTTCCTCTTTAAGGGCTTCTATCTGTTGCCCCATGTTCTCCTGTATTTCTTTAAGAGATTTTTCTGTTTCCTTTTTAAGGGCTTCTACCTATTGACTCATGTTCTCTTGTATATCTTTAAGGGAGTTATTTATGTCCTTCTTGAAATCCTCTATCAGCATCATGAGACGTGATTTTAAATCCAGACCTTGCTTTTCTGGTGGGTTGAAGTATCCAGGACTTACTGTTGCCGGAGAATTTGGTACAGATGGTGACATGTTGCCTTGATTTCTGTTGGTAATGTTTTGGTGTTTGCCTTTTGCCATCTGGTTATCTCTTTTAGCTGGTGTTGCTGTCTCTGATGGTGGCTTGTCTGTCATGCAAGTCTCTGTATCTGTGCTCCTGGGAGAACAGTTCTCTCTGTGTACACAGGTGTGTAGGTACTCCTGTGTTGGTTGTTTTTGGGTATGTAGCTCTGTGGCCCTACTCAGTTCTGGGTGCGGGTTGAAAACAGAAGACTCCTGTCCCAGTCTGCTCTTAAGTTCTTGTGTCTTCAGGGTTTCTGGCTACTTCCTCTGAGCAGCAGGGAAAGTCTTGCCTGTGCTGACTGTCCTCTCTGAGCTGCTGGGTGTTTAGCTACCTTCCTGTGACACTTGGAGATGGTGTGCTATAGTAGAGGATGGTCCCAAAACAGAGACAGAAACCAGAAGGCTTCTGACAAAGGACTCCGGATGGGATCCTCTGAGCTACAGGGCAGGTCTCACCTGTGCTGGCTGTCTTCTCTGAGCCACTGGGTGGATATCTACCTTCCTGTACCACTTGAAGATGGCACACTGTGGCAGAGGATGGTCCCAAGCTGGAGACAGAAACCAGAAGGTTTCTGCCAGAGGATTTCCGACAAGTTGATTACCCTCTTAATGTTGGAGATGATTTTGTACTTATGGGTTTTTCTGGTCATTATCATAGTTTACAGTATTCATATAAGACTATTGTCAACTCTCTTTTCTGCCAGCAACCTATATAGCATCTTCTATAAATATTTTCAAAATAAGATTTGGTCAGTGTTAGAGATCTTCAAATATATGTGCTACAAGAAATTTCTTTGAAAATATTTTTTTTCATTTCTCTAAAATGAAAATCAAACATATGGACTGCAAAATATCATCCCTAGAAAACAAACACTTTAAGCATCTTTTCTAGAAGATATGGCCAAATCCAAAGTGGCAGATTTTTTTTCTTCAGCTAAATACTAAGTACTGAATGCCGTTTCGACAGTATGTATAAGTGTACACAGGGCAAGGAAGAGGAAGTCCAGAGTGTGATACTATCAAAACATGATATATATGCCTTCAGTAAAACCCAGTATCATGAACAATTAGCATGCATTAATAATTATAATTTAAATGATACTAGAATATTATATATTATTTCTAATTTCTTATTGTACTTGTATTTTATGTTCAAAGACATCTCTTCCTTTTTCAAACTTTTATTCATTATTAAATAGTGTACGTTTTGAAGCCATCTAATTTAGGACATCACGTCTAGTTAGCATTAATAATTATATATGAGTAGTTCAATAAAGAAAATGTAAACATCCTGTTTTGAGTTTGAAGCATTATTTCACAAAATTAGTTATAAAATGATTAAGTATGTGTTTTTCACATTTGTATAAGTCTTTAGAACAAGTCAGATGATGAGGAAAATTTGTGTTCAGTACTCTTGAGATAGTTGTTGAATAAGATGAATTTGCTCATAAGTGTAAGAAGGGTTTTTGAGTTGAAGAAGGGTTCTTCTAATGCTAGGTTTTGTAATTAAATTCTGAAACCTGAGCAATAAAATTTATATTACAAGGAATTTCAAAGTGTAAAAATAAACAGTGAGTCATAGTCCTGGAAAGGTGTGCAAATTATATGTTAACACTGAACACTCCTAGCATTGTACTCCCTTTGCAAATGTCAGGATAACCAGAGTTATTTGTAAAGAACCAAAATAATCCTCCCTTGTACTTGGAAACCCACTCCAGAGGTACATAGAGAAATTTGAATGCTTTGTCAAATTGTGACTGCAAATATTATTAAATAACATTATTTTGGACAGAAAGAGAACTTCTTCATTGGCATATGAGTAAGCCCCTAGTCTTTTAAGAAGGCCCACTATAAATTAAGACAATATTGTACAAAAATTTACTTGATAAACATGCTAAAATTAAGGTACTCTAATATGCATTACTATTCCAAATATGGTATGCATGTGACTACACTAGAGGACTGCATCATTTAGTCTTATAGGAGCAATGCTGCTGTGTTTCTTCCATCCACATGTCTTCATTCAGCCTTCCCTTCCTTAGGTATTACTCTCACTATGTCAAGGAATAGTTCATTTGTGACTGGAAAGAAAATCCTAATGAAACATGTAATTTAATATCCTTATCATTTTATTAAAGCTTTTTCTACTTTTTGAGAATTTCCTACATGCATATTACACTCACATCCTGTCTACCTTTCCCACTTCCCTCTCCAACTCTTCCCAAGTCTTCACTTCTCAAAATCGTGACTTTAAAAATTATCATTGTGAGATATTGCCTACCCAAATTAGCATGCCAACCAGTGATGTGATTATGCAGGTCTTGTTTAGGCAATATTATCATTGAGATGTTTTACTAACTAAAGCTCCATACTTTCTTTCCTTGAAACAGGTTTCTCACTAAGCCTAGAGCTTACTTACAGTAACAGGTATGAATACTCTCCTACTGAACTGGCCATAAGTCCAATAACAGAGATGTTGGTTATCACCAACTTCGCTGTCATGTACAGAAGTACAGAAGATACTATCTAGCAGCAGTTTCCCTGCTCTTCTGCCGCTAACATTCTTTCCACCCATCTCTTCTGTGATGTTCCCTGATCCTTAGGCATAGGGGTTGCAGTGCAGTTGTAAATTAATTGGGGCTGGGTGCCCTGTATTCTGTTGTTCTCTGCATTTTGACCAGTTGTGCTTTTCTGTCATTGTCTCCATCCACTGTATAAAGAAGCCCACTGTCAAGGTATAATATCTATACTTATCTATGGACATATGGTATGATTATTGACAGAAGATGTAGAAAGTATCTGGGTTAAGAAAGTATAGTGCGTTCTTCTCTAGAGTCAATGATCTCACTAGCCATGGGTAGTTGGCTGGGTTTATAGTACCAAGTATAAATCCCCTCCTATGAGCTGGCCTTAAGTCTAATTGCTGTTGATTATCTCCAAGTTATAAGAGCTACAATTGCATTATTTGTGATATCATAGCTGACTGGTCTTGTTGTAGACCATAGAAGTCACAGCTGGGTAGGACTGTTGATTGCCTTTCCCCCCTAGGTAACTTCCATAACCACTTTCAGATACTATGAGAGCCAGTTCTCAGGAAGGATGTTCAAGATTAATTACAGTTCAATTCCTTCAAGTTCTTTGTTAGTGTCTCTATCTTGTGGATTAAAAAATTGAGATGGAGGAAAGTAAAGGATTAGTCTGAAATTTCCAGTGTCTGTGAGATTCAAGGGCAGGACTGAAGAACAAACCACTTGAGGCACAGCAGTATTATGAATTTTCAAGTATTAGGACAAAAAGACTAATGTTTATCCAAAGTTTTTGTTTGTTTGTTTGTTTTGGTAGGTCCAGGGATGTGTCCAGGTGTATATGTGTGTGAGGGTATATATGAAAGGTCAGCAGAGAATGTTGAGGGTCTCCTAGTCAATTTCTGATTCATCTTCTTGAGATATGTCTCTCACCAAGCCTAGAATTTATCATCTCATCTAGAATGACTTCACATCAAGTCCCATGGATGTGCTTGTCTCCTCCCCTCTCCCCCAGCATTGGGTTTAAAAGATAGGGCATAGATACATACACAGCTTTGGATTCATGTGCTGAGGATGAAACTTGGGTCCTCATGCTTGTACATCTGGTAGTCTCACCTACAGAGCCACGGTACAGAATAACCTCTTACTGGCTTTTGATTAACTCAGAATGGTGAAACACTACTAACTGGTATCCGAATTTTGGAGGAAAAATTCCTATCACTGCCCTATTCCTCCTTCTAGTCATGCTAAACTGTCACCCAATTTAGCATTCTTAGGTCATGCCACTAAGATGCTTCCATGACTCCTTCATGTTCTTTAGTTCCTCCATTATACTGTACCCAGAAATGTATCTACTTGTTCATTTTTTTCTCTGGCTACCAAAAGCAAAACAATCAATTCTATAATGTGTCTTTATCACTACTTGTCTATCAGAGAAGATGCTGTGTAACTGAATGTGAGCAGCCAATTTCCCACTACAAAAAGAAGAGAAATAGACAAGGAAGTCATAGAATGGACTGTAAAGACTACTGTACAAGAATTTCTGACATAGGACAAAGATCTAATAGGATGTGAGCAAATGAGAGAAAGTGATAAAGCAAGGCCCATACTCTGGGAAAGTATTGCACATGCAGATTGCAGGCAATAACATTTGATACTAGAGGCTGGCGTGCTGAGTTCTTACTGAGTTTGCCCATGGAGGGTGTATGCAACTCAATCTTTGCTTAGACTGAGATTTTAAATGTCTCTGCAAAAACCAAGACTTTTCTCAAAACTTTTTATTGCACCCTAAGGATTCCCTCCTCCTCTATTACTTCATCCTTTATCAAAACTGCAGAAGCTACTAGAAGTTGGTAGATTAAGAAGTCTAGTTGGCCACCATGAACTCAGTTGTATTATACCTTCTTTATGGTGCTTCTCCATAGTAACTGGTACAACTAATTGGTGTTGTCAGCATTAGAAAAACATCTCTAGAGAGATTATTTTTATTGGTTATTTTATTTATTTACATTTCAAATGTTATCCCCCTTCCCAGTTTCCCCTCGGCAGGCCCTCTATCCCACACCCTCCCACCTGCTTCTATGAGGGTGCTCCCCACCCTTCCAACCACTTCCTGCCTCATTACCCTAACATTCTCTTATGCTGGAGCATCAAGCCTTCACATGAGCAAGGGCCTCCCCTCCCACTGATACCAGATAAAATTATTGTCTGCTACATATGCAGCTGGAGCCAATGGTTCCTCCATGTGTATTGTTTGGTTGGTGGTTTGGTCCCTGGGAGCTCTGGGGGGGTGTGTCTGGTTGCTTGACTGATATTGTTATTCTTTCTGTGAGAATGCAAACCCCTTCTGCTCCTTCGATCCTTCCCCTAACTCCTTCATTGGAGTCACTGTGTTCAGTTCAATGGTTGACTGCAAGCATCCACATCTATATTGGTAAGGCTTTGGCAGAGCCTCTCAGGAGACATCTATATCAGGCTCCTGTCAGAAAGCACTTCTCAGCATTAGCAATAGTGAGTGAGTTTGGTGGTTGTGTATAGGATAGATCCACAGGTGGGGCAGTCAACAGCTGAAATACTCAACCAAAGAGAGAGAGAACCTGTAGAGATCATATAGAGAGGTTAGGCATGGCCCCTGGTTGAGAGATGGGGCCACCAACCCTTCTCAAAATTTTTAACCCATAATTGCTCCTGTCTAAAGGAAATTCAGAGACAAATAGTGGAGCTGAAACCGAAGGAAAGGCCATCTTGAGACATTCTTAAGAGCAGCATACCAGAATCAGGAAAAGAAAAGTTACTCCAGGCACCAGAGAAAGAAAATCACATGGGTTTTCCCCAAAAGATTTCAAGATTTCAAAATCTTCCTAGATGAAAGGATGTTTGCTGCGGTAGGTTTCTGTGCTCCTCTCTCCTCCAGCAGATGAAAGACTGTATACATATTGCCTAATCATAAGCCAAATTCCTGTTCAGTATCTGAACCAGTGGGGTAGGAGACTGACTAGTTTGTTTTACCATCTCTAACAGAAAGCGTTTTCCGTGCCAGCTTTCTGAAATGGCTAAATTAAACCCGTGGCAGAATAGAGAGGTATAAATTTGTACATAGCTGAGGGCCAGTAAGACTCTGCAGTTGCTGCAAAGAGATAAACAATCCAATGCTACTCAGTATGTGAGGAGAGCCCAACATGGAGCCATGACAAGAACGGGGCTGGGATCAAGACCATATTTAGAATGCAAAATTTCAGTTCCTAGAGACAGGCTTCCCTTGCCTATTGGGAGAATTCCACTAACACACCCCACACATGCTATGGAAACTAGCTGAACTACGCTGTGGCTACAATCATAGTGCTTTTCTCACTGGTATCCAATGAGTTAGGGTGATGTTGAAATTAAGAGAAGTTTTGCCCCATCAGAAAAAGCTATCCTGTCCCCAGATGCTTTTTCTCAATGAGATTATTCTAGAAGAGGCTTTGGTGAAATTTTATTGAATTCCTGTAGGTACCTTTTTTCTTTCTCTCTCCCTCTCCCTCTCCCTCTGTCTCTGTCTCTGTCTCTGTCTCTGTCTCTGTCTCTCTCTGTTTCTCTCCCTCTCTCTCTTTCTCCCTTCCTCCCTCTCTCTTTCTCCCTTCCTCCCTCTCTCTTTCTCCCTTCCTCCCTCTCTCTTTCTCCCTTCCTCCCTCTCTCTTTCTCCCTTCCTCCCTCCTTCCCTCCCTCCCTCTTTCTTTCTTTCTTTCTTTCTTTTCTTTTCTTTTCTTTTTTCTTTCTGTTTTTATAATAGTTTCCCTGTTTCCCTAATCTATCCATATGATTCCTCGAAGAATTTAGATGCTTCAGAACATCGACTAATACTGGCTACAGTTGATTAATTGGTATATAGGTGCTTGGTTCAAACTAAGCCAGTGTTGTTGGCCTAGCTTGTCTTAAATCCCAGTCTTGTTATTGTAGTAAGGCCTTTTCTTCTTAGGCCTGAGATGGCCATCAATCATGATGATCAAAGGAGAGATGTCTTTGGCCCCATGGTCATAGTAGTGAAATAGGAATAATACAGTAATATCTGTGTCTGTAGTAATGGTGATGGAGCTTTTACTCCCTAGTAGCAGTTAGACCCTCAGTCTAACCCTTTCTACTTCCCACTTGAACATGACCCAGGGAAATACTAGATGGAGTATACAAGATGTAGATTATCTTAAGACAGGACTCTATGACATGGCTTCAGTGAAGTTATTACACATACAGAATAGGATCTCTTAATGTTTTGGAGTCCATGCTTATATAAGTCAATCTATTGAACTTGTTGGTTCACCAAGCAAATATTGTTGAAAATATTACTTTGACTTGTCATCGTTGTGCCAACAAAAGTAACACAATGTTTTCCATAGATGCTGCTGTTTGGGATTGACTAACTCAGGATGGGTTTATATCCTACTCAACATATAGTTCTAAATAATGCAGAAGAGCAGGAGAGAAAGAAACTAAAACATATAACCATTTAAAGAAAAGATGCCTAAAGTGGCATTTAAATACCTCAGAAGTTATTTGGCAATTCTCAGAGAAATTTTCTCATTGTTATAATATGGAAAGTGATAGATGATATAGATCTGACTTGTTGATACATAGCCAACAATGTTAAGAACAACCTTCACCATGATAATTTAAAAATCCAGTTAACATTGTCAATAGAACACTATTGAGAAATTATGTTTCTGAAAATGTCACTAATTTATTCATTTAAAATATATTCAGCCAATGTTTCTGAGTCATTTACAATGGCCTATGCATTTATAACAGTCTAGCTATGTTAATAGTTACATTAATAGCTAGGTAGAGTGGAAAAACACAACCTAGTCAGTAACTAGTTCCAAGTCTAAAAGGAGAAAGACAAACCAACCAATAATTACAGCTCAGTGTGGCAGATATGCAATATTGAAGATGTGCACGAAGAACTAGAACAATTCAGCAGAAGTGTGTATAGCTCTTATTGATATAACAGCCTAGGAGAATGCAATGGCATAGAGTACCTTTGAACAAAACAAAAAAACAAGTAAAAATAATGTGTGCAATTTATAAGAAAGCCAAGAAGTTTCCCAACTGTCCATCAATTTATTCTTTCATTAGGCATTAATTCATACATAAATATTTGACTAAAAAAGAAAGCCTTGCATGGTGGTTGAAAATACACCATGAATCTAGCCAAGCCTGGATTCTTTTCTTGGTTTTGCCTCTCAGCTGTGTTATTCCATTGAGAAAGATTTTTAACTTTCCTGTGACTCCATTTTCTCATCTGCAAAATAGAAATGATAACTGGGCCTTTCCCCTGGGAAAATGATAGTACAGCATTAAAGTGTTAGCAATCACTGCAGACATGATTCTTATTGTTTTCATTGTTCTTCAGTGTCAGGCATTTTCTAGAAGCTGTAGATGGAAGGTAGTTAATGAAGGAAGAATCCCTGTTGACTGAGAAGTACACAGGTGTGGCAAGCAGGCAAGAGAGGAGTACTATTACACCACACAAGAAGAGCACTGCAGAGATGCTTCTCTTGTGGTGGGATCACTTCCCTTTAAAACAATGGTAAGCTGGAAATATTGTTAAGCTAAGCATATATCAAATACAACTACCTTACCCAAAATAGCTTAGACTAGACTACTTTAAGTAAGCTCAGAACATTCAAAAATAAGTGTTGGCAAAGATATCTAATACAAAGCCAATTGAATAATAAAATGTTGTGTATCTATGTAATTCATTAAATACCAATACCCAAAGGCTTTGGCATTATAACATACTGAGCGCTAGCCCTTGTTCTTTCTGGTGACTTTGTGACTCACTAGGAGAAGCAGATTTTCTGCTTTGCATTGCAAGACAGACTTGTGCTGCAATTCCTGGAAAAGATTACAATTCAAATTCTAGATATAGTTGATTTCACATGTGTATTTGCAAATTGAAATGTTGTAAGGGAAGAAGTCTGTGTTTTAATAAAAAAAAGAGATTAGATTATGTCCTTACTCAATAAATTGAACACTGCGGTACATCATACCTAATGTGCCCTCCTCCACTACATGTATCCCCTACATGATAAGAGCTCTGATACAAAGCTCCTGAGTCAGTTCACCAGACCAAGAAAACTTTCCACCATTGGATTAGGGTGTTTCCCTTGAGAGAAAAGAGGTTATCACATATTGGCTCTTTAAAGCTCCTGAATAAATGTGATACATTACATATTGGTTATATTTCACTGGTGAAGGCAAGACATATAACTATATACTTCAGTATATCCAAGTATATTGTAAGGGGCCTAGTAAGGCTGGTATCTACCTAAGCTATTGTTCTAGGACCTGGGGGACTTGATTCAGGATATTCAGCCATCACACTTTCTCTGTAGTTTTACCTTTTGCAGTTACAAGTATCCACAGTCAACTCTAGTCTAAGACCATTGAATTAAATAAAAAAAAACAAATCCCTTAAGTAAACAGTTCAAATGTTTAGTACACCTCACTTTCCCTGTAACATGATGAAATTTAGTACATTATTGTTTTACTTCATCAGAATATGAATCAGACTTTGCCCATTGTATCCATACTATATTTGTTACCTGCTTATCTGGCTACATGGTCTCACTTCAGATGTTAGATAAAATGTTTCACAAGAAAATAAATTGTATTCAAATAAATTTGAGGAAGGTGAGTGGGTCTGTGTATGTGTGTGCATGTTTGTGTATCTTCAGGTGCATACTTGTGTACAAATGAACTTGCATGTATGTGTGCATGCATTTAGAAGCCAGAAGACAGCCTTATGTGTCATCATCAGGAAGAATCTGCATCTGCTTTAAGACAGAGATTCTCATTGGCCTGGAGCACTCCAGTTAGAAATGACTTGCTAGCCAGTGAAGCCCAGACCCTCTCCACAGCTCCCCTGGGCTGGAATACAAGAATGTGTCACCACATCTGATGATTGAGAGATTAAACTCAGGTTCTCCTGCTTTTGAGGAAAGCACTTTAACAATTTAGCTCTCTCCATAGATCTCAATAAGCTGTATTTTGCCTAGCAATAGCTCTACAGTACAAGAGAAATCATGTGGAAAAACAGAATATGCCCCCAGGAAAAGCTGTAAATCATTTTAAGTAAACAGGGGATAGTTTTTTACTTGCCGAGAATAGGAATCACATTTAGAATTTGCAGATATCTATAATAGAAGAAACCTATTCACTAAATTGCTAAAAATGAAAAGGAAATACATGGCAGTTTTGCCATCCTATTACCAAAAGCGAAAGTTAGCACTTCAGTATGTATACAAAAAGTGCTCAGTAATTTGGAATTTAGAAAGGCATTATGCTTTTCACCTGATGAAATCACATGCATAATGTTTGCCATTATCCATGCCCACTGTGAAACATTTAGAACATTTTCTCATAAATAGGGTTTGGAAAGCATGTATGAAATAAGAATTTACCTGGTAGAGGCTGGGATGTGTGATACTAGGAGGACCACTGAGAAAATTAGTTAGAAAGGGTCAAAAGGGAGGTAGCAAGAAACCAGGGGCTGTTTGGGAAAGTTGCCAGAACCTAAAATACAAATGTGAAATCAGTTCAATAAAGACATCTTGAAGCAGTGGTGGTCATATGATATTTTTGTAAATTAAATTTGCATTTTAGATGATGGATATATAATAAAAATGGCCACACAGGAGGAAAATATGTTGATGCAGGAATCTTGCTCTAATAAATAATGAACCAGGAAATAAACAGGGATCAGGAGTAGAGAGAAGCACACACGTGTAGATACATCTGGACACAGACAGAGGCAAATAGGATACCTGTCCGGTTTCTGACTTAGCTACCAGTAGATAGTGACTCCATATCCTAAATGTAAAATATCAAATAAGAGTAGAATTGTGAGAAAATTAACAAAGTTTCTCCTTAGAAATGTCTCCTGAGCATTTATTTATAGGTATAGCCCTTAAAGTCAAGTTCTAAGAAAGAAGAGATTTGTGGGAAGGAGCTGAGAGTTAATTGGAAATGTAGAGATAATAGGAGTGTTCAGGATGAATGCATACCATATAAACTGAAAAGCTACAAGACCCCTGAAGAGCACGAATACTTAAAAACAAGAAGTGGACTTTTAGCAAGACTGTTGAGAAATAATGGATGTAGAAAAAATAAGACTGGGGTAGCAAGCGTGTAAAAAGAAGAGAGTGCTTCTAAAAGGAGTGAGCGGTAATTAGTGTCAGCGTTGCTGGAAGATCCCTATACAAGTACAGCAAACGGGAGTTCCTGGCAGGAAAATACTAATAGCACATTGAAATGAAAAAGGTCATGGCCGTAATCCTAATGATAAAGATGAGGCATAGATATGAGTGAAAAGACGAGCAATTGAAAGCACAGAAAGAGAGAGACTGTGACCCTATCATCCCGGAAGTGTGTGAGAGTCAGAGCAGGCCAAGCATACATTGATAGGGTAAAAGGGACAGATAGTGAGTTAGGTCACAACACTGAATCTGAGACACTGTTCTTGCCCTTGAGGAATTTAAAACCCAGTGGGAACAAGAACTCCAACCAACAAAGAAAAACCAGGCCAAAGAACACTCGAGTTAAGAAGAAACGGTGATGGTTATTGGAAATTGTAGCCTAACTGCGCAGAGGAAGTAGAAACTTAGGTGGTTCCTAAATATGAACAGAACTTTAAATTATGTGAGAACATTCCTGGGAGGGAGACGAATGAAGACAAAGGCACCATTCATAGAAGCATTTGAAGATGATAAGGGTAGATTTAAAAAAAATGAGGTATCATCTATGCCATAGGGGTTTTTTTTGGGGGGGGAGGGTTGTTGTTTTATTGTTTTGGTTTTAATTTGTTTGTTTGTTTTTCTTTTCTAAGGGTTTCTTGGGAAAACCTAGAGAGATTTTACCACCCGAGAATCTCAATGGCGGGATTAAGGGGATGAGGGCCAGCTGCTTTGTCAGTGGCACACATCACTCCTATGTGTTCTATGCTGTCTTGCTCTGGTATCATCGGAACAACGGAGGTAGAGGCTCAGAAAGAATATTTGCTCTGTAACTCTTTTCAAAACAAGTTTCCAAAATAGAAAGTTTTTTGTTCATATAGGAAACTCCTTTTAATTTTTATTCTCATTCATAGTAATTGCTGTGAATTCATTGAAAGGTTGAGTGAAAAGAAATGATAGCATCTCATGAACTAAGGATTTCTCTGCCATAAAATGAATAAATACTGTAAGTGTGAGACAGTCTTTCTTTCCTTTGAAAGTACAATGCTAACATGATTTGGTCATACTGAGATGATGCCAGTTGCAGTAAACTTTAATTATCACACTAGTCTACCGCACAGAAACACCTTTTAAGAAAGTTTCCCTTTTAAGAAAGTGTTCACTGTGATTCTGGCACAAATAAAAAGAAGCTTAATAGGGGTAGATATTCAGTTCTACCCAGTGGTAGACATGTGTGTGCCTCCTTAAGGTAAACCAGTCAATTGAGAGTAAGATTCTACAAAGAAAAGATTTCCTTGCATGACATTCAATGATGAAAGTGTCCGATTCAAAATACATATTATTCACACATACACATGTATAAACATATATGTGTATATCTGCATATAAACATATGTGTCTATAACTAGAGATAGATAGATAGATAGATAGATAGATAGATAGATAGATAGATAGATAGATAGATAGATAGATAGATAGATAACCTTAAAATTGTCCATCTAATAATAATAGCCTAACATAATGAACCATCAGCAGCTAAGTTTCGTAGTCTTCATAAAAGAAATATTCTATGTTGTAATGAGTCCATGGAGGTTTTTGTTGGTTCTTTAAATCCTATTTTATCCAGTAGTATAGCACTATGGAGTGTTTATCTGTATAAAATTGTTTTCCTTGGTGCTGTGCAATGACAGATTCATATTTTTAGAGCTATGAAATTTGTTTTCTGTTGGGTTTTGCTCTATTTCTTCAGTGCTTCTTCAGTCCTTTAAATCAAGGATCTTCTACAAGCCAGGCAGTGTTCTCTTTTTGAGCTGTGCCCTCCGCACCTGTAGATCAGCAGTCTTTTAAACTTTGTAGCTTCTCCAGTTCTTCAATATCAGGTTACCCTTGTAAACAGTTTTCAGTGGCTCAAGGTTCACTTTTATAGTAATTTGCCTCTCATTTTTTTTTACAAGTCATGAATGCTGACACTTGGAATTATAATTGGTATTTTTTGAAATAAAAATTAACTCCAAGAAAACCTTTGGGAAAATATTTGTGACTAAAATGTATAAGTAGCACTGGCTCCTTTTGACTTCCATTTCTAGCACTTGTGGGGTTTTTCTTATTCTTTTTGTGAGGCATTTTAAATCAGAGAAGGAACTGACTAGAAGTTTTCAGATAAGGCATATGTAGACAATCATGTTTGCTAAGTCTGACTATGGATTTTCTACATGATTTTAGTGTTATTTGTAGGTAGGTTACATATATATGGATATAAGGATATATATGTATCCTTATATATGAATATATGGATATATATATATGGATATATTTAGTCATATCCTTGGCACATTTTCACCATACATATTTGTCAGACTTTCCAAAATATACCTGTCATTCACCTCGGCCACTATCTTATTTATAAGACTTACTTCGAATGTACTCATATAAGGTAAAACTTAGCTATCATTGACTCCATTTTCATTATCCTCTTAAGAGACTGTGCACTGTGAAGCCTTGGTGATTCTATTATCTAAAATACATTTCAAAGACATAGCCTACTAAAGGAAATACTATACTCATTATTTAGAAGAAGGATTTGTCTCAACTGAGGAATACCAAACGGCTGAGAAACACCTAAAGAAATGTTCAACATCCTTAGTCATCAGGGAAATGCAAATCAAAACAACCCTGAGATTCTACTTCACACCAGTCAGAATAGCTAACATTAAAAACTCAGGTGACAGTAGATGCTAGCTAGGATGTGGAGAAAGAGAAACACTCCTCCATTGTTGATGGGATTACAAACTGGTACAACCACTCTGGAAATCAGTCTGGCGGTTCCTCAGAAAATTGTACACAGTACTACTAGAGGACCTAGCTATACCACTCCTGGGCATATACCCAAAAGATGCTCAAACATATAACAAGCATATATGCTCCACTATGGCCATAGCAGCCTTATTTATAATAGCCAGAAGCTGGAAAGAACCCGGAAGTCCATCAACAAAGGAATGGGTAGAGAGAATATAGTACATTCACACAATGGAGTACTACTCAGCTATTAAAAACAATGAGTTCATGAAATTATTAAGCAAATGGATGGAACTAGAAAATATCATCCTGAGTGAGGTAACCCAGTCACAAAGAACACACATGGTATGCACTCACTGATAAGTGAATATTAACCCAAAATCTCAGTATACCCAAGATACAATTCACAGACCACATGAAGCTGAAGAAAAAGGAAGACCAAAGTGTGGATGCTTCAATCCTTCTTAGAAGTGGGAACAAAATACTCACAGGAGGTAGAGGGTTGGAGGGGCTTGGGAGGAAGAGAGGAAGGGGAGGGAGAAAAGGAGGGCAGGATCAGGTATGGGAGGAGTCAGGTATGATATACAGAGAGTCAGGAATTTAAAAATAGGTGCTTAGCAGTGGGGGATGGGGAACAAGGGGTAGCCACCAAAGTGCCTTAGATGCCAGAAAAAATTCTGGGACCCACCTGGGTTGAGATTACCTGAAATGCCTAAGAAAGGGGTGGGAGAAGTTGTAGAGATCATATCCAAAGTTAGGCAAAGCCCCTGGTTGGGGGATGGGGCCACCCACTAATCTCCGAATTTTTAACCCAGAATTGCTTTTGTCCAAAGGAAATACAGAGACAAAGAGAGGCACAGAGACTGAAGGAAAGGCCATTCAGATCCTGCCCCACCTGAGAATCCATCCCATATACAGACACCAAACCCAAACCCTAGTGTGAATGCCAAGAAGTGCTTGCTGACAGGAGTCTGATATAACTGTCTCCTGAGAGGCTCTGCCAGAGTGTGACAAATACAAAGGTGGATGCTCTCATTCAACCATTGGACTGAGCACAGGGTCCACAATGGAAGAGTTAGAGAAAGGACTGAAGGAGCTAAAGGAGTTTGCAACCCCATAGGAAGAACAACAATATCAGACAACCAGACACCTCACCCCCGCCCCTGCAGAGCTCCCAGGAACTAAACCACCAACCAAAGAGTACACCTGGAGTAATCCCTGGCTCCAGCCACGTATGTAGCAGAGGATGGACTTGTCAGGAATCAATGGGAAAAGAGGCCCTTGTTCCTGTAAAGACTCCATGCCCCAGTATAGGGGAATACCAGGGTGGAGAGGTGGGAGTTTGTGGATGGATAGGGTAGCACCCTCATAGAAGCAGGGGGAAGGAGATGGGATAGGGGAGTTCCGAGGGGAAGCTGGGTAAGGGAGGGGATAATACTTGAAATGTAAATAAATAAAATATTCAATAAAAAATAAAGTTTGTACTAAAGACCGAGAGAGAGAGAGAGAGAGAGAGAGAGAGAGAGAGAGAGAGAGAGAGAGAGAGAGAGAGAGAGAGAGAGAGAGAGAGAGAATATGTCACCTGTCTGGTGTAGTTGGTAAACAACCAGATTTGCTTTGCAATCTTTCAGCTTCCCTCCATCAGTTTAGTTTAAGGGACTATTAAGGGACTTTGTTATATTCTAAGCAAGAGGAGTTCAGGTTGGATCAAGAAAAGACTGACTTGAATGTTGAATGTTGAGATTTAGGAATATGCATTAACATCACTTACTTGATGAGCATGCCTGAAGGGTCCACCAAAAGTTTCTGGTGCCAAAGTAATTTATTTTCTAGAATTCGTGCTCTTCTCTATTACCAGATTCTAAATATAACCTATAATACTGATGCTTCCAATAAAGTTTACATGTCCTTAAGACTCCACGTCTCTGTGTGTGCATGTGTGTACACTGAGTCTTCTACTTGTTTGGTCAAGCGTAACATCAGAATGTATCTGATTGCCCCAACACCATCTTTACTCAAGCATGTTCTGGAATTCCTAGATTCTAGAACCATAAGAAGTAAAAAAAAAAAATCATTCCTATAGCTTACTAAATACCACCATTCTTCAACCATTTGTCATTCAGTTTCTTAGTTTCACGATACCCTTTCTTCCTTCATGGAAAACTCTAGTTCATCCATAAGCCCTACCTCAAACATGGAGGTATTTTTATTTCAAACTCTTTCTGGGTCCTAATGCAGGGGAATATGTAACAATGTCCTTATGCACTGGATACATCTTTTTAGCCACATGGTTCCATGGCCAGTGATTCACATATACAACTCTTCCAGGAAATGCAGAGGTCTTCAAGGACATGCTAGCAAAGTTCAACAAATGCAAGTGTTTGCCAAATTGAATGAAGTGACTCACACCTGGAGAAAAAAAGGATTCTGTTCAAAAGATGAATTTTGCTTTTTGCTCTCTACATTTCCAATTTTGCCATCCTACATATTTTTTTAAAAATTGTATCCCCATTAACATTTTATAGAGTTAAAGACTTAATAACAGTTAAGAAGTAGAAAGCAAAAATAGTTGCCCCACTTCTTCCAGGGTTCTCTGCCTCCCTGTTTTCCACTGACACATCACATTTTGATACCATTTTTTTCTTCCTTCCAAGCTCCCATGGCCTCTATCTTTGCAATAATATGCAATGACCCATTATGCAATGAGCTACCTTGTATAACAGAAAGGATTTCCCTCCTCTCCCGAGACCATTTGGAGGAAGGAAAAATAACATCTGATCCTTAATAAGACCTCTGATATGAATGAAGGACAAGGATTCATTCCCTCAGGAAACTCTGAAGATAGATGTAGTTTGACTATTTCTGGTAAATTACTAGTAAATCATTTAACAACAAAAAATTTCAGAAACAAACCAAAAAAGGAAGCCAACATTCCTATCTACCTTCCTAAAAGATTGATCCAAAGTACGATGCAACCAATCAAATGAATTAACTTTTATAAGGGAAACAAAATGCTGATCACAATGAAAGAACAGAAGAAGACCTGGCTTTCTCATTGTACAGCTTAATGATGTCCTACACATTGCCTTTCTTCATCATCCACAAAGTGAGCAATTTTTTGGTATTATTTGTATTATTTGTGCTTAATTCTTGAAGTGAAAATAAAAGTGATCTTTTTCATTTGATGTCTTGGCTCCTTTAGTTTTGCTTCCTTTTTGCCTATAGAGTTGAATCGAAATTCCTGTCTTAACACACAAAGCCAACTCTGATTCTATGTGATACCGGTCTACTCCCTTTCCTGCCTTCTCTCTCATACTAATCCAAGGGCTATTTGATACTGTGAGCTTTTCCAGACTGTCCAAATGTTCTTTGGGCTTCACACTTTCAAAACTGTCAAACCCCTTGAGAGAAAAGTCTGTTTCCTTTGTCTACCAGAATATCCTCCTTTCCTTTCCTTTCCTTTTCTTTTCTTTTTTTTTTTTTTTTGTATTGACTCATTTCAAAGACATAGTCCCTCCTTAACTTGGGCCTCCACAGAGGTGTAAATGTACTATCAGGTTATGTTTAATTCCTTGTTGGATTCTTCTAGACTTGGAACTCCTTGGGGGTTGAATGGGGAAAGGAGGGAGGGAAGGGGGCTTATGGGACTTTCGGGGAGGGAGGAAACAGGAAAGGGGAAATGATTTTGAATGTAAATAAAAAAAACTTAGAAAATTAAAAAAAAAAAAGAAAGTGAGGAAAATATACCAATCACTGTTTTCAACATGCAGTAGACATACTAGTAGGCACTGGATGGAATAATGACTACATCTTTCCAAAAACAAAGCCACAAAAGGTGAAACAAGTAAATTCCAGTAAGCTTTTGCTTCCTATTTAGAATGTTAAAGTGAAGACCAAAGATAACAGTGCCCCAGGCAGGATCCCTAAGGGTACAGAGTTACAAACTCAACCCTGAGTGTTCAAAGTCTAGTGAGGAATAGTTTCCAAGTAGTACACATCACAAAGTAGCAATGGAGTTATATTGCATATTTAAATCTTTTTTACTATGGGACAATTAAGTTCCAATGCTGAAACACTCAATAACACATATATAAATGGTTCCACGGAGTCAGAGAGAACTTCATTGGTCTTTATCATGATAGATGGCAAACATGATATGTAGAAAATGGTAGCACAGAAGCCTCAGGAATCTTCTATGCACACATATGGGCTAATCTGTAATACCATTCTGGACATCAGAATAAATGACCAGGGATAAACATCCTTGTATCCTAACAGTTCTGTTTAAGGCCGAAAGAAAAAAAGAGGTCAAGGATTTCACGCAAAAGGCTATAAGAAATAAAAATTGTTCCTTTGTTTTGTTATGTTTTCAGCCCTGGTTCCAACTACTTTGAAGGGTTTTTCTCTTTAGATCATAAAATTATTTTAAGGGATTGTTCAACCTATGCAAGTTTCCAATTCCAAAAATGGATCATAAGAGTAACTTTTTATGGTGGGTGTTTTGGTTTTCTGAGACAAATTCCACCTGGCTGCCCTAGCCCTCTGTTGCACAGGCTAGCCTCTAACTTAGGGCAATGCTCCTACCTTGATTTCCCAAGCATGAGTCACCATATCCAGCTTCACAGAGTAACTTGATTCCAAAAAGATAACACTTTAGCAATGATGGCAAAATAATAAATGAGGTATTGCTCCTTGTTATTTTATTGGACTGTCGAAAATACAGGCTTAGAAAAAAAATGAGTTTAGTCATTGTAGTTTGTTCCCCTAAAAGTAAGAGATCTAATTCAACTGGATGACATTTCACCTTTAAAAAATAAAACTTATAGTAAAAATTTCAACTTCATAAAGTTTTGTGAAAATTAAAGCTATTGTAAGTGTATAGACATAGCTGTCATTTTATGGACAAGAAAAAATAAACAAGACCATTGATCCATCTCTGTAATTTGGCATAAAAATGAATCCTATAAAACTTTTTAAAAAAGACTTGACAAAAATAAATAATCCAATGAATGAATCTATCCCAATGTCAGTTACATAAGTAAGGCCAATGAGCATGTTTCCTAAAAAGGCTCCCAAAGAATGATGTACAGGAGAAATTCCTCTAGGTTTATTTGTGAAAGTCACCTATTTTCTTCATGGAAGATGTGTTCAGGTATGATAGAATGCTTTTGCTCACTCATGGTGAGGTCCTGCCAGTTGTGGAAAGCCCTGAGTTATGTCCCCAACAACATCACTCTATAACTCCAGCATAATTGACATACATAGTCACAAAAACTGTCACCTGAAACTGACAACCAGGTGAATACAAATTTATATCATGCCAGCAACCCACCTCACTTCAGATTACTTTTTAATGATTGGTCATGACACTTGCCAGTTTCTTAACAGCTAAGCAGCAATGCTCAAGTGGTACAGAAGGACAGACAATGATCTCCTCACAGTGCCTGAGAAGGGCAAAGTGTGACAGGTCTGGTGAGAGCCTTGTGACCTCAGTAATAAGTAACATCGTCACTGTCTTCTTATATGTTTACAAGTATGCCCCATAGGTAATATGTACATTTATATGTGTAATATATAAGGTAAATCATAAGTATTCTATACATATAGAAGAGACAGAAGAGAATAAAGTAAAAGTGAGTGTGTATTTTTATTTTTCTGGGTTCTTTCTAAACAACCCATTAAACATTTGCATAATGAACTTATATCAGAAATTTGTTTTCAAAGATCCCAGAATTTGGTCCCAGAAAATCCCTATCACATTATCTTCTTCAAAGCAAATCAAGCATAGGAAATTCTTAAGTCTCACATGCCTTGATCTTGGCTATGTTTAAATTGATGTCTATCTTGAAACTTTTATTCATATAATTCAGATAGCATGATAGTATAGGATATTTAATATATTATTTATGTTCCCAGTGTCAGGTGTACATACTTCTCATTCTAGAGGTCCTGTTGTATTTATAATTTATTTAAAAATCCTTCCACATATGTGTATGCCTCACCAAAATAAAACATATACATTATGCAACAATTTAGTCCAGAAATTATATCTAGTTCAGCTCATGCTAAGAAGAACTTCTTTTTCTCCCATGTCTTAGTAACAATGTGACATAAAGTAAATTGTTAGTTAAAAGAAGGACTGATCCAATTGCTAGCTTCATAGAACACTATGAATGGTATAAATGTTTAAGGGTGGTTTGATGGAACTAGAATTACTACCACGAGTGAGAACAATCTTTTCTGCCTTTTTTGCTTAAAGGATAGACCAGATTGATTCTTTTGGTCAATGAATTACAAATAGTCATGCACATTTTTCATTTAGCTAAAACGTTTGTATGAGGCAGAGAACTAAATGGGAAGGAGCACAATGCTAAAACTTAAATGGATATCTATCTATGTGAGAATGTAGAAGAGTCAACAGGCACTTTTTCTATTCATGCTGAATGATCACTTTCTATTTAAATAGCTTTCTGAAGCCAAATTCTTATTTGTTTAAAATTATTAAAGAGATGTTATGTCATTGGCCATGTGCTTTCCTGACAACCATGAAGAGGACCTGGGGTCAGTAGTGAAACCCCACATGACATGCTGGAATGCCCTTTTAAGCCCAATTCTGTGGAGGCAAGACAGATCCCTGGGCTCCTGCCCAGACAATATGGCTCATTCATTGATTCATTTATTTCCCAAAATAAAGTGGATAGTGACTGGAGAATGGCATCATAGGTTGTTCTCTGGTCAGCACATGTACTTCCATACACAGAGAAATCTGCACACACAGAAATATATGTGTATGCCCACACACACGCACCAAAAATAAAAAATAAAATAATGAAGCCACTTGAGGAAGTTGTCTTGAAAGAAATGGGTACTATTTATTTCTTATGCTTCATTCCATTCATAACCTCTGTGACATCAAGACTTTAATTAAAATCACATGCCAATATGCTCAAGTGAAAGAAAGAATGAAATCATACCAAGAGGTAAAGCAAGTACGTCAAGATTATTTTGATGTTTAACTAATGGATTAAACAAAGAATCTAGGACTCTATGCCAGAGGAGGTATAGCATCACTCCTGCTCAGTCTCAATGCATTTGCCAATGATCAGGTTTAACTGTGCTAACTCCAGTAACTACCTAAGGATATAATTACTGCCTTAGTGAGGAGACTGAAATTTGGAGACCCAAAATGGCTCATGTTAAATGAAATTATAAGCTGCTGTAATGTAGAAATAATTAAAAGACATAAGAAACTGAAATATTGTAATGATTTTTTCTGTATGACTCATACACAAACATAAAACATGTTTTACAAAATATCTCCAAAACAAACAAACAAACAAAAAATCAAACAAACCAAACATAAAAACTTCTGTTAACAAGAATGTACAACATAGGATAATGATTAGCACACCAGTACAGTTGAAAGCAATTTTACAGCTGTTTTCTATAATCCAGAGATGTCATTCAGAGACATGTCAGTAGAAATGAGCTTCTGACTTCCAAGATCCTAAAGATGGTATATGTTAAGTGACTTTTAAAAAACCACAGGTAGTTTTTTGGCCTCCATTATAGAGAATTGAGCGTTCATGTGAAGAATTTATATCTTCTGGTATCCTTAACCTCATGAATCCACTGGGAGTCTCTGACTGTGGTAGAAATATGTTCTACTTGACTGGCAGAGACAAACTAAGTCTAAGTCCATGAATTAAAGGATCAACTTGAAGCACTTTAACAGCATAAGATGCATTGTTCAATTATCAGTTTACTTTTCAAAAACAACAGAATGAGGAGATGAGAACACAATCATGTACCAAAGTGGGAGTCCTCTTCTTATGTCTCTCAAGAGACTTGTGACAAATAGAGTGTAGAATGAAGAAGAAAAAGATAACTCTAGAGTATCAGGAGTCATTGACATTGGATTAATACCAAAGCAATATTTGGGTCCCAGTCTCCACTGAAGTGCTTGCATAGAGTAGAAAACAATTAGGTAAGGATAGTAATGGAACTTTGACAGAAAGCTGCTTCCACCACAAACACAGAGATCCCCAAACTATCTGGTTATTTCCCAAGGTCTTATTTGTGCAGTTACAACTGATATCCAATATAATTCTTGTATGGTAAGTTAAGAAACATGCCCTGAGATGGGAATAAACAACCATGTGAGATTACTCAAAAGCAAAAACAAACAAAAAGCCACAAAATCAACAAAACAAACCCTGAAAAAAACTATCTCACTCAGAAAAGGTGGTTGAATACCTGTAGTCATTGCAGTACTCTACATAATAGCCAATATATAGAAGAAATCTGAGTGCCTACTAACAGAATGGTAAAGAAAGTGAAGCATATATCTATAATGTGGTACTATTCAATCAAAGAGAATGAAATCACGTCTTCCACAAGAAGACAGATGAAATTGAGGGCATTATGGCTGACAAAAAGATCCAAATACAAAAAGATTAAGTATTGTGTGTTTTCTGTCATATGCAGAAATGAAATTTCAACATCAAATTTACTCAGGTAAAGAGAAGCATGATGTAAAGACCCACCCTATATCATAACCATGGGCAGTGGTATGACCAGATAGAACATTCCTGAGTTTAGAATACTCATTTCAGGATGCTCCAACAAATAGCTGCGTAGAAGGATATTTTAGAACATGACACAAGAATAACATTTTGGTTTTATATGAATATCTAATAAAAATTCTCACTCTTGAAATATATGGCCCTGACAGGATCCTTCCAATATCCATCTGCACCTGGGAACTGGAGCAATTCCACAACCTTCTGTACATAAGCCTCACCAGAAGAGAACTGGTCTCCCCTCACTCCTGGGCTCAGAAGTGAGATTGACATTTTTTCTCCAATAACTGTCCAAAGTAGGACTGGCCGGGGCAAAGGAATATTAGAGCAGCTGAAACAGCTTCCAGTCTCCATCTGCACCTGGGAACTGAGGTTGTTCCACAGCCCTCCACACCCAAATCATGCTCAGAAGAAAGCTGGTCTTGCCAGGAGTGCTGGACACAGGCTTACAGACCCACAGGAGGGAAAAGCTCCAGCCAGAGACAGCAAGAACAACTAACACCAGAGATAAGCAGGTGGTGAAAGGCAAGGGCAAGAAACTTACCAACAGAAACCAAGGCTACTTGGCATCATCAGAGCACAGTTCTACCACCACTGCAAGTCCTGTATACCCCAACACACCAGAAAAGGAAGATTTGTATTTAAAATCACATCATGTTATGCTGATAAAGGACTTTAAGAAGGACATAAATAACTCCATTAAAGAAATATAGTAGAACACAAGTAAACAGGTAGAAGCCATTAAAGAGGAAACACAAAAATCCCTTAAAGAATTACAGGAAAACACAATCAAACAGGTGAAGGAATTGAAAAAAAACCGTCCAGGATCTAAAAATGGAAGTAGAAACAATGAAGAAATCACAAAGAGAAATAACTGTGGAGATAGAAAACCTAGGAAAGAGATCAAGAGTCATAGATGCAAGCATCATCAACAAAATACAGGAGATAGAAGACAGAATCTGAGGTACAGAAGATACCATAGAAAAAACACTGACACAACAGTCAAAGAAAATGCAAAATGCAAATAGGTCCTAATACAAAACATCCAGGAAATCCAAGACACAATGAGAAGGACAAACCAATGAATAATAGGTATAGAAGAGAGCAAAGATTCACAACTTAAAGGGCCAGTAAATATCTTCAACAAAATTATAGAAGAAAACTTCCCTAAACTAAATAAAGAGATGCCCATGAACATACAAGAAGCCCACAGAATTCCAAATAGACTGGACCAGAGAAGAAATTCCTCCAACCACACAATAATCAAAACACCAAATGCATTAAACAAAGAAAGAATATTAAAAGCAGTAAGGGGAAAAGGTCAAAAACATATAAAGGCAGACCTAGCAGAATTATACCAGACTTCTCACCAGAGAATATAAAAGCCAGATGTTCCTGGGCAGATGTCATATTGCCAGCCCAGGCTACTATACCTAGCAAAACTCTCAATTACCATAGATAGAGAAACCAAGATATTCCATGACAAAACAAATTTACACAATATATTTACACAAATCCAGCCCTTCAAAGAATAATAAAAGGAAAGCACCAACACAAGGAGGGAAACTACAGCCTAGAAAAAGCACGAAAGTAATCATCTTCTAACAAACCAAAAAGAAAAGAGTCACACGAACATAATTCTATCTCTAAAAACAAAAATAACAGAAAGCAACAATCACTTTTCCTTAATATCTCAATATCAATGGACTCAATTCCCCAATGAAAAGAAATAGACTAATAGACTAGATACATAACCAGGACCCAACATTTTGCTGCATACGGGAAATCCACCTCACTGACACAGACAGACACTACCTCAGAGTAAAAAGCTGGAAAATAATATTCCAAGCAAATGGTCCCAAGAAACAAACTGGAGTAGCCATTCTAATATCGGATAAAATCAAATTTCAACCTAAAGATATCAAAAAAGATAAGGAAGAACACTTCATACCCATCAAAGGAAAAATCTACCAAGAACTCTCAATTCTGGACATCTATGCTCCAAATGCAAGGGCACCCACATTCATAAAAGAAAGTTTACTAAAGCTCAAATCACACATTGGACCTCACACAATAATCGTGGGAGAGTTCAACACTCCACTCGCATCAGTGGACAGGTCGTGGAAGCAAAAACTAAACACAGACACAGTGAAACTAACAGAAGTTATGAATTAAATGGATTTAACAGATATCTAAAAAACATTTTATTCTAAAACAAAAGAATATACCTTCTTCTCAGCACCTTATGGTACCTTCTCCAAAACTAACCATATACTTGATCACAAAACAGGCCTCAACAGATAAAAGAAGATTGAAATAATCCTGTGCATTCTATCACATCACCATGGACTAAGGCTGTTCTTCAAAACCCACAAAAACGATAGAAAGTTCACATACATGTGGAAGCTGAACAACACTCTACTCAATGATATCTTGGTCAAGGAAGAAATAAAGAAAGAAATTAAAGACTTTTTAGAATTCAATGAAAATGAAGCCACAACACACTCAAACTTATGGGACACAATGAAAACAGTGCTAAGAGGAAAAATCAGAGCTGTGAGTGCCTCCAAAAAGAAATTAGAGAGAGCATACTCTAGCAGCTTGACAGCACATCTGAATGGTCTAGAAGAAAAAGAAGCAAATAGACACAAGAGGAGTAGATGGTAGGAAAAATCAAACTCAGTGTTGAAATCAACCAAGTAGAGTAACAAAAAGAACTATACAAACAATCAGCCAAACCATTAGCTGGTTCTTTGAGAAAATCAACAAGATAGATAAACCCTTAGCCAGATTAACAGGAGGGCACAGAGACAGTACCCAAATCAACAAAATCAGAAATGAAAAGGGAAACGTAACAACAGATACCGAAGAAATTAAAAAAATATATATCATCAGATCCTAGTACAAACACCTATACTCAATAAAGCTGGAAAATCTGGATGGAATAGACAATTTTCTAAACAGATACCAGGTACCAAAGTTAAATAAGGATCAGATAAACCATCTAAATAGTTCCACAAGCCCTAAAGAAATAAAAGCAGTCATTAATAGTCTCCCAATCATAAAAGGCACAGAACCACGTGGATTTAGTGCAGAGTTCTATCAGAACTCCAAAGAAGGTTCCGGGGATCGACTGCACTGAGGATACAGGTACCCAGGGTCCACCCAATACAACATCGCTTGGGACACAGCCTGTTGGGCTTCCATCTGCACCCAAGAGCCAGGCAGCGCTGCAGACATCTGGGCACCAGCTCTGCTGTGAGCCATCTCCCCTGCAGAGTGATCTGCACCGAGAGAGAGAGAGAGTGCAGAGTGCACTCTGCCATCTTTGCTCCTGCAACAGGGCAATTGGGACCTCCAGACACAGGGACAATCAAGCATAATAACACTTGGGTCTCAGGCAGCTTGTGTGCTCCCTGCTCCCAAGAGCTGGGCAGGTCTGCAGTAACCAACAAGCCAGCTCTGCTATGGGACTTCTGCCCTGCAGAGGGACCCCACACTCTGGGAGAGATTACACCAGCAGAGGGCAGGAGCCTACCAGCCTCCCGTTGGCGACCTCTGCTCCAGGAATCCACTACGCAGAGCCTTTGGATGTGCAGGGATTCCCCAATATAACATCACTTGTGGCAAGGCACATCAGGGCTGCAAAGTCACTCAGGAGCAGGGCAGGCCCCAGAAATCGGTGCCAGGGGAATCCCGGTAATCCAAGGGGGGATCAGAAATAGCCTTGCAGGCTCACAGGAGGTCCAACCAACAGCCAGTAACATCAGGACCAACTAACACCAGAGGTAACCAAACGGCAAAAGGCAAATGTAGGAAAGTTACTAACAGAAATCAAAGTAATATGGCACCATTCGAACCCAACTCTCCAACAGCTGCAAGTTCTGGATCAAACTAATCCCATGCCTCCTATCAGATCACTATGGAATAAGGGTGGTCTTCAATGGCAACGAAAACAACAGAAAACCCACATACACATGGAGACTGAACAATGCTCTACTCAATGATAACTTGGTCAAGGAGGAAATAAAGAAAGAAATCAAAGACTTTTTAAAATTTAATGAAAATGAAGGCACAACATACCCTAATTTATGGGACACAATGGAAGCAGTGCTAAGAGGAAAATTCATAGCCCTGAGAGCCTCCAAAAAGAAACGGGAAACAGCATACACTAGCAGCTTAATGGCACACCTGAAAGCCCTGGAACAGAGAGAAGCAAATACACCCAAGAGGAGTAGAAGGCAGGAAATCATCAAACTCAGGGCTGAAATCAATCAAGTAGAAACAAATAAAACCATACAAAGAATCAACAAAACGAGGAGTTGGTTCTTTGAGATTATCAACAAGATAGAGAAGCCCTTAGTCAGACAGACTAGCCAGAGGGCACAGAGACAGTATCCAAATTAATAAAATCAGAAACGAAAAGGGAGAGATAACAACAGAAACTGAGGAAATTCAAAAAATCATCAGATCCTACTACAAAAGCCTGTATTCAACAGAACTAGAAAATCTCGAGGAAATGGACATTTTCCTAGACAGATACCAAATACCAAAATTAAATCAGGATCAAATAGACCATCTAAATCGTCCTATAATCCCTGAAGAAATAGATGTCGTCATTGGAAGTCTTCCAACCAAAAAAAGCACAGGTCCAGATGGTTTTAGTGCAGAATTCTATCAGACCTTCAAAGAAGACCTAACACCAATACTCTTCAAACTATTCCACAAAATAGAAACAGAAGGAACACTACCCAGCTCGTTCTATGAAGCCACAATTACGCTAATACCAAAAGCACACAAAGATCCGACAAAGAAAGAGAATCTCAGGCCAATCTCTCTTATGAATATCGATGCAAAAATACTCAATAAAATACTTGCCAACCTAATCCAAGAACACATCAAAACGATCATTCACCATGATCAAGTAGGATTCATCCCAGGGATGCAGAGATGGTTCAATATAAGGAAGTCCATCAATGTAATCCACTACATAAACAATCTCAAAGAAAAAAAACCACATGAACATTTCATTAGATGCTGAGAAAGCATTTGACAAAATTCAGCATCCTTTCATATTAAAGGTCTTGGAAAGATCAGGAATTCGAGGCCCATATCTAAACATAGTAAAAGCAATTTACAGCAACCCGGTAGCCAACATCAATCTGAATGGAGAGAAACTTGAAGCAATCCCACTAAAATCAGGGACTAGACAAGGCTGCCCTCTCTCTCCATATCTTTTCAATATAGTACTTGAAGATCTAGCTAGGGCAATTAGACAACAAAAGGAGATCAAAGGGATACAAATTGGAAAGGAAGAAGTCAAACTATCACTATTTGCAGATGATATGATAGTATACTTAAGCGACCCAAAGAACTCCACCAGAGAACTCCTACAGCTGAAAAACAACTTCAGCAAAGTGGTGGGATATAAAATTAACTCAAGCAAGTCAGTAGCCTTCCTATAGTCAAAGGATAAGCAGGCTGAGAAAAAAGTAAGAGAAATGATACCCTTCACGATAGCCACAAACAATATAAAGTATCTTGGTGTGACTCTAACCAAACAAGTGAAAGATCTGTATGACAAGAATTTCAAGTCTCTGAAGAAAGAAATTGAAGAAGACCTCAGAAGATGGAAAAATCTTCCATGCTCATGGATTGGCAGGATTAATATAGTAAAAATGACCATCTTGCCAAAGCAATATACAGATTCAATGCAACCTCCATCAAAATGCCAACTCAATTCTTCATAGAGTTAGAAAGAGCAATTCAAAAATTTATCTGGAATAACAGAAAACCCAGGATAGATAAAACTATTCTCAAGGGTAAAAGAACTTCTGGGGGAATCAATATCCCGGACCTCAAGCTGTACTACAGAGCGAGTGTTAAAAACTGCATGGTATTGGTATAGACACGCATGTAGATCAATGGAACAGAATTAAAGATACAAAAATGAATCAATACTCCTATGGTCACTTGATCTTTGACAAAGGCACTAAAACCATCCAGTGGAAAAAAGATAGCCTTTTCAACAAATGGTGCTGGTTCAACTGGAGGTCAACAGGCAGAAGAATGCAAATTGACCCATTCTTGTCTCCTTGCACTAAGCTCAATTTCAAGTGGATCAAGGACCTCCACATAAAACCAGACACACTGAAACTAATAGAAAGGAAACTAGGGAAGAACCTTGAACATATGGGCACAGGGGAGAATTTCATGAACAGAACTCCTATAGCTTATGCTATAAGATCAAGAATTGACAAATGGGACCTCATAAAATTACAAAGTTTCTGTAAGGCAAAAGACACTGTCAAAAAGACAAAGTGGCAACCAACTAACTGGGAAATGATCTTTACCAACCCTACATCCGACAGAGGGTTAATATCCAATATATACAAAGAACTCAAGAAGTTAAACTCCAGAGAACCTAGTAACCCTATTAAAAAATGGGTACTGAGCTAAACAAAGAGTTCTCACCTGAAGAATATCTAATGGCTGAGAAGCACCTAAAGAGATGTTCATCATCCTTAGTCATTAGGGAAATGCCAATCAAAACAACCCTGAGATTCCACCTCACACCAGTCAGAATGGCTAAGTTCAAAAACACAGGAGACAGCAGTTGTTGGCGAGGATGTGGAGAAAGAAGATCACTCCTCCACTGCTGGTGGGATTGCAAGCTGATACAACCACTCTGGAAAGCCATCTGGCGGTTCCTCAGAAAACTGGGCATGACACTCCCAGAGGATCCGGCTATACCACTCCTGGGCATATACCCAGAGGCTTCCCCTGCATGCAATAAGGACACATGCTCCACTATGTTCATAGCAGCCTTATTTATAATAGCCAGAAGCTGGAAAGAACCCAGATGTCCCTCAATGGAGGAATGGATTCAGAAGATGTGGTATATTTACACAATGGAGTACTATTCTGCAACTAAAAACAATGAACTCACGAAATTCCTAGGCAAATGGTCAGAACTTGGAAATATCATCTTTAGTGAGGTAACCCAATCACAAAAAAACACATATGGTTTGCAGTCACTGATAAGGAGATATTAACCCAGAATCTCAGAATACCCTAGACACAATTCGCATATCAATAGATTTCCATGAAGATGGAAGGAGAGACCCCTGGTCCTGGAAAGACTGGATATAGGGGAATGCCAGGACAAAGAAGAGAGAAGGGGTTGAATGGGGAAAAGAGGGAGGGAAGGGGGCTTATTGGACTTTCAGGGAGGGACGAAACGGGATAGGGGAAGTCATTTGGAATGTAAATAAAAAAACTTAGAAAATAAAAAAAAGAACTCCAAAGAAGACCTAATACTCACACTCTTTAAACTATTCCACAAAAACAGAAACAGAGGGGCTGGAGAGATGGCTCAGTGGGTAAGAGCACCGACTGCTCTTCTGAGGGTCATGAGTTCAAATCCCAGCACCCACATGGTGGCTCACAGCCATCCCTAAAGAGATCTGATGTTCCCTTCTGGTGTCTGAAGACAGCTACAGTGCACTTACATATAATAAATAAATAAATCTTAAAAAAAACAGAAACAGAAGGAACACTATCCAATTCATTCTATGAAGCCACAATTGCACTGAAACCTAAACCATGCAAAGATCTAACAAAGGAAGAAAACTTTAGACCAAATTCCCATATGAATATAGATGCAAAAATATTCAGTAAAATTGTCACAAACTGAATGCAAGAACACATCAAATGATCATCATCATAATCAAGTAGGCTTCATCCCAGCGACTCAGGGATGGTTTAATATAAGGAAACCCATCAATATAATCCACTATATAAGCAAATTCAAAGAAAAAAAACACATTATTGTTTCATTAGATGTTGACAAAGTATTTCACAAAATCCAACGCCCTTCCATGATAAAAGTCTTGGAAAGATCAGGAATTCAATGCCCATACCTAATCATAGTAAAAGCAATATACAGCAAACCAAAGCTTGGAGCAATTCCACTAAAATCATGGACTAGACAAGGCTGTCCACTCTCTCCCTACCTATTCAATATAGTACTCAAAGTCCTACCTAGAGCAATTAGACTACAAAAGGAAGTCAAAGGGATACAAACAAGAAAGTCAACAGGGAAATGCAAATCAAGACAACCCTGAAATTCCACCTCACGCCAGTCAGAATGGCTAATACCAAAACCTCAGGTAACAGCAGATGCTGGTGAAGATATGGAGAAAGAGGAATCGATAGTGGGATTGCAAGCTGGTACAGCCACTCTGGAAATCAGTCTGGCAATTCCTCAGAAAATTGGACATAGTATTACCAGAGGACCCAGCCAAATCACTCCTGGGCATGTAACCAGAAAATGTTCCAACATATAACAAGGACACATGAACCACTATGTTCATAGCAGCCTTATTTATAATAGCCAGAAGCTGGAAAGAACCCATAGGTCCTTTAACAGAGGAATGGATACAGAAAATATAGTACATTTGCACAATGGAGTACTACTCAGCTATTAAAAACAATGACTTCATGAAATTCTTAGACAAATGGATGGAACTAGAAAATATCATCCTGAGTGAGGTAATCCAGACACAAAAGAAACACATATGGTATGCACTCACTGATAAGTGGATATTAGCCCCAAATCGCAGAATATTCAAGATACAATTCACAGACCACATGAAGCTCAAGAAGAAAGATGACCAAAGTGTAGATACTTAGGTCCTTCTTGGAATGGGAAACAAAATACCCAGGGGAGGAGATACAAAGACAAATTGTGGAGTAGAAATTGAACAAAAAGCCACACAGAGACTACCCCACCTGGGGATCCATCCCATATACAATTACCAAACCCAGACACCATTGTGAATGCCAAGAAGTGCTTGCTGAAAGGAGCCTCATATAGTTGTCTCCTGAGAGGCTCTGCCAGAGCCTTACAAATACAGAGTTGGATGATTTCAACCAACCATTGGACTGAGCGAGGGATCCCCAGTGGAGGAGTTAGAGAAAGGACTGAAGGAGCTGAAGGAAGAACATTGTATCTTTTAAAATAATTAGTCTTGTAAAATTGAAGAATAGTCAATTACAGACCAATTAGAACATCAGTTGAATGGACTTCCTTCATGACAATGGGGCACTACCCTGAAGAAAATAGTTAATGCTATTAGAACAATGACTGAAATGTTTTCCTCTCTCGACAAAGACAGAACAGAAACCCAGCAGTACAAATTACATCTCCTCATGTTCTTTTGAATATCTCTCACTTGCAGAATATTTGTTTTCTCCCTTACTTAACTTTAGGCCCTACCTGGATAAAAATTTGTGTAAAAAAGGATGAAATTATTCTACTGGAATTCTTTCAAATATTTCCACTCAGCTAGAAGCTGAAACTGCTAAATGGTCATTCCAGACGCTTCATCATGTTGATTAACCATTAATAGGTTTACAGCCTTATAAGGTTGAATAAACTCATTGACCTACCTCTTCAATAACCTGATGAGGGCAAGTGACATTTGGTGTGAGAAAGTGGAGCCCATTTAATCTACTTCCTTTTGTTCAATTCAATGTTATAAGTCATAGCTGATATCTCAAGAATTGTAACCATCAAAAGTTTCAACCCCTAAGAATGAAATCTTGTTTCCTAGTGTAAGAATCCACTGAATTTCTGTCTAAAGAAAAAAATGAACATGAACAGTGGAAATTTATAAGAAATATCAGGTAATTCTTGAAATCTAAAGCAGAAACAAGGATTATAAGCTGGCTGTGTTTATGTCTATTTTTAATTACATAGATTAAATTTATTCATGTATTTTATGGGTGTAAGTGTTTTTGCTTATGTGTATGTATGAATACCATGTGTATGCAGTGCCTTTGGAGGGCCCTCCACAGACCCTCCAAAACTGGAGATGATAATGACTGTGAGACACTATATGACTAATGGAACAAAACCTAGATCTTCAGCAAGAGCTGCCAATGCTCTTAATCACTAAACCATCTCTCCATCCATGCATCTCTTTATTTACTGTACATAATGGTTCCTATCCAAGTATGCCATATAAAATGCAGAGTTTTAAACATATTTGAAAAGGGAGGTTTCATAGATGCCCCCCCCCCAGTGGCCTGGATAAGCCACACAGTCTTGAACTCATGATTCTCTGCCTCCCAAATTATGGAATTATACCATCATGACTGGCTTCTTTTTGTTTTGGAAATGCAAGCCATGGGGTCATTCATTTATCACATGCCATGATATCATGGGATATGATTTTAGCTCTCTGGTCCTTCCAGAAATTTTACAAGTTCCCATATCCAGATATTACCTTTTCTCTTTGTTTAAACAACTGGTTATTGTACCTAACAGGGGAGGCCTTTTATATGCATACTCTAGTGGAAAGACTTTGAGAGTCAAGAATGGCTGGATTGGAAGCACCCATCATTTATTCACTTAGATGAATCACTTATCCTCTTCAATGAGATTTCCAACATGTAAAATGTTAGAAAATAATTAATAAGTGTAGAAATCACTGAGATGAAGTTTAATTTAATCCAATAATCTTCTTTCTATGAAACAGTATTTATTTAACATTCAAGTTCACTAGTCACTTTGACAATCTAATGAAAGCCTCATGTCTGTGGTTATGCCTATATGTATACATATGTATGTGCACATTCAGACAAACTGTTGCAGGTAATTTCAGAATTTCTTTGTGTTCACTAAAGTTCAATAATGAAATGGTCTAAACCAGATTAATAACTCTTACGGTTGGTTACCATTTGTGATAATACAAAAAAAATGTTTACTTGAAATATTACCTCTTTACTTCATCTCTGAGCTATTCTACTATTGCTACTACTGGCATATGACTTCATTCCCAGCACTCAGGAGATAGAGGCAATCCTGGTCTATGCACAGAATTCCAGGATAGCCATGGTGACAAAGAGAAACATTGTCTTAAAAACACAAAGAGAAGGGAGGGCTCAATAAGACTTAATTCATAAAAGTAAGTGGCATTCACATACCCTATATCCTTTACTTTAAACCTCAAGAAATTCTATAAGAGGGCTATGTAAGTATCTGAGAATAAATAGCAATTGAGAGTTCAGACTTAGAAAAAAAAGACATTTATCTCATCCCCTCTAAGAATTAGAGAACATTGCTAATAAGAGGATAGAAAAAATTCATAAAGGGGGACTTTAAAAATGTCACCTTAGAGGCAAGACACAGAGACTAAAACCAGAAATCTCTAATCACTCCAGATCCTACAGTGGACCTGTTAAAGAATGTGCCTGACAAGAGTGAGAGTGGTGTGAGGTAAAGGAGTGAGTGAATTGTGTGAGTCCCACAGCAAGTTGATATAAGGGGTAGAGAATGGCGGGGTAGGGAGTGAGGTAGGGTGAAAGGTAGGGCTAGGGTGGGTGAGGGATGGGAGTGGAGGATGGAATATGTGATGGGGGACATGGGGAGTTAACACCCAGAGGGTGGCTTCCCCTTCTAAGAGAAATGCGGAGAGGACTTACATGAGGGGTTACTAGGAGGATAGGAAGGGCTGATATTTGGTTGGAATAATAAAATTAATCCATTTATTTAATATAAAATTAAATAAATAAATTTAATAAAAAAGAGATTATACCGGAATAATAAGTCTGTCAAGTGTTAAACATGGATAGGGGAGAGACTCACGGGGCAAACACTCACTACTAAGCTATCACCTCGGTTGTTTATCTGCTGGTGACTCCACCAGACTCCAATAGGCAGTCCCAATCCAGTGATCACACAGAAAACCTTGGCTAAAATAAATGGGTCACAAAACAAGACCTATAGTCATATATGAAAAAGAAACTAATTTGGAGAAGGAGATGATGAGGTTTGGAAGGAGATGTGAAGGATGTTGGAGCGAGGTTGATCAAAATGCATCATATCTATGACGAAATTGCAAAAGAGCTACATCAAGTTTTAATCCAATAATGCCACTATTATGCCATTTTACACAGTAGAATTTTTTTATTATTTATTTTATTTTATTTTATTTTTTAATTTACATTCCAAATCATTTCCCCTTTCCCGTTTCCTCCCTCCCCGAAAGTCCCATAAGCCCCCTTCCCTCCCTCTTTTCTCCATTCAACCCCCTCTCGTTACTCTGTCCTGGCGTTCCCCTACATCCAGTCTTTCCAGGACCAGGGGTCTCTCCTTCCATCTTCTTAGAAATCTACTGATTGTGTCTAGGGTATTCCGAGATTCTGGGTCAATATCCCCTTATCAGTGACTGCATACCATGTGTGTTCTTTTGTGATTGGGTTACCTCACTAAGGATGATATTTTCAAGATCTGACCATTTGCCTAGGAATTTCGTGAATTCATTGTTTTTAATTGCAGAGTAGTATTCCATTGTGTAGATATACCACATCTTCTGAATCCATTCCTCCGTTGAGGGACATCTGGGTTCTTTCCAGCTTCTGGCTATTATAAATAAGGCTGCTATGAACATAGTGGAGCATGTGTCCTTATTGCATGCAGGTAAAGCCTCTGGGTATATGCCCAGGAGTGGTATAGCCGGATCCTCTGGGAGTGTCATGCCCAGTTTTCTGAGGAACCGCCAGACTGCTTTCCAGAGTGGTTGTACCAGCTTGCAATTCCACCAGCAGTGGAGGAGTGTTCCTCTTTCTCCACATCCTCGCCAACAACTGCTGTCTCCTGTGACATTTTTTCATAAAATGTATTTTGATCACTGTTTTCCTTCTTTCACCTCCTTCCAGATCCTCTCCACCTCCCCACCCACCCAATTTCACACCCTTTCTCTCTTTAGAAAATAAACAACTAGGCAGACAACAACAAAAACGAACAAAAGAAGCAGAATGAAAACTATGGAAAAGAAACAAAGGACACATACACATACCACACATATACACAAACAAATACAATATTGCATAGATGATAAATAAATAACAATACAATATTGCATAATACAATATAGTACAAAAACAAACAAATAAAAATATAACATTGGAAACCATAATATACAAGAAAAAGTTTAACAAAAATGAGCCTAAACAAAGCAATATAAGATGAAGAGTGTATGAAATCACCATTGAGTCTATATTGTGTTGGCCATCTACTGTTGGACATGTGATTAATATACCTTAAGTGTGGTTAATATACCCCATAAAACTCCACTGGAGTAAAGCAATTTTTTTTCTTTGTAGGAAGATGTCAGCTGCAGATAGTTTCATGGTTAAGGGTGGCATCCCATGACACTTTCTCTCTTAGGACTGGGACACTACCTGACTTGAACCTGTGAAGGCTCTGTGCGTGCTGCCAGACTCTGAGTTAGAATGTACCTTGGTCCTCTTGTATCTGCAAATCTGTTCTTTTCCTGTCACCCATCCTCCATGGCTCTTACAGTCATCTGCCTCCTCTTCTGTGCCACTCTATAATCCTCCTCGAGGGGGATCAGTTTTTAAAAGTAGATACTGAATTTAAAGAGTTTCTATTTCCTCCATCTATGGCTCCCTAAACTTAGTGACTTGAAACAACCACTCCACTTTCCTTTCAGTTTTGTGAGACAGAATTTGACACGGGCTCAACTACATGAATTTTATCCAATCCAAATCACTTGGTATCAGCTGCAGCAAAAGGAATAGGAATCATTTCCAGGAGGAGTTCTTCAGTGCCATGCATGTACCTGGACAGACAGCTATATGATTGGTTTTAGCTGGGTGCTTCTTCCTTTCCATGCCATGTCTGAGACTCCATATCCTCTATTCAGTAAAGTATTCAGGAAGTGGTACCCCTTACATAGAAGAAGCAAAAATTTTAAGACACTTAAAAGAGTTACAACTAGGGACTGGAGAGATTATTCAGCAGTTAAGAGCACTTGCTGATCCTACAAAAGACCTGGGAGTGGTTCTTAGCACCCACATGGAACCTCACAAGCATCCGTAACTCCAATTCCAGGCGGGCTGATGCCCTTATCTGGCCACTGCAGAGGCCTGGCAAGGACATAGTGTACATACATATATGCAGGATAACACCAACACAGGTAAAATGTAGATCCATGAATATTTTTAAAGAGCTAAATTTAAAACTTAAGCAGCATCATTTCTATCATATTGCATTGTTTGATACAGACACAACCTGGCCAATGGTAGAAAAGTGAAGAAGCACATCCTGCTTCAGTGAGAACATTATCATAAAGATTAAGCTATGGGGTTGCTCTGGTTGCCATCCTTGATTAGACCTTCCTTATGGAATAAGTCTCATTTCCCAAATATCAGTAAATAATTCTATAAACCCTTGGATTAAAATTCAATGAAGCTTAGATGCATATTTGAATTAATTTCTATGCTTCAGTGAGAGTGTCTCAGGGGTAACAGAGGAGTGTTTGTGTTCAAGTTATTTAAGGTAATTCAAACTTCTCCAAATCTAGTGGGATCAAGCAGCCCAAAATATCATTACAGCTAAAAATTTACTCTACAGGAAAGTGTCATTACAAATCAACCCTGCACTTTCCACCTCCTGGGCATGTAAAAAACTCAGCACTGCCACTTTCAAGATATTTTAGCATCTCAACAGGGAGTATGGTTAAGTAAGAACTAAAATAGCACAGTGATCCCAGAAACAGCATAGAAGAAAGGGAATACAAATAGCACAAACAAACACAGGACATCCCGGACAATCCCAAAAAGAGTCGAAATTTACTCTCATCACTAATTTCTAGACTCCTCATGTTTAGCAAAAGTTTATATCCATTCAGATACCATCATTCTTAAAGTTCAAATTATTTCCATAGACAACATGATTATTTTTCTCATTATGCCATGGTGTTCATTTCTATTTGTCATGAAGCATTTGTGTCTATGCTTTCCTTCCTTGACCCAAGTCTTTTCTTATCCATTAAGTAATCAAAAGGAAGAACAGGTTAGACTTGTCAGATAAAAAACTGCAGTGGGTGCCTGGTGGTCCACAGAACATTTTAGTTGGAGATGAATACATTGGGAAATGAATTATGTTGTAAGAGCAAATTTTGCTTAGAACTTAGGTAGATTAAGAAGAAAAAAGCATATAGAAAACCAGAAATCTTAGAAGACAAGAACAGAAAAGACAATAAATTTATGGCATTGGCATGGGCTGCAATGTGAACCTAAGAGAGGGTAAGACGTAAAACTTAGTACCTAATAGGGTATAATAATTGGATCCTCTTCATAGGACAACGTAAACTACTGAAGGGGAAGCAAGGTTTAGATCTGTCTGTTCACCGATGTCACTGACACAATGACCTTGGTATATAAGGGTGCAAAATATACTTGTTCATTTGTAACAAATAAAGCTTATGAGAGTTTGGCCTCAAGAAA